>CM030011.1:3505000-3945000 GCA_017639485.1 Pluvialis apricaria | reverse complement strand
TTTAAACTTCCAAGTTCTGAAAATTGTTTACTGGTTATTCTCTATTTAAGGAAAAAATAAAATGTTTTGGATTTTCATATGTGTCTGATAAGTGGTTGAGTAGTCATTTTGCTCTATTGTATTGTGTGATTGTTAGTATATGGTATCACATCCTCTAGCCAGCATCCTTTGCCTTCCCTATAGCACTTAGCTGGGCATTACTTTATTAAGACATATGTGCACTAAAAAAAAAAATAGCAGCTTTCAGTGCTTCACAGTGAAGGGAAAAAAGCCTAGACAAACATTTTGTCAGAACCTTGCTATGAGACAAGGTATTACCAGTAAATTGGTTGTATATACAATAAAATTGCACCCTTTTTTAAACAAAACAAACTAAGCAATAGTTTGGGCAGTTAGTTGTTTTTAGTGAGCATGTTGTAGTCATGGCTGCAAAGAGAGAGAATTAAACTGCCCACTCAGAAGATATGTAATTTGTATGTTGTATAGTTTTATTGATTACACTGATTTATTCTACCCTATTTTATAATGCAGGACTTTTGTAATGTTGTTTAAATGAGGAAAAATTTCTGTCAAATTAGCTTAGTGGAATTTCTGATTGTTCGTTATAAAGGCAGCGTTCATAGAATTGCTTTTTTTTTTTTTTTTTCCTTTGGGAACTGGATTTAAGTTAAAAACTTTCCCGTTTCCTTTTTGTATGTATTTAAATACAGTTATTTTTCTTCTCTCAATGGTATAGCATATTCCTATGCTTGAGAAGTATAGGCTACTGAAGAACCATTGTAAATGGACATTACAGGTATGCTGTATTTTTGAAGGTATTTTGTCATATTAAGTTTGATGACGCTAAAGTTAGGGAACTCTGAGCAGAATTGCGAGAAAAAAAAATGTTTTAAAGGCTTTAAAACATTAGGTAGGCGGTCAAGGGTGTTAACCAACAGGGGTTGTAAAGTATTACACACTAAATTCAAGTTTCCTTCACCTTCCTCTCACGCAGAAATCCCAGCAGGTCGGTCCTGGGCAGGTGCAGAGAAAGAACAAACAGTGTTTTCGCCCTCCGAGCGAGGGCCGGAGCGGGGAGCCGGGCAGGAGGGGACCCGCTGGGGGTGCGCAGGCAGGAGCAGGCAGGAGCAGGCAGGAGCCCCGAGCCCCGGACTCCGCGTCGGGTTACCTTCCCGCTCCGCTCGTTCTTTTTGACTCATGCGAACAACTTTTTTTTTTTTTTTTTTTTTTTTTTTTTGGCTTTTTTCCTCCCCGTCTCCTTCTCTCCAGAAACCGTCAGACGCACAAATACTCTGACCTGTACCCGCCCCCCCACCCACCCACCCAAATTTAAAGCCCAAGAAATGGCTTAGCGCGAATTGACTTCTTCTCAAGTTAATTCCTTTCTTTTTTCCTCTTTTTTTTACTTTTTTTTTTTTTTCGAGCGAGGGCACTTGCTTTTATCATGCCGCACACCCCAGCAATGCCATTATTATTTATTCTTCTTCCTTTATAATAAAAACTTTCGGGCTTCGAGTTTAGGCAGCCATGGTACACTTTGTCTCTGTTGCTTGTTCCCCCTCCCCTTAAGGTCGAAGGGGAAAAGAAACACCAAGTTTTCTCAACTCCGCAGTATTCAGTCAGCCCACAGGAATATGCAAAATCCCTCTAACATTTTTTTTTTCTTTCTCTAGTTCTCTTTGTTCCGTATATTTGCAGCTTTGTAGTAACAGTGTTATAAAATATTTACTGTACAAAAATACAAAAAAACCCAGATACATAGCCTAAAACAGTTTTTTTTTCCTTGTGGTGAATTATTTTTTTTTTTTTAAAGAATGTCAGTTAATATTGTACTTTGCATTGTGTCTCTGGAAATATCTTTTTTTTTTTTTTTTTTTTGGTAGAAGGCCTCCATCGAACAAAATTAAAACCATAACCGGCATGACAATGTAAGGAGAGCTTCAATGGCACCTAAACAATAAATAAATAACAAAATAAACCTCATGAGGTCTGTCGGAGGCAGGTCTTGTGAAGTTAACACTGCCTGCTAGGCAGGATTTTCATTAAATCAAGCTTACAATGCCAATTTTGTCTTGAAGTCAATGCATGTATTACTGTTTGACAGTAAACCCAGCTATGCCATCATCAAGTCCAAGGCTGCGCAATAGTCTAATTAGTATCGAGTACATTTTCCTTTTATTTTTTCCAATAAAAAAGCAGTGGGATGAAAATTGCTTTGATATATAGCAGGTAACATTGAAGCTATTCCATAGCACTTAACTGTAGTGAATACTGTGTCACCAATTCTGAAATCAATTTAATGTTTAATGCAAATCCATTACATGGTGCTATTACAGGCTGGCAAAATGATTTACAAAAATGTGACAACTTGGGCTCAATTCACTCTGCTTTCCAACAATGTAAATGCATAGCAGTGTTTATCTGCATGGAAACTATGCACTAATCTATCTGAAAAAAAAAAAAAAAAGAAAAGAATATATCAACTTTGGTATCTACTTTCCGTTTACTTCGATCCTTGCCTTTTCGGTCATTGTTATAATGCCAGCTTTAGGACAGAAAGAATTATAAGAAAACCAGCATAATACCTGATATATTAAAATGTAGTGCCTGTGAAATCTGTATTATATTGCTCTTCTGAAGTAAGATTTTTCTACACCGGTAGCCTTCGCTGTCTGTCAGAACCTTCTGATATAGGTGATGTAAAATAACCGTACAATATTAATGCATGCTATTCCATAATGCTTAGTAGCTGTATGAATATTACTCAAAGTTATGTTAGTCTTTTTTTCTGACTTGGTTCTTGTCAGATAGGTTTAAAGATATTTCACTGAGAACGCAAATTCTGTCTTTTCTTGATTTGGGGTGTTTTCAGTATTTTGGAGGTATACATTTACTTAAATTCAGTATTACTTGTGTTTTGGGTTTTTTTTCTTTTTTTTCTTTTTTTTTCCTTTTCTTTTTTTTTTTTTTTTTTTTTTTTTGCCTAGAGGGCAGGACATGGTGTTTGAGACCAGAAATCCGTGCCTGGTAAGATTTTCGTCTCAAAAAAAGCTACCCTAAGAATTCAGAGAGCTTGCTCTGAAAGAACAGACGCATAAAGTTCAAATTTAAGGGACAGTCCTTTAAACCCACAAACGAGATTGAGCTGACGTTGCGAGAGATTTCTTAACGGGCAGCGGTTCACCAGGTACCCATGCTTGACCCTTCTTCACACCAGACTTCCTCATATAGAAAGAAAAAAACCCTTTTAAAAGAAAAAAAAAAAAAAAAAAGAAAAAAAGAAAAAAAAAACCTCATGTGGTTGTTTAGTTTCATGCACAGTTGCAATATTTTTCTTCAAACAAACTCTGTACAAACTTTGGGCCCGATTCATAAAAGCTCCTTTGCTATTAACACGGGAGGCTGGTGGGCTTTTCTCCTCCGAGTGGAGGATGGCTTTTCTTTCCCCGCGCACGCTTTGGCGAGCCCCGCTTCCCTCGGCACGCGCGCCCGCTGGCTTTGCCTCTCCCTCCCCTTCCCCTCTCCGTCCCCCCGAAACCCCGAGGTCGCCCCGGGAAGGGGCCGGGGAGGAGGCCGGGCAGCGCAGGACCCCAGCGGCGCAGGTTGGCGGGAGAAAAGGGGGGGGACAGGGGAGAGGACGACTCCGTGCCGCGCTCCGGCCCGTGCCGGGGGTTTGGAACACGGTGGTACGGGGCTGCTCCATTACAAAAGAGATCTTGTCCGTACCAGAAAAAGACGCTAGATCGCTACCTCTGAGCTCTAGAGAATAACCTTCGTAAAGGCAAACGCTCGCACACAATGTGAACTTTTGTACTTCTCTGCTGTTTTGGTTTTTTTTTTTTAGGGAAGACTATTTTCCACTTAGTTAATCTTCTATGCTCGAGCATGAACAAAAACAACTGTGTTGGGTGAAGTCCCGTTCCCCCCCCCCTCTTTTATCCACATCCACAAATTAATAAGAGGGGAATAAAAAAAAAAATAAAAAAATAAAATAAAAAGAAGATGAGTTTCTAGATGGAGCATGGTAGGAAGAGAGTGCCCGGCTTGGCATCCGCCGCCACTGCCTGTTCTTGCTGCCGGCGCCCGGCTGCGACTGCTGCCTTGGGGAAAGGTCTGCGAAATTCTTTGCTTTGGAAATACAATCAAGGAGAAATCTCCATTTTGGCCGGCTGCGCGGTTCCTCCGCGCGGCCGAGCTCTGACCTAGCCCTGCCCCGCTGCCCCACACTGGCCCCGCCAAGTCCCGCAGCGGCAATTTGAAATTCGGGGCGCTAAAATTTCCACCGGCCGTGTGAAAGATCTGCTGCAAATTCACTTGACACCCGTGTTAATACCATGTCGTGTTCATTTTTTTTTTATGAGTCAGGCCCCTCGTGCCTCTAGTATACTTGTATTGACTCTCATAGTTACCATTTTAGTTTTACTGTGTTCTGTGAAAAAAAATTGTAATTGGTTGAGAATCACTGTGGGCATCCATTCTTATTCAACTAAGTCTCCGCAGGTTTTTTGAGCTGGTGTGGATTAGTTTAACTCTTGTATTCAACCATTAGTGCTACCACCTTCTCACATTACAATACAATTACTGGAAGCAAGTACTGCATTTCCTATGCAACAAAAAAGGAAAATAAAAAATTGCTAATGCTAACAGGCTGTGTTGTTCTTTGCTTTCAGCTGGGCACAGGGCGGGGGGGGGTGTGGGTGTGCAGCTGCAGGGCCATGGCCATCGCCGCCGGTCGTGGCGTTGACCTCTCCGGCCACGGGGTCCGGCGCCGGCCCTACGACCCAGGCAGCTCTGGGGGTTCCCGGGCAGTTGCTGTTCCCAAATCGCGGGGGTATTTGGTTAAATCGAGTCACTGTCGTCACATCGGCCATACTTTCCCATGCTGTGGGTGTCCCGTCAACGCAAAATTGTTCTCGCGCGGTAAGGGATTAATCTTCAGCGTCCCTCTGCAGATTAAATCATCCAGAGTAAAGACACGGAGCACATCTTGTAAAGACTGAGGAGATTAATTAATTCTGCAAATGCTACAATATATCTTTAAATGTGGCTAAAGTTTAAAAATATTATCACATTTCTGACAAGCCCTGGTGCTCGCTCGGCTCCGGCTGCGCTGCACCGCTCTGCGAGGCTTCCCTGGGTGCGGGACAGGACAAAATAGGTTTCTTTACAACCTTTAAAGTTTTCTGCAAAGTTTTTTGCTGTGCAACACCTTTTTCTTAAAAGATAGGTGCAGAAATTAGTATTTGCAGAAAGGGATTTTTTGCATTTAAGTCATTCTGCCTGTTTTCTACCTCAAAAACAGCACCGGGGCTGATGAGCAGTGAAGGCCGGTGAACCTCTGGCCTTTGAACCACGAACCACGTGGCCTTGGAGGGACAGGAGACGGGGACCACGGTGAGGCCCAGCCCTTCCCAGGGCAGCACCAGCTGCACCACCAGCTCTTCCGTTATCTTTGGGGGGAAATGTGCCATGGCGGCCAAGAAGGCCAACGGCATCCTGGGGTGCACCCAGCAGAGTGTGGCCAGCAGGGCGAGGGAGGGCATCCTCCCCCTCTGCTCTGCCCTGGGGAGGCCGCAGCTGCAGCACTGTGTGCAGTTCTGGGCTCCCCGGGTCAGGAAGGACAGGGAACTGCTGGAGAGGGTCCAGAGAAGAGCTACGGAGATGATGAGGGGATTGGAGCATCTTTCCTACGAGGAAAGGCTGAGGGACTTCGGTCTTTTTAGTCTGGAGAAGAGAAGACTGAGGGGGGATCTTATCAATACTTATAAATACTCAAAGGGAGGGTGCCAGGGGGATGGGAACAGTCTTTTCTCAGTGGTGCCCCGTGACAGGACAAGAGGTGACAGGCACAAACGTGAGCACAGGAAGTTCCATCTTAACATGAGGAGGAACTTCCTCCCTTTGAGGGTGGCAGAGCGCTGGCACAGCTGCCCAGAGAGGTGGGGGAGTCTCCCACTCTGGAGCCATCCCAAACCCGCCTGGACGCCGTCCTGTGCCACTGCTGGAGGCGACCCTGCTCTGGCAGGGGGTTGGGCTGAGGGAGCTCCAGAGGGCACTGCCAACCCCCACTGGTCTGGGATTCTGTGTTGTGTGTTTTCTAACAAATAGTTGCCCAACACTCATAAACCACCAGGATTTCCTTTCTCACACCACCACGTAGTCATGATTTAGGCTGCTGGGCCAGGACGGGAGGTTTGGGCTGGGTACAGCTCTAATGTCACTGTCCTCGGAGGGTGCCCCTCGCTGCATCCAATGCCTGGAATAGCATTTGAGGACAGGCGGGAGCCCAGACAGTTTAGCTTTTTTTCTCATCAAGGTGACTAAACGGTAAGGAAAAGCCAAATCTGTCCCCCAGAAAACACAGTGGCCCAAGGCGGGGCTCACCAGCAGTGATGCCCCCTTTTGCCCCATGAGCCCTGGGAGGAGGGTGGGAAGGAGGGCAGAGGTCCCACTTTGGGACGTCTCAAGGCAGCAAAAGTGAGCCCAAATGGTGCCCCTTTGGCTTGTAGGTGAGCCCCGGTGTGGGCCAACCACCCGTGGGGCAGCGGGAGCTCAGTGCGTCCTCCAAGCAGGGGTGCTGGGATGGGAGGGAGGGACGGGACCCACCCACGCACATCGCTGCATGAATGCATGCACAAAAATGAAAATATGCTTTAAAGAAGAAAAAAATGGAGTTCAATTACACTACACAGGGCAGGTTTCTCCCCATTGCCCCGTCTGCGGCCAGCGTGGCCGATGCCACGCTCACCTGCGGCTCCTTAATGCTGCCCCTTTCTCACCCTCGATGCCCACACTCTCTTCCATCGTCTCCCTCCCTATGAAAATCATTCACTATTATTTATTTATACCCTTTATTATTGATGCCGTTGGCTGAGGCTGCCCTGGGTTTCGGTGGAGGAACCAGGAGGGACTCCAGGAGGGTGGCCGGACCATGCCCTGTTGGGTCCTTTTCCCCATCGCTCCTCTTCTTGCACCTTTCCTTTCACTCAGTCTTTCTCAGTTTCTCTTTCTTCCTGCGGAAGAAAAGGTCTCCATCAGCATCTAAGGCAATAAATCCCATTTATTATTTATGGCTATCAAAATGTGTCAGCTTGCCTGGGGACGCAAGAAGAATATGCAATAGCCCGCAAACAGAAAATTAAAAACTTTGGGTAGAAGAAGTCCGAGCTGGTGTTTGAACAGAGAAACGCAGGCAGTTGCTGCTCTGCCTCGCAGGGCGAAGCAATGGGACGCGCTTACCGGGAGATTTGTACGACGCAAAGCCCGTTGAAAGGCGTGTGTTTGCTGTGCCGGGTGAGAAGCCTGCCCCAGTGCTCCCTTTTTTAGAGAGTTTTCATTTATCACCATTTGATTTTTCATCAGGGGAAGAAATACGGGCTGAAACACCCGTTCTGGCCAGAAATACCAGAGTCGGCGTGTGAGCCCTTTTTTCCCCTCGAAAAGATGCTCCGTGGCGTGGTGCGGGATGAAGTTGCAGCGAGAGCGGTGGTGACAAAGTATTTATACCAAATTTCAACATGTTGGGCGGTTTTGCCTTTCTTTCCCCAAATGTGGACTGTGCCAAATTGCTTTTGTATTGCTGATATATAATCTTCAGAAATTTTCAATCTTCTCTCAAGCTTATTGTTATTGCACAGATATCCTGAAGGGATTACTCACGTGTCATGAAACAACGGCCTTTTAAATTCCTGTTACTGGCCGATCTGGCTACTTAATCTCATCCTTAATTGTAAATGTTCCTGATGATGCGACAAGAAAAGGACTCGGGGAGTAGTACCGAGGCGGTGGGTTCGTCCGATGTCTTTTATCTGCCAAAGACAAGCCAAGACTGGAAATATTTATTGGTTCAGCACTTCAGCAACATGGTATTAATTGCCTCCGCGTGTTGTGATAGGTAGTTAGCACAAGGGTATTAATGAAAATAGCACCACTTCATTTTAAAATTAACTGCTTGGCCATTCAGCAACATGAGCTGATAAATTATGGCAATAAATTCGCGATGGAGATTTATGCCACCGTAACTGGCGCTCGGGCCCGCAGGCACGCTCCGGCGGGGACGGGGACACGGGGACGGCACCCCCCACCTCCCTTCCCCATAGGCAGCCCCATGATATTTTTTAAATCCTTCCAGAAATGTGGGTCCAGGAGTTTCTTGACCTTTCGGGTCAGTTTTGGTGCTCCTTTAAAATGATGCTCAGGGGGCAAAGGGACCCTCCGTGCCGCGGGCGGCTGGAGGCACGGCCAAGTGGCAAAGGGGATGCTCCAAGCCACCTCCTGCTCCTCTGGGCGGATGGAAATGGAGCCGAGCTTTCCCCGGTGGTGTTATTTTATCGGGGCCATTGGAGAGGAGAGGGGACACCTGATAAAACATGCAATCATCCCTGTCTTCCCCCAAACCTTTGAAATACGGAGTCAGGCTGCTGGTGCTGCAAACTGGCAAGATCTGGTTTATTAATACTGTTGTTATTATTATTATCATCCTACTCATTCTCTTCCTCCTCTTCCTCCTCCTCCTCCTCCTTCTCCTCCTCCTCCTCCAGTGAATGGCCTCTCGCTGCCCACCACTGGACCCACCGCGTATTTATTTCTATCCCGCTCTTCCCTCCCACGGGGCAAAGCAAAGCGTCGTCGTGGTCCAGGTCAGACCCAAACCCACCCTTTTCTCCGGGTTGTTTTTCTTTTTTGCCCAATTTGCTCAGGAGAGGAGGCGATGGGCGGGCAGGGGCCGCAGCCCACCCTGTGCCGCAGAAATATTCATCTACGGAGGATGAACGGCAGCTCCCTGCCTTGGGCGGCGAAGAAATTGGAAAATGTTCCTATAAATGTGATTCATACAACATAACACCTGCCTGCACATTGCAGTATCCAAACCTATTAGGAAGAAGGAAAAGCAGCCAACTATTTTGTTATATGGGGTTTAATTTTTTCCCCCCATTGTTCCTTATTTCCCCACAGAAATTTCATCAGCCAGTGTCTTTTTTTCATCCAAAGCTAAAGAAATGCTGTGTTTTGCTATTGGGTGGAAGATGCACAACTTTCAGGGAAACTTCAGCTGGATGTTGCATTTATAAATAAATGTGACAAATTTAATAGGGTAGGATAGGTATTTGAATTATTGATTGTTAAATATTTAAGCTCCGAGTCCCCATCCATCAGCATGTGTGAGAAAGCTCGGGGCAGATTTATGATGCTGGAGTTTCCCTGGTTAGCTGGCACTTGGCATTTCGATTAATTATAGCCCACACATTTGGGTTTTTCCAGGATTTGTTAGAAGTATTTATAAAAGATGTCCCTATTATACCATTTAAATATTGTTTGTGCAACTGGAACATGTTTTCTATTGGGGATTAATACACTGTTTGATTTAGGGGAAAATTAAATTAGAAGGTGTAAGTCTCGGGAGACGAATGCTTTATTTGAAAAGGGTTTCCACCACTGGAAAGCACAAAGTTTTTGTTTTATGTATAAATATTTCGCTCCGGGTGTTTCCCGGGGTCTGCGGGTGGGCGGGAAGTCTCAGAAATGCCCTCGGTGATGGGGAGGGAGAGAGGAGGTGCGGGGCGGGGAGGGGGCAGGATGAAATGCATCATATTTATTAAAAATAAGGGATTTGGGGTCTCCCCGTCTATTGATTTCCCAGGAAGGATGCGAGCCCGGGGGCAGGAAGGGTCTGTGCAAGGGGAGGAAACTGCCCGGGGCACTCGGGTCAATAACGCGCCTCCGAAAAAAAAAACCCTCCCAAAATACGTAGCTGTATGATAGATGGTAATTGCTCGAGAAGAGCCATTATGGCCTGTTAGGTCAATACTCTGCATTTTCAAAGTGCTTTAATTAATACATATTTACATCAGGTAATAGCAGAGATTTCTCTGAGCCATGGTATTAGGCCAAGAAAGGCTCCTAACTTTCGTAATTCGGGAGTGGGGGCACAAGTTTAGTCTCTTAGTGCTTTATTGCACCTTATAAAAATGCATCTTAATGTCAAAAGCAGCAAGAAAATCTCCGTCCGGCAAGAGCATCGCCTCGCCCCTCGCCTGGGAGGCGGCTCGGGGGCTCCCACACAGCACACGGAAAGGGGCAACGATGCCCCCAGAGCTTTGCCAACTCACCCACCACAACCCCCTCGTCCTTCCCGCTCCCGGTTGTTCTTTCGGAGTCATAAATAAGTTACCAGCGAGATAAATCACCCTTGCTGCGGGTTGCCCGGCTCCGCGTGCCGCAGCGGCCAGGCTTGGTGGGGGTGAGGGATGCTGTCGCTGGGAACGCGCCTGGGCACCCCGGATTATTTCGGAGAGGGTGACCCACAGCCTCCAAAGTTTTTTTAAGTGATAACTTCTGCTTTCAAACAACAAATCACCGGTTCTGCTCGTGGGGACCATGGGGCTCGGCCACCTCCCTGTGTTACCTGCCTTCCTCCTGGGCACTGCCGGGGATGCTGCATGTGCAATTACAGAATCCCAAAGTGGTCGGGGCTGGCAGGGCCCTCTGGAGATCATCTAGTCTAAGCCCCTGCCAGAGCAGGGTCACCTCCAGCAGTGGCACAGGACGGCGTCCAGGCGGGTTTGGGGTGGCTCCAGAGTGGGAGACTCCCCCACCTCTCTGGGCAGCTGTGCCACTGCTCTGCCACCCGCACAGGGAAGAAGTTCCTCCTCAGGTTGAGATGGAACTTCCTATGTTCGAGTTTGTGCCCGTTCCCTCTTGTCCTGTCACTGGGCACCACTGGAAAAAGACTGTTCCCATCCCCCTGGCACCCTCCCTTTGAGTATTTATATTATAATTAAAAGTATATAAATTATAATTAAATGTATACCCTGAAATTGCTGCAATTCTGCGTCCACTCAGGCCTCGGGCCGGTGCGGTGAAACTCACGGGACATCAATGGACCCGCGATGGCAATCGCAGGTGTGTGCCTCGCCGTGAGAATCAGCGGTGGCACATCTCTCCCGGGCCCTGGCCGCGCCGTGCGTGGCCGGGAGCTGCCGGGGGGCCCTGACCGGCAGGTTAGAACCGCCCGGGGCAACACGAAAAGTATAGATGCTATAAGGGTATTGATTTTTTTATTTTTTTTTAATTTCTGCCCCCCCTCCCCACAACCACAAATTAGAAACGGCACTGCTAAAAATCACTAGTCTATCCACAGATTTTAATTAAAACCTAAATAAATCATTTTCGGCGCTGCACTTGCATATAAACAATGAGGGAGATGGCACACTTACAGCGGCTTGTCAGCGTTGGGTGACTAATGAGTCGCTGTGAAAATACAATCTGAAGGGCCGGAATTGAAAGCAGATTCCCGGGCTAACGAAGGGCACATGCGACCCCGCTGTGGCCATCGCAGCAGAAGGCACCGAAACCACCTCTCAGGGCTGGGGCAAAGGGGGGGGAAGGAAAAATTTCGTTAAGGCTGGCAGGACGAGTCTTTATTAAATAAAGCGCGGCGCTGTAATGCGATATTGCAGCTGCAGCCTTTTCGCCACGTTATGGAGTAATGTTTTCCCCTGTCCTTGCAGCAAACAATAACCATATGCTGGATTCGTTACCAAATGTTTATTTTATTTCTTCATTAGTACACAACAAGGAGGCGGAAAAAAAGAGGTTTCATTGCTCCAAGAGCTTTCAACCAGGGACACAGATGTCTCACGCCACTGCCCAGTGCCCGCTTGCAGCGGGCGCCGTTTGACCTTGCGCGGTGCTGTGGGTTCCTGCGTGTCCCCGTGGCTCCCCCAGACCCGGGGGTCCCGGTTGGGGAGGTCCGGCGCGTGCGGGAGCGGAGGAGCAGAACGGGTGCCACGCATTGCGCTGCTCCTCCGCCCCCCCCGGGCACCATCAGGAGGACAGCCGAGCGAGACACCAAAGTTAAACAAATCCTTCTCCGTTGTTGTACAAAATCTCCCTATCTGATGGGGCCAGGGGGACAAGCGGTTGTCTGGCGCAGCAGAAGCAGAGACCTCAGCCACCCGCCGGTGAAGCCCATGAGCTGCTGGTGTCCAGCACAAATGGAAGCCCTGAGGTCCTGGTCAGCTCTGGGTCTCAAAAAGCCTCTGAGCTAAAATCCAGTTTTACGATGGAGCCTTCGCCTGTTTAAAAGTGACGGCCTTGGTAAAGCTCTGCTCAGGGTGCTCGGGCTCTGCCTGTGGCTGTGGGGGCTGGAGGAGCCCATGGGACATTGCTGGTACCTTCAAAGACCATCTCCAGGTGGTGCTGCTTAGGTAGAGGGGCAATTGCTGCATCAATGGTGCGATGGGCTTGGGCACAGCTGTGCTCCACCGCAGAGATGCTGTCCCACATGGACCCCTCCACTCCACATGGACCCTTCCTTCCTGCATGGAGCACCTCCTCCCCTCATGAACCAGCTCCTCCCCACATAGACCACCCCCACCCTGCATGGATCACCCCCACCCTGCATGGACCACCTCCTCACTGCGTGGGCCACCTCCTCCATGCATGGACCACCTCCTTCCCACATGGACCACTCCCACCCTGCATGGACCACCTCCTTCCCGTATGGACCACCTACTCCCTACATGGACCACCTCCTTCCCGCACGGACCACCTACTCCCTGCATGGACCACCTCCTCCATGCATGGACCACCTCCTCCATGCATGGACCACCTCCTCCAGGCACAGACCAGCAACCACCTCCAAGGGAAAGTGTCCTCCCAAGGCCAGCATTCATGTTTCAACCAGTAAGTTTCCACAAATGCTTTGACTTTGACAAAACGGTGTCTTCTTTGGGAACATTTTCTCCGGGAACATTTTCTCCACCAAACATTGAAGGCAGACGTAAGTTTCAAAGTTTGGGATTTTCCCCTCCAAGGGACTGAGAGTCTCCAGGCGAGAGCTGCATCTCCCCCACACACGCACGCAGCTCGGAGCCGCAGTTCCTCAAAACCACCCAACAGCACAACGCTCGCTGCAGCCCTGCACGTGCCAGCAGCCCCACAAGCCGCAGCAAACGATTTCCAGCAAAGACCAAAGAATTGTCTTGCTCCCAAAATACCCAAGAACGATGCTATTTCCACCAAGAATGATGCTGTTACCACCAAGAATGATGCTATTTGCACAAGAACGGCGCTGTTTCCACCAAGAACAATGCTATTTCCACCAAGAATAATGCTATTACCACCAAGAATTACTCTATTTCCACCACGAACAATGCTATTTCCACCCAAGAAGGATGCCAGTTCTTTTGGGGGGTGATGGTAACTCATCCCAGAGCATCCCAAGCAAGGAACTGCCTGGAAGTGGGAGCTGGGCTGCCTCGCTTGCCTTTGCTTTTGGGTTTTTTTTCCCCCCTCTAAAGCAGCCTTGTGAAAAGAAAGAAAAATATTATGGTGTGTGTGTGAGTTGCTTCTGCAATTCCAAATCCCGTCTTGACAGGGGAAAAAGAAAAAAAAAAAAAAAAGAAGAAGAAAAAACCCTCAAACCGCTCCCAACTGCAGCACATGCTCATGGAAACAAGATGTGGCGCACATGAGGCTGTCCCAGGGAGAAAGTTTGCTAAAAATAACATATGCAGATTATGTACATAAAATGTCATGAAATATCAGCACATAAAACCGTGTGGTAGTTCAGGCTGTTGCAATTACAGCTCAAATGTGCCAGATGAAGGACACGCAGCATTTGGTGCGTCTGCAGTGGGAGCCAGGCGTGGGGCCAGCTCCTCGCTCCAGGCACCGGCACTGCGGCCGGCCTGGCCGGGCAGAGCCAAGACCCTGCGAAAATATAGGGGGATGGGGCTTATTGTTGTTTTCTGGCTAAGGAGGGACGGGGATAGCCCTTGGGCTGCCTCTGAAGCCCTCGTAGCTGTGAAGGGTCCGTCCTCAGGGGCTGGGGGCTGCTCCACCAGCCAGGAGCAAACCTGGGCACCGCTGTGGTGGAGCTGCCAGAAACACCCAGCCTGGAGGATTTGCGCCAGGGCAGGTTTAGATTGGATGTAAGGAAAAATTGCTTCACTGCAAAGGTTGTCAAGCATTGGAACAGGCTGCCCAGGGAAGCGGTGGAGTAACCATCCCTGGAGGTACTTAAAAGACGTGTAGATGTGGCACTTAGGGACGTGGTTTAGTGGTGGACTTGGCAGTGCTGGGTTAATGGTTGGACTCGATGATCTTAAAGCTCTTTTCCAACCTATACGATTCTTTGGTTCTGTGGTTTCCAGTTGTTGAAGTTCACCCGGGCGCAGGATGGGGCTGCGCCTGGCCAGCTGGACCTCTGCTTGGAAAGCAAATCTCGAAAACGGGTGATTTTTAACCCAGAGCATCACTCATCCTGGGTGAAGCAGACCCCTACCAATTACTTTGTGAGAGGAAAGATCCCGGTACCTAATTTTGCTTGCGTATGGGAGGATCTCAAGGCACTTTGAGGCACTAACGAGGCCTGCCAGGCCCCCCTGAGGTCCTTTGGGGTGGCATTATAAGGCGGCTGACATTTTCCGCGCTCCCTCCGTAGTCTTCTGGCTGCGATATAAATTTTCCTCGAGTTCTGCTTTTGTTATTTGCATGCAACTACACACTGTTTGTTTTTACAGGGTGACCTACATAACTCACTTTAATACGTGCTGCGGCGGCGGGGTTGGGCTGGAGGGGTGTCGGGGGGGGACGCGGCGGCGTCTCTGGCTGTGAGGAAACCATCGTTTCCGTAGTTTGGGAGAGGACGGCGGGGGCGACGCCATCCCCTCCCCTCGCTGTCCTGCCTGCTGGTAGAAATGGTGTTGGGCCACTTCCATTGGTGGCCAAAACCATGGATGAGGTCTTCTTAACTGTCCATCTTAATAAAATATTCATTTTTTAAGTTGATTTCTGGCCCCTCTGTTCTCTTCGCTTTTTGCTCCTCATGAGATGATGGCTGTTGTTAGTGAAAACACGGCGATGCTCCGGGAGCCCCCAACCACAGGGAAGGTGGGATAGGGGTTCCTCAGGCCACGTACTTCCACGTATATGGGAATATGCGTTTTGTTTCACAATTTGTCCTCACGTAAGAGCTGCTGTTGCCCCTGTGGTGAGCCCAGCCTGACCCCAGGGCACCGCTTCTGCCTCTTTTTCACTGACTATTAAATATTAGCAATTAAATATTTAAGTAAAATGGAGTTGGCTCCGTTTTGGGGAAATCAGAAGTTGTGGGATAAAGGCAGTGCAGAGTCTGGAGGGCACACGTGTCCCCCCCCGGGCACGGTGCCGTGGCCACAGCCTGCCTTCGGGAGCATCTCCCTCGGCACCACGCGGGGATTTGGATCAAGAGCTTCCCGGGCATCCCGAAGGTGCCGGCGGGGACCAGCTTCTGCCCTCCCCCAGCCCTTATGAACTATAATATTCTCTTAAGTTATCCGTGTTACACATCTCAATCACTTTTCTAGCAGATAAAGCTTTTACCCAGCTAGTCAGCCAGAACTGCGTTACTTTACAAGAGATTTTTATTTCTTTCGCCTCCCCCCCCAAGGATACTTTTAATTTCAGCAAACGCGCGCTGCTCCGGTGGCTCTGGGGGCGAGCGCGGCCCTTTGTGCGGCGCACAGGGAAGCCCCCTGATTCATCGCTTTCTCATTATTTTGGCCTTCAGCTGGATATTGCTGGGGATTTTTATTTTTATTTCCCTCCCCCCCTTTCTTTTCTTTTTCTTTCTTTCTTTCTTTCTTTCTCTTTCTTTCTTTCTTTCTTTCTTTCTCTTTCTTTCTTTCTTTCTTTCTTTCTTTCTTTCTTTCTTTCTTTCTTTCTTTCTTCCTTTCTTCCTTTCTTTCTTTCTTCCTATCTTTCTTTCTTTCTTCCTTTCTTTTTCTTTCTTTCTTTCCAGTCTGCTTGAAAGGAGCTGATGGAAGGACAGCAATATTCATCTCCCAAGTTTGCTCACGTGGCCGCCGGTGGCTCAGCAAACTTTTCTCGCCGCCATCCCCACGCGCGGTACGGTGTGTGCCGGCGCAGCGGCGGCGGCGGCGGTGGTGGCGGCGGCGGCGCTTGGCAACCCCGGCGCCGGGACAGCCGTGTGAGGAACGACGCTGTTTGTTTGCTCGGCGTCCAGCTATTCGTCACTGGCCATTTTGCCTCCAAAGCTTTTAATATTTGATGAGCTCCGGGCGGGCCGGGCGCTGCGCAGCCATGGCCGGGCGCTGCGGCTCGCTCTCCTGCAGTGCGGGGAAGGCGGTCGGAGAGGAGGAGGTGGTGGTGGTGGGGAAAGAGTGAGTTGTGTACTGCGGCAGATGGGACTCTTTTTATTTTGATTGATTTTCAGTTAATAACTTTTAACCTCCTGAACCCAGGCGGCTGCCGACGGGGCTCGTGCCGGGAGCGATGGGGGAGCCTGCGAAACACCGGGGGATCGGCCTGGGCGGGCATGGGCACGTCCCGGCCCGGCTGGGGATGACCACGGGGACCCCAAAAGGGTGGGTTGTGGTTTGAGGGACACCCCGACGGGGCACACGGTGGTTATTTATTTAGGAAACCTGCACCTTAGCGGGGAACCCACCCACCCACCCCCTTGCCCCATGCCCAGCGGTGCCAAGCAGCCTCGGTTTCTCCACGCAGGGAAACGGGTTGATTTTCCTTATTAAAAAAGGACAGGAGGGAAAATACAAAGATCCCACGCATAAATCTTCCCCTGTTCCCTCAGCACCCCATGTCAGAGCCCTCCCACAACCCACCTGGGTGAAGGAAAAGCCATTTTCCCAGCATTTTCTCAGCTCGGATGCTTCCCCGGTTGAGAGCCCATGTCACTGAGCTGTGATCCCTCACCTTTACCACCACAGAGCTGGGGTTTGGGCAAGTCTTTCTTATTTCTAAATAACATTTTTTGCACCGTTTAGGAGGTGTTTAGGGTGGGGTTTTTTGTTTTCTTTCCAAAGGAAGGTTGGAAGAGGAGCAGTTGCTTGGCCGCTGCTCGCAGCGCTGGTGGGCGCAGTTGAATGGCAACATCCAACGCGATGGGCAATGTTCCTCGAGGGGAAGAGCATTTTCCCAGTGAGATTTCGGAAGGGTCACCCTGGCCGCAGGGCAGCCAAGCAAGCGAGGTCTCCCATTCCCTGTGGTAAGGGGAGGAGAGGAAAGGGCTGAAATTATTTCAGTTACTGACTGATGCAAAGGAGGAGAAAACACAGAATCACAGAACATGGTCAGGGTTGGAAGGGCCCTCTGGAGATCATCTAGTCCAACCCCCTGCCAGAGCAGGGTCACCTCCAGCAGTGGCACAGGACGGCGTCCAGGCGGGTTTGGGATGGCTCCAGAGTGGGAGACTCCCCCACCTCTCTGGGCAGCTGTGCCACTGCTCTGCCACCCGCACAGGGAAGAAGTCCCTCCTCATGTTAAGATGGAACTGCCTATGTTCGAGTTTGTGCCCGTTCCCTCTTGTCCTGTCACTGGGCACCACTGAGAAAAGACTGTTCCCTTCCCCCTGGCACCCTCCCTTTGAGTATTGATAAGCGTTGGTAAGATCCCCCCTCAGTCTTCTCTTCTCCAGACTAAAAAGCCCCAAGGCCCTCAGCCTTTCCTCGTAGGAAAGATGTTCCAATCCCCTCATCATCTCCGTAGCCCTTTGCTGGACCCTCTCCAGCAGTTCCCTGTCCTTCCTGACCCGGGGAGCCCAGAACTGCACACAGTGCTCCGGCTGCGGCCTCCCCAGGGCAGAGCAGAGGGGGAGGATGGCCTCCCTCGCCCTGCTGGCCACACTCTGTTTGATGCCCCCCAGGGTGCCATTGGCCTTCTTGGGCACCGGGGCACATTGCTGGCTCAGAAACAGCGTAGGGCAATTCTTTAAAAGGCAAAGGGCGAGCGATGGAGAGCTCTCGTCCCAGCCGACGAGTGCCCTGTGCTGCCCACGGAGGATGCAGCACTGGGGTGCTCCAGCGGCAGAGCCTGTGCCGCAGGGCAAGCTGCCAGCCGCAGTGGTATTTGCGCCCGATGCCGTTGGCAATGCTGACTGCCCTTGCTACAGGGCAGGCAGAGGGGTGACGACGGTGTGAAATCCTGCGGCCTGACGATACTTGCGGAGCTGCAGCAGCGTGGGCACTCCGGCGCAGACGGGAGCCTCCTGGCTAAAGGAGAGGAAATTTCTCATCATTTCAGCTGTAGAAGCAAGTCTTGAAAATGGACACTCTGGAGACAGGAGACAAAGGAAAATCAGATACAATGTGCTTCTGAAAAGGATTTTGAAGTGAGACTCATGACTTTTTAATGGACCGGACTGATTTAACTCCCTTTGTGTCACTGCTGGCTGGTGCAGCTCTGGCTTCTTGCCGTCCGGTCAAGCCAAGGGTCCTTCTCTGCTGCCACAGGACACTGCCGTGGCCAAACTCCAGTGGTTCGGCTACAGGGAAGGGTAAGGGATTCAGCTGGACACGCGAAGCACTATATAATGCAGCCAGGAATATGTTTGAACTCTTGAGGTCAGCAGTTCAACATCGTGCTGTTACGCCCATCTCAGATATTTCATTCCCTTTCTAAGTCCTCATCATGAGACAGACCAGTGGAGGCACCGCTGGTTCATGATTTGGGGGATTTCTTCTTGGACAGTACACTGGAAAGGGACTTTAAAGGCTGCCACATCACTGCGCTGGAAGAGGACTGTGGGACACGAGCAACCTGGAAGAGGTTGGTTTGGTCATCCAGAACCAAAACCAGGGTGGGAGTGATGGCAGAGTGATGCCCTCTGCGTGGAAGTGAGAATGTGAACAGACCTCACAAGAGCAGCAGTCCAAGTCACCCCCACGCACACCCCTTCGAAACCAGTTCCTTCAAGCAAACACCGCTCTGGGAAAACAGCTGGTGGAAATCACCAGAGGTTTTGGGTGCTGGACGCAGTTGGCCTTCATCTTTCTCACCACGTGCACAAAATGGATTGTTCTCTTCCACCCACCACACACACACGGCTTTGTTCGCTGCCATCGTCACAATAGCTTTTAAGGATAGTCTCATCTTTGTTCACCTAGGAGAAAGTAATTGGTCAAATTTAATTCAAAGAGAGATCAATTAGGAAAGGTTGTGATCGACAGTGAGGTTACCAGCAACTCCTATAAATCGCGGGTAGAATTTCCTCCTTTGCCATATACCAGTTTGATGTAGGAAATGGCTCATTTGCAAGCTAAAGGTTTAATTAGGAGAAAAAAAAAAAGGTCAGCAGAGATCAGATGTGAATTGCAAAGTGCTAAAGAAGTTTACTGCAGCAATGTATTTATTGAGAGCCGTGCTATAGATCTGCTCCCTCTCTGCCCAGAATGCTAATCTCACCCCTTTGAATTCTTCCTATCAACAGAAAAATCATCGATAATACGTGGGATGCTTTAGAACTGTTTGGCACCCGCTTTCTTTTTATGATAATCAAAGGGCTGTGCTAAGACCCCGAGACTCCCTTACCCATCTCATTAATTGTGGATCCTTCTCTCCAGGTCAGGTTTCCAGAATGTGACACCCTTTGGGTCGCTCTTTCCTCTCCCATCCACCGCAATATGAGCTTTGCAGAGGGTATTTATTGCTCCTCCTCATCGGGGACATAGTCATGATGTAAATTGTGCCAGAGGTACCAATATGATGAAAATTCATGGTGCTTCCTCCTCACCTCACTGTATTCTGGGTGGTTTTTATGGGCGTGCAAGCTGCAGAAAGGAAGAGTTCTGTACCAGCTCTCCTAAAAGCGATGGGAGCAATAATAATGTGATTACACGAGGGTTTAGCTCGTCGGCGAGAGTGCTGAGCTGGCCCGAGGCGGTAGAGCCTAAAGTCAAGCCACACCATGGACCTCTGTTCTGCTGTGGGCAGCACTTCTTTCAATGACCTTTGGGGTCCGGTGGAGAGCGGTCCAGGGGAGGCCCAGCGGGGGTTCAGGTGCTACCAGCTCTGTGGGCGGCAGGAAGAACAGCAGCCCCATGTCTTCCTTCGGACACTGGGATGTAGCGGACCAATAATATGCTCTGACATGCTGCTGCTCCTGCAGACAAGATGGGGAGCATCGTCACTTCATCCGCATCTCCAGGAGCTCCATGCAGGCTCCCTCCTGCTGCCCCCCGTTCCCTGCATCTCCGGGGGGTTCGCATCGGTGGGGATTGGCATCGGGGTGGCAGTGCTGCAACAGCCCTTCGCCGGGAGCTCGCCAACGGGTGCAGATGCAGCTTCCAGCCCGATCTGCACTGCAGCGGGGGCTTGGGAGGGTTCAAGGAGTGCAGCTGCTTGGCCAGAATCACCGGGGGTCCAGGCATCCTGGAGTTGTCACCGAGAACACCGTGGTTTGGGGCTTCATTAGGTGTCATACGCAACTAATGACTCCACAATAGTGTACGGCAGGAGGTCCAGAGACAGCCACCAAGGTGGAGAGAAATCAAAATGGCAGCTGGACATGGCTGGGGGAACACGAGCAATTTTTCCAGTCACTTCCATTTGTTCCAGTATCACTCAGCCCCACAGCCGGTTTGATGAGAGACCGCAATTTCGCTTTAAGCAACACTATATGAAAAAGGACAGATAGCAGATCAGACTGTAAACTGATGTAATTAAACAGGCAACATTAATTCCCAGCACCTGAGACTCAAGTCCTCCGTGCAGTGTCGATAACGCTAATTTCAATAATTTCGGCTAAGCAAACCGTGCGAACAATAGGTGGAGGACGGAGGAGGCTCTTCACTCTTCTGGAGGATCAGAAACTCGCTGCAATTATCAGTCAACAGTTCCAGCTGCCTGGTAAACTGTTAAGACTAAAGCAAACACATCGCGGCTCCGAGGCTGGAAACAGAAGAGCTGTAATTATTTTGAAGTCTAACTATTGCCCCCGTCTCCAGATACAGCGAGCGACACGACGTGGACCCCGACGCATCCAGCTTCCGACAAAGACGTGTGATCCTCCTCGTTGCAGAAATTCAAGTGCGCTTCTAGGACGCTTAAGATTCAGGTGCGTCGTGTATAAAGCATTAACCGTTTCCTCCCGAGAGCGGACAAAAGCCGCGTTACCCTGGGCAAGCCACCTTCCCGTTAAAAAATCAGCTCCTACGAACCTCCTAAGGCGAGCAGGAGATTCCCTCGTCCTTGCCGAGCGCGTGGGGGAAATTCAGCTGTTCTGACAACCAGATCATGTCTGATATCATCCGAGCTGACTCGATAGAGATGTCAAACGGGAGAAGATAGCCGAAGTCGGCCTCGCAGGTTAATTGGCTTACGCTTCTGTAGATCCCGTTTTAAAAGTGAGGCCTTCCAAATGCGATTTGGACAAGTGAGTTGCGTGGGGCTTTATCCTGGGCGGTCTCGCAGCCTTCGCAGTGACAAAACCAGCGCGGCTCTCAACACAAGCTGTATATATGGTTGGATTCATGGAGTATTCATTATTTTAATAGCACTTATTGACGTAGGGTCAAATATCTTTTTCCAACATTTTTTTATTTGAGGAAAGAGCCCGTATGTCACAATCTCATGCCTCATCTAATTGGATAAGTGTTTCCTTTGTCCTTGAAACCGAAAAGTAGACCGCGTATCCAGGAGCTACAGAATGAAAAAGCATCTGCCTTTGGTATTTGGCATGCCTCAATTAAAAAAACCCACTGCCTGGGCTATCTTTTTTTTCTTTTTTTTTTTTTTTTTAAATTCTGACCAGAGCACTTCTGCTCAGATTCAAGCAGACAGTCCTGAAGGTCGAGCTAGGGGTATGTAAAAAAAAAAAAGAAAACCAAATCCTTTGGAACAATATACAGCACATTAATGTTTTACACACAACAGAAAAGAGGCCCGGATCCAGCAAAGCCAAGTTCGGAGTCATGCTGGAAGCACGGGAAGGGCTGGCGTGCTCGCTCCCCTCCGAGCGTTTCTGTAAGCTCCTGCTGGAGCCGAGCTCAGGTCCGCTCGCAAGACGTGACTCCCTCCCTCCCTCCCTCCCAGTCCCACAAAGCCAGCGCTCAATATGCACGGAACACTTCCATCTTTAAAAAATAATTGAAAAGGTGCACCCTGAAGTTCACTGGATCGATCCCTCTGAATTATTTTATTTAGAAGACACTTCATTGTGTCAAAGATTTAATGGCGAGGTTACGATGCCCAGCCTTCAGAACGTCAATGCATTAAAACGGAGTGTTGCAGGGAATGTTAAAATCCTCAGTAACGTACGCCCAAGCAAAACTGCCGGATTTATGAAATATGAAAATTATTATACAGTTTAGATAAGACATAGGCTGCTGGGGAAAAAGCAGCATAGGGGCCAGAATCCTTCTGCATGCGTCTTACAAGTAGCGGGATGAAATTCGGCAGTCTCACTACGGACTCTTTCGCCTTTCCCTTAAATCCCTTCCAGCGTTCCCCTCCCAAGCTGTGTCTTTTGAAATGTGTGTATTTTTACGTGAGCAGTATTTCCCGGCACACTTGATTAAATACCTTCCCTTGTTATTTATTGCCCATTAAACAACGTATCTCCTGCATGTACCTTGGTTGGAGGAAAGATCTTCGCTATCACATGCAGACCTCAGCACGTCTCTGGCCAGAGCAGCGTACTGCAATGATCTCTGCGTGGGGCTGCAGCTGAGAAGCAGTAAGAAAACTCCGGCAGCACAGATCAGGCTTCTCTGCTTATTAAGCGGCATTTCTGATATCTGAGAATTACCCTACTTTACTACATTTTACACTTCTTGGTGCATGCGATAAGGTTATAATACAGACGATGTCCAAAGGTTTTTTCTCTCTCTCTCTCTCTCTCCCTCCTTGGGGACTCTCTCTCTCTCCGGGTGCTGCAGGAACAATTGCGATCCACCGAAGTACTGCTAGGCTGTAAAGTTTCAAGTGAAACGGAAGGGCGGGGGAAGGAATGACAAGTCCTTTTTACTGAAATTCTCTCCCCAAATGGATTTGGCAGAGCCCGGCTCTGCTGATCTTAAAGCAAGGTTTATCATTTGCGCAGGCTGCTGCCTGAAGGGGGAAAAGATCTTTGAAGTTGCTGAGTGATGGAAGGGGCTCCCCCCTCCTCTCCCTCACGCACATTTTTTAAGGGTGGAGACTGGGAGATGCTCAACTGCCCTGAGTCAGGAAATTACATGACAAATTAAACAATTATGTGTTTTAGCGCTGAGCATCTATTTAGACATTTAGAGTCAAACACGCATTTAGCATGAATTCCACGGGCACGTATACTTTTCCCCATCACCTGTAATTCTACACTGCTTTATTTTACTGCATGTCGAGAGCTCCCCCGGTCCGGTACCTACACCTTGAAGAGATTTCTTTATCATTTAACGTTATTACAGAAGGCACTGCCTGGACACTGTTGGAGTGACAAGGACTATTTCCTTAATTACTGTACATTGATAATAGCATTTACTCTGGCAGCTCCAGTGCTATTCAATCAAGCAAGATTCAATACAAAAAAGCTGATTTGCCAAAAAAGAGATTAGCATAAGTGCCTACAGTCACATTCTATTTTTGAAGGTAAAGCTACTGTGTCTGTGAGCTTTCTTGTGGGAACTTTATGAAGAGAGATTAATCTAGTTTATCTCCTTCAAAAGATATTTGGGGAAATCGCAGAGAGTCACTGTTTAGGCTCTTTTGGTAATACCATTCTATAAACATGTAAAATAAAGAACTGCACAGAAAGTGCTAATCGGCAGCAGGAAGGTATATTTTTTTCTCTTCCATGGACGTAGACATTTGTTGTGAAAAACTCTATGTTCCCCAGTTTGCTATTGCTGTTCTTTGTCATTTAATCAAGTGGTGACTGGAGCTGTTGCACTTTAAAATTAAATGCTATTATTTATGGTAGAACTTGTTCTAGTTAAAAATGCAGACCTCAGCACTGCGTACGTTTGTAAGCAGAAGGTTAAGCAGGACATTTTAAATGGTAAAGCAAAGGGCTTAATCAAGGCTGAAGAGCAAAATGCAGTGGAATAACAGATATAGTAAATAGGCATTAATCACCATACAGGCTTAATCCAGGTATTAGGCAGTCTTGGGGCTAATACGAAGACTCACTTACATAAGGACTCATTCTATCAACCCTTAAGTAAGTGAATAACTTTATTCTTGGGAGAAATTTCACCGATGTTAAAGGCCCTTGCAATACGAGGCCTACATTATGTCTTCGTAAAATGATCATCACACAATTGTTTTGCCTGAAGGGAATTTCTGAGTTAGGAGGCACGTGGGGGTGTGATTCAAGAAAGGAAAAAACTGAATCGCCAGAGCATAAGGAGCCACTTTTCCATGTTTTTTTTTTTTCCCTTGACACTGTCTATTACTGTGACATCAAAATCCGAGCTAAGTAGTTCTTGCCAAAGATGGACCAGATAAAATCACGAAGCCAGTATCATCTCACGGGAGACAGCTCACTGTCTTAGTGACAAATTTAGTGACTACAAATCCAGGCTTAGAACATAGTCCTTCCCTAGTCATAATCCAGCACTTGCACACTGGATTTGCATTTAACTACTAATGAACTAAAATTTCAGTTTCAAGAAGATAATAGCACATCCATAGGTACAAAATCAACTATACAAATTTCTTTTATTAGATGCTTAGAAAGATTAAAGTGCTTCCAGGTTGAACATCAAAAATTCCAAATCTTTATACAAACAGACATCTCATACGTACTGACGCACCAGCGCACAAACCCCAGCCTCCGGCCCAGGGTGGGTTTTAGCATCCTGGTCAAGCTTGCCTTACCTAGCCCTGAAACGGAACAGGCAGACTGCCGGTAAGCACGACACGACCTAACCTGAGGAAAGGGGAAGGAGATGGAAGTGGGCAATGGGGTAGATGGCTACGGTTTATCTAGTCTAGGAATAGCAAGATGAAAAAAAATCCACAAACCTTTAATTGTGAATGTAGGAGAGGGACAGTGATGTAACTGTTCCCAGGGAACACTATTCTTATTTTGTAGAGGGAGGTGAGCCAAGATACTTAAGCTCTAGAGAACCTTTAACACAGGAAGCTATTTATCATAACAAGCTTGGTTGATACTGCTCCCATACTGAACCAATTAGATTAGCCTATTTCGTCATACTTCATAACTTGGGATGATAGGTTTCCAAGCATGGTACAGTGCAGTAATTGAATTTTGATCAAACACACATGGCCCATAACCCAGTATGTGAAACTTTCAGAACAGTTCACAGCTTTTAAATATCCAGTCAACATGTTGCCAAAAGTACAGGATGTACTTGATGCAAGTGGGAGAGGAGGGGGGGAGCACGAGTCCACGCCGTAACTTGGTACAGCTGTAAAACAAACATTTTTTTGTTCCGATTCTGTTCCTACTTTAGCAAAGGAGCTGGGAGGAAGACAGTGAATGTCAAGTAAGTCGTTTTTCTCCCCAACCCCCACACCCTCCCCGGCACACATTTCCCTTTTAACATTCTTAGATTACCACAACCTTTTAAATTCACTATACTGTACTTTCATACTGTATTAGACACACCAGCAATTATGTTTGTTAGCATGACACATCCATTGCTTACACTTAGTTAACAAAATAACTTAAAAGTCGCATGCATCATCCTCTTAATAGGGTTATAATCAATGGGACCATGGAATGAAAGCCCTAAAAATTACCCCCCACCTCTGCATTCCCCAGGCTTCTGCCGCTGCCAACACAATCCATATGGTGGGCAGTCTCGTCAGGCTCAAGGTGAACACTCAGTCAGTTCTTCGCAGGCAGCGATCTCCGCTTACATGTTCTTGCCATGTTTTCCCTGTGGTAAATCCAAGGAACTTTGAAGAAGACTCTGTGTAAAGGAAACAGAATACATTAATAAATTCATTCCTACGGCTCTACTGACTAGGGGGCAAAGCACCCACCGCAGAACAGGTTCATGACATGGAAAATGCTGTGCCAGACTTTCTTTTGAGCGAGTAACGGCTATCCATATCAAAGCTGCTCCCTGGCCTACAGCTAAGAGTCTGGCGTGCTTAAGCAACAGAGCAGGATATCACCAACCTCTGCATATGGTGCTGCCAACTTCTTTCTCAGCTTTGAATGCTTTGACCTGAAAGGCAGCTGGAAGCAGCTCCAGGCATCTCAGCTACCCGAAAGGGAAGCACCAGGGCAGCCAGCACCTTCGCTTTCATCGAGGTGGCGCAAATGACATAAAAGATGGGAGTTTCTGCTCCAGCCCTCCAACGAGCCTCGGATCTGACAGTTTACCCAAGCGCTGCTAGTTGCACTCTGCGGATCGTCTGCCTCCGAGCCGTCTCACACACCTGCTCTGGAGTACAGCTGTGTCAGAGAGGCAGCCACAGGTTCCAAGGGGAGAAACGGTGCTTTTCAGAGGTAACAAAATGTGCGTCTCATTTAGTCTTGCTGTTGGTTGGGGACAGGTATATGCCCGACTGCAGCCACCACCCTGTCAGAGTGCAGAGGATGTGCTGGATCCATCTCCCTCCCCGCCCCACTCCCCACTAAGTTACGATGCTGCAGAGAAAAGAAGAAAAAAAAAAAAAGGAAGAAAAAGAATTTGGTGTTCAACTTTTCAGACTTGGACCAAGCCTCAGCTCAAACCAAGGTTAAATAGGCCAGTTCTAAGCCTCTTAAAGATAGGATTTATATAGTAATTACAGTAATGGAAACTGATCTTTATAATTTTTATACTGCCTAAAATTCTGCTGTGTCATATGCATCTGCAGAGCCTGAGAACTGTGCTTCTCAGAGTGTGCACTGCAGTCTTGAAAGCAGCCATTCAAATGTATAATGGAGAATTATCAGAGCATGAGTACGTTCAAGATTATAATGAAGCACGAAAAGTAAGAATCAGAAATCCTGGGAAAAGCAAGGAGTTTGTATTTGAGACAAGCAGTATTTTTTGAACACTTTCTTTTGTTGGGAGTTTATGGAACTAGATCCACACGGTGCAAACAGCATTGAGACTGCCCTTTTTATTCTTATATTTCTTTTCTTTTCCTTTGCTACAGCCTTAGGTCTAGAAATTGAGCATAGTGCAAAATGCATCTTGGCCAGGCAGAATCCTCACATCCACTTTCCAGTTTTCTCTGTCGTGCAAGGAAAAATACCAGCGCGCTAAGTCTTTGCCGTGTGATAAAGAACAACTTCAGAAGATTTGGAGATCTGATAGGGGGTTTGGCTCCACCTTCAGGAAGCAGAAGGCAAAGAGACAACACGGTTTGAAGTTTCAGACATACTTTCTGCAGAAACTGAAGCCTAAAACCCCCTCTTATTGACATCTACTGCTCCCTAAAGTATCTTTGCTTCATACATATAAAAGATTCCCTGATCTGATGCCATGACATTTCTACAAACTTGATTCAGCTCTGAAGAGTCCAACTCCTCCTAGAGGTACTTGAGAACTTGCAGCAGGATGGCCAAAGGTAGCTGATACACGAACAAAGAGAGCTGATATATGAACAAAAGTAAACAAAAAGCAGCTTTGGGGTGAAAAAAAGAAGTTGTGACACATCGGATGTCATAGAGTCGTATCAAATATTATCAGCCATTTACACTGTCGGTGCGAAGGTTTCCATATAGAATGCAATTTTCTTATAACTCGCAGAGATTAGAAAGGTTCTCTGGGTAGCACAGATGGGTTGAGAGGAAGAAAGTGGGAAGAGTCTTGATCAAATTTCAGTCTAGCAAAACACTTAAGCATATGCCTAAAGTAAAGCTATTTTTCCTCCTCAGATCCAGACAGAAGATGCAAACAAAATAATCTCTTGTATTTCACCTCTTGGCAGGCTGTGATGCAGGTGGAACCCAGAACATAGTAGCTGGTTAAAAATCATGATTTAAATGAATTAAAAGGATGCATTTTTTAAAGAAGCCATATAGTGACCATTTACAATAATGAAAATGGCAAAGTAGTTTGGAATGAGACTTCACTGAGTTTGAAAGACTATACGATGTATAGTGAAATAATAGGCAAGCACCCAAGTAGCCATGGTCCTATGAGGCAATGGAAACGTACGGATGCTTGCAAAATCTTGCCTTTGGCATTTCCCCAACTGGGTGCATAACCACCCAACCTTATTGTATTCAACATCATTTTCTGGAGGAAGCGGGTCTGAAAACTGCAGAGCAAGCAACAGGAATGGCTCTCGGTGCAGAAATGGACTAAACACCTAATGAATCTAAAAATAAAATAAAAAAAACACTGAGAAGAGATGTGAGAAGACTGAATAGACATAGCTGTGTAAGCAAATATAACTGAATATACTCTTGAGGAACAAAGGAAACAATTCTTGATGGGGTGACAACAGATGTTCTCCAAAAAAATTCTAACGGAGCATTTCAAACACAAAGACCTTCCTGTGGAGCTGAGAAGTTTTACTGGCAGACGTACAGTAATACATCTTTGGAAACATAATAAAACCTAACATTTAAGGTGTTATCAGGTCCTGAAAGCAGAAGTGATATCTTCATGTAATAAGTAGTGGGTGGTGGTGGAGAGGGAAACCGTTAGGATAACAAAATACTGTCACAGGAAGTTGCCATAGCATAGTTGTGATTTAAATCGCAGGAGGAATAACTGGTCAGAGTTTGTTCTAAAATATCTCTAAATCCACTCTTCTGGAAAACAAGCTCTAAACACATGCACAGGTTGACCTAACTGAACAAATACAATCCAGAGTAATTTATTAATACAGTAAGCACACCTAAGTACAACCAGTTTTGCACTGTGTGAGCGAATGCAAAGTGTCCAAAGCTGAATGTTTCTACCAGCTACTGCTCTTCTAGATCACAGTTAAGCACATTGCAGAAAATCCTAAAATGAACATTAAAAAAAAAAAAAAGACAGGTTTATGGAGTCATTTGTGCAATGACTGAACTGCACTGGTACTTAGGGAAGATTTGGATTTAACTCCTGGCATGGATCTGCTGCATCTCCAGCGAATAGCTTTATACAGGTTTTTAAAGCCTAGGCACTTCAAATTCTTTTTTTAAACTCCGGCCTTTACTTTTTATGTTCTTCATTTTTACACATACAGAATAATACTTCTCTATCTCGTTGGAGTGTTGAAAGGATTCCTGAATATCTGCAAGGCCAGCAGATATCATTTTATTTGGGAACGATGCAGGAGGATGACAGAGTGCATTGTCTAATTATTTTTATTGCTTTGCAACTGTTTTTGGGAAAACAATCCAGAGAGACTATTCCAGTGCAGTCAGAGCAATCAGAACTACAGAAACACTAGGATGGACAACTTGATTGACGGGGGAAAGCTAAAGCAGGCGGCAACACAGAAAATCATCATAGGACAGACATTTTGATAAATATTACTGTAGCCAATTTATTATTAACACAGTGGGACAGCTTTACATCTTGCATCACACTTTTCACAGCCCTTATGGTAAACATGCCATAGCTGACAATTACAAGATGAAAACAAAGACCTCACTAACTCTCTACTGGCCCTGCATACTATCTGCTTACTCAGTTAACCCTCTCTAAACTTCAGCTAGGCAACTAAACAAGCATATAGAAACGCAGATCATGTGTTCAGATATAGAACATAATTCCAACAATATCCAATACAAGTTCCAAAGGTGGCACTAATTCTAAAAGGCTTAGCAGACAAAGGAGAGGGGTTGCGAAAGAAGTGGAAAGTTGTTAGTACAAGATAGAGGATCAAGTGGAATACCATCTAAAGGGAAGAGAAATAAAATTTTGCTAAGGTTCACAATCTTGCTCTGTCTGGTCACCCATAGCTTCATTCCGACTGCTATGACAAAGCAGTGAAGTCCAGACAAGAGCATGCACTGGTGTCACAAACCAGAGAGCATCAGGATGAAAGAATCCCATAACAGTTTTTATTTCCTGGATGGGTTGACACACATCATCAATTTCTACAGAAATACTGTAACTTGGAATAACAAATATTTCTCTCTGCTGGCTACTTGGTTTCTGGAATTAACAAACTATCTGATGGACACCACAACTAATCATATTTTCGTCTGATTCACACAAAATAGCTCCCGTATTCTTTAACGGATAATGAAGCACAAGATGGACTGCTGAAATCATTAAGCCAAACCCACTGCTACTTCTACACATGGAGTTAACATTCTAGAATGAAATCTTGTGTGATAAGGTGCCCAAGGCTATTTTTTTTATTATAATGTCCATGGTATCTTCCCATTTTCACAGCTCTATTATCAGCTTCAGGGTTAAAAAACAAAAACCAGGCAAGTCACAGGATGGTCTTAGCCATGAGATTTTATTTGATTCAAACATTTATTTTCCATCCATTTCCTGTTTCTGGAAGTATTTCAGGAAACAAAACTGACATGCACAATGAGCATTCAGTGAAAGAGACAAAAGGGAGATGCAACAAATATCAAGCAAGTGAACGAAGCTAACAGAGTGTTCTTGTCTCTTTGAACACACAAATAAAACGCATGTTAACAAGTATTCCAAAACAATGTCTTACTTGTGTGAAGGGAAGAATTAATGTTAAGCTCAACCTATTCCTTGTGGTTTATTCTCATTATATGATATATCAGGTTACGCTAATTTGGAAAAAAACAGGATTTCTTTACAAAGCTTTCTGTGCACCAGTCTTAATGTAGATTTAAAAGAGACTAAAACCCACAAACTGCACCTTTAAAAATCAATTTAGGAATTTCATTTTTTGTAATTCCCTTAAAAATACTGTTTGTGCACACATAAATAACATTTTGAAAGTTTCACCTGAAAAACAAAAGAATACCCCGAATTTTTGAAAAAAATCTACACTAAAGTTTCTATCGTGGATTTCTCACTCAGCTACTGCCAGTTTTCATTAGAAGGTGAAGGGAATGTTTAAAATTGGTCAAACAACATGAAGATTCTGTTGACATGTTTTCTGTCTCTGTGTGTATATACTTTTCTTTAACAGAACATCTAGGTAAGTCTTGGTTGTCCTAAAGACTTTGGTCAAACAATTTTAAAGGACGCAGAATGTATTTCACTGAAACACAACTGATCTAAAATAAGAACCATTTAAGGGCTTTATTAGTACAAAGAATTCTCTTTTTTTACATTCTGTAGCCGTAAAACACATGCAGCAATTTATTTTCAGAAAAAGAAGGTATGTATTTCACTATGGATGGTTGCAAAGGAGGAAACAAAAATCAAAATAAGCAGAACGATTATTTCCTGTTCTAACCTCCAGGCACCCCAACATCCACCCTCCTTTTTTGTGATGTGTCATCTACAGTTCTATTTTTTATGCATCCACATTTCTACTGTTGATCAGCACTGACCACATTTCGCAACCTGACCAAAATTTGTCTTTAAGCTTTACAGAAATTATTATTTCAATTAATAGTATTTCACAGGATACACCAGCGCAAGATTTAGGGCCATCTGGATTTTAAGTAACAGGACAGAAAGAAAGACAGTTTCTGTGGTTTGGGATACTTAAGTTCATTTACAAACTGCCACACATAGTTAGGAAAACAAACCTCCAGTGTAATCCTGGCTCATCCATACTAAACTCTCATCAATTTCAATGGACTAAAGATCAGCATAGTTGTTCTGAACAACTCTTTCTCCACCTCTCTATAACACTCAAAATTGTACTTACAGACACAGAACATCAGTGCAAATTGCGAAAGTTTGCACGTTTCACAAATGGTACAACTCAGCAACAAACTGCGCTCACAGAAATAGAGCAGTCACAAAGAAACTTGGTGCCTTTGAGGTAAACTCATCCACTTGAGGAATTTTCATATTTTATCATCGTTGTTCAATGTACATTTAACATTCAGTTCTGATAAAGTGTAATTAATAAGTCATCACCAATTTCAGTGGACAACGGGTTTCATCTGTAAACATAAAATGCACCTATGCGTTCGTGACACTTACTGCCAGGGTTACGGATAGGTCTGCATTTTCCTGAATGTTGCATTGGTAATAGTGAGCCGTGTAAGCCTTGCTCCATAGTAATCTATAATGTAACTGGAGCCATCGGAAGGTCCAACGATCTACAAGAGAAAAAGAACCAAGACTTTTCAATATGAAGTGAAATATACACTTTGTGCTAATGTCTCAATTACAGCTAATTTTCCCATCATAAAATTAGTCATGCTTAATTAGTCAAACAGAAACTAGATTTATTTTGAAGTTATGCTGTAGTTTAACTATTTTAGCGAGCACTGTCTCAGAAGGAACATTTCCCTAGGGTTTCTAATCAACCAAATTACACAGCCAGGCGCTGGTACTAGGTTAAGCTGATGAGGATTTGCAGCACAAAATCAGGCTAACAAACGAGTGGGCTCCAAACCACTTTTCTTGAACAAAAGAGGGTAGGCAGGAGCAAATTAGGTTGATGACAACTATCTTTGAAATACCGCACAGGTAAGGAATGGAGAGAAGGAGAGAAGATCACGGCTTTTTTGTTCTGGAAATGCTAAATTGATGTGGGGTCAACAGGGAGATGAATAAGGAGAGATGAAAGATACTCTCAACTGTATCTGTAAGTGATCTGAGGCAAGATCACCGTGATAGCATAGAAAGGAATCTGAGAATGCATATACTTTACTTTTAAAATATTTTTCTATAAACCCATATAAACAATTTCTATATCGGCAATGCATTTTAAGTTCGTCATAAGAAATTTCTAATTCATGCTAAATAGATGCACTGTAGAATAAGACAATTTGGCAATTTCATGGTGTCACAAGATGCCACCCCAGCTGGGGATTTAACCATCATGAATCCTACAGTCACAGCTCTCAGGCGATATGTGACTTGTATTTGGAGGAGAGGCAGAAAAAATAGTGTCAATGTCCTCTCTCCTGCACACTGCATGGACACCCCAGATGATGGGCTCCATCTGTATAAAGCACATGCAAACGCAGAACTTCAGGATTCTGGGAACAGCAAGACATCTCCTGCAAAGACCAACACTCTGTGTCTCATAAAGGGCTCATAGGTTCTGACAAAGTGAATTTATGGTGGTATAGCTTCCAAGCTATTCATTACAAGTATTTACAGATAGCTAATCTAATTTTTAATTCAAACAACAAATAGATTGATATTTTGCATCTATATTCTACAACATCAATCTACAAACACAGCTAAAACAAATGCCTTTATTTTTCAATACACAAAGGTTCTTAAGGCTAAAACGCTAACAAAGAATTAGCAATCAAATCAAAGCTTTAACAAACACAGATTTGTATCTTGTTTTGAAAGCCCTGACTTACCTGCATTGAAATAAGTATGAAATCAATTAGGCTACCGATTCCACAAAATCCTACAGTGCAGAACTTTAACAAACCTAAAAAAGGAAAATAAAATTTAACTGTAGCTTTAAGCCAGTCACTATGAAGTTCATAGGTTTCTGGTGGCAATCACATCCAACTCTCTCCCCATCCTTGAAAAAAAATATATATGTACACACACCTCTAGAAACAGACCTAAGCATCTTTAATTATCGGAGAAAAAACCAAACCACATATTCGTAGTTCTACATCCTGAATACACTTTAAAGATTTTAAACATTAAAAAAAAAAATTTTTAACAGATAAATACTCTTAAACAAGGAAAGGCAAAAGTTGATAACCAAGTTACTGCAAATTTTCTTTTCTTTGACTGAGGCACAGACAGAAAAAAATCCCAACTTGAGCTGCAAAATTTACTTATGAATAGAAGGAGACTTTCTACCATCTCATGAGTTGCAGCACATGCTGATTTGATTTTCAGAACACGCTACTTTGGAGAACGATCCTTTGTATCATTTTTATATTTTTGCTGAAATAGGAATTTATTTTGAATATATATATACATATATATAAACACTTCTTTTTAACTGGTATTCAAAAATGTTATTTTTTTGTATGAATAAATGAAAGATTAATAGAAAATATATGGGAATAGCAAATAACAGATAAATGTTTCATTGGAAGTTGCCACGCAAGGCAGACTTCATTTGGAAAATGCCTTCAGAAGAAGGAGGCTGTCTTAAATTTTATTTTTTTTTTAATATCAGTAGCTTCTTGTACAATGAATATAATACAATGAGTACTCTATATATTGTCAGTAATGCTTCAGCTGAGCTAGGCAAACATCTAGGTTATTTTGAGAATGAGATACTCATTGTGAAGCCACTTGCCTCTTTACCCAGGCATAGACAGTATGAAGAGCAATGCATATTTGTTGCATTTAAGTCAGTTGTAGGCTATGCTGCACGGGGAAAACACAGTTCCCTGCTCAAAAGCATATCCTTGCTGTGCTTACAGGGGCCAGCACACTTCTGAGGCGAGAGAGAAAGCACCTTGATAACATCAGCCAGCATGGCATTCCAGAGCACCTCTTCCCCACAGCCACAACGCGTGCTGTGCTGCACAATACCTGCTAGGTAAAACCACCCGGCTGTTTTGCAAAGAAAGAGCCTGCTCTCTCTCACCTGAAGGTCTCCTGACCTCCACCTCCTCCTTTGCGCTCGCCCTCTCTCAGAAGCAGCAATCTGTCCTGCATACCACCTCCTCTCCCCCGTGCCCTGTTTGTGATGCTGCGTGTGGAGGAGAGTGGGAGAGTAACTGCACGCATGCCGCAGGGAGAGCATCCCGCTGTCTGCATAGAGCTCCCATAGTTGACAAGATGGAACTAGCCTGAGTTATAAACTCCTGGGAGACAGTTTATAATCCCTCCTTGGAACAACAAAGTAGTCAGACAGAACAGGGAAACTATACGTAACGACCATGAAGACGAAAGAGTAGTAGCAGGATGGACTTTCAGCTCATTAGAAGAAAAGCCTATGTGAACATTACAACACTTAAACATGCAAAAAACTAAGTACATAATTGTTTAAAACAACTTGTTCCCAGTGGCTGATGCACGAGCTTGCAGCAGCCAGACATATTAGCCTGGGTATCAGTACCGGCAGTAGCGTAACAAAACATAAGAGAAACAGCCAGCTAAAGAAATCCTAGCCCTAGAAAACAGCAGTTAAGATGATTAAATAATGTCAAATGCCGGTGAACAGTTTACTTTGTAATTACCTGCATCAAGTGCAGTGCCCATTTAAGATATTTATTTGTGACGCTCCTTATACCATCTCCTCTCAAGCTCTGCTCCTGAGCCTCAACATCAGTTGGCGTTTTAGGAACCCAGCAGTTCTCTTACCATTGCTGGTTCCAGCAGCAGCTCCAGTTTGCTTGAGGAACTGGCTGCTCCATTATGTTACTGGATGTAGAAGAACTGTTTCTGAACCTGGCATATGTTTCTGGAGTGCAGGGTAAAGTTGATGTTTTTTTCGTCCTACTCACTTCCCTCCCCACAAGCAGATCACACTGAGAAAATAAACTGCTCTAAAACATGGAGGGGAAAAAATAGTGCTCTTACGTAGTAATAACTTATGGTTTAGTTCACAGTGTGTGGGAGAGGAAGAGGCTGCCTTCCTGATTTCTTCATATTCAATAGCTTGTTTGTATTTGTGCTCTCTTTAAGCAAAAGAAAAGGAAAAAAAAGAAACCAAAGAACATTTACAGTCTTCATTACGCTTGTACAAAATATTTCAATGATATTACCTTTCTTAACCATTTTTGCCAAGGCATGGATGACCTAAAAAACCCCCGAATCAACCACTGCCAACGAATCCCATTTATGGATATATTTTTTTCCTTTTCTACTCTTACCTATTTGCTTTTGTCTTTTCTACCTTGCAAAACTTGAGAACTTTTGGAAAAGTTTAATTTTAAGTCTTTTAACTATAGTTACTGGCTACAGTATATTCCAGTAGGGTTAACAAGCATGAGCCGTAAAGAACTATATAAAACCAGAGGATTTATACATCTACATTACTACAATATATTACAAAATAATTACCGCAGATTATTATACCAAACCCAATGATGTCACAAAAAGGTGCATCTTATTGACCACTTCCAAAAATATATCTTTTTGTGAAACAGATGTACAAAGTAAGCGCTAATTACAGAATCTCAGGGAAAAAAGACACAGATGTTAACACAAGATTATCGAGAAAGTCAGACAATGTTATTAAAAAACAAGAGTTTGCATTTAAGGGGCAGAAACTCAAAACTCTTTGCTGAAGTGACATTAACATGTATAGATAACTTTTTCCAATTCATTGCTCCATGCTATCTAGACTTACATTTACTCCATTCGTCTAGCTGAGAAACAAAGAAAATCCTGGCCAGTGAAAGCAGTTCTAACACACTAAGGTATTTCCATTATTTAAAAGCCAGTGGCACCATCACCCTGGGAATCAGGTCCTAAAAACACCAACCAGAGGTAAGTCTATTAAAGGTCACAGCTTCTGCAGAACTGTTATTAATATTACGAGCTATCTTGAAGGTCAGCATTTGTCACAACAAATTCCAAAGCCCAAAACGCTTGGTTTATTGTAAAGTTTGTCTACTATTTTCCTGGTAAAATCAAGCATCACTTAAGCAGCTGGCACATAAGTCAAAACTACTTCTGTTTCAGTGCCTCACAAAGAATGCTGTGGTAAACATTAATGCAAAGCAAACATAAAGCAACACTATGAACAGCAATAATCATGTTTGCTTATTAGGATTTTATCTGTTCAACAACTATATATCCATTTGTCACCACTCCAACAGAACAGCAGGCTGAGGATAATGCAGGAAGGTAAGGATTCTAATTGTAAATATTAAAACTAGGACTGTCAGCCTTCATTACTCAAAACATAAGTATACACATACAACTCAGTCATAACAATAAGCTTTACTTCAAAGAAAAAAAAAAAAAAGAAATAAACTTACCTAATGCAGGATAGCCTAGATAAAATCTATCTGCTCCCAACCATCCAAGAAATAAGGACAGAGCCACGGCGACTTTGTAGGAGTATCCATTTCTGTCAAAAGAAACAAGTAATGTAGACAATGATTGCAAAATATATTCACTCATACCTTTTAAAATTAAAGTAGTGACTCATTTGCCTGCTGCTTCAGTTTAAAAAAAAAAAAAAAAAACAACAAAACAGACTTGTTATTTATCTTCAATTAACGGACACAGAATTCATAATGTTAAGCTTTCAAATTGGGTAGGCATCCTCCCTAAAGCAACCTCAGCTGTTGCAACTCAAGTATACTCATGCAGAATACAGATTATTCCGAAACTAAATCATGATTTCTTGTCAAGAAAGACACAATTCAGTTGCTGATACATTCCCAGTTTTACAGAGCACTTCCTAACAGTTCAGCCCTACTGAGACAACCCTAGAAAGCTAAGAGGTGTATGCATACTGTCTGCAGGCATTAGTCTCACACGCAGCCAAATCGAGAGGAACAGGATAGACAGGTGAGATGTCAGCAGAGACAGTAATTGCAATGAGATCTGGAGGAGAAATGAACCATGGCCACTGGCTGAAGAAGCTACAGGAAGGATTCAATAAAAAGGGTAATTCCTGTATCCATTTACTACACTCTAAAGGCACAAACTCACAAATGAAAAGCACTGTTGAGAGTACAAAGAAGTACAGTGGTAGAGAAGTACCCTGAAGTTAAACATCCCATGGTTACCCATACAAAATACACAGATACAACAGACTTTTTGCAATTTATACTACTTGGCACCGTTCGTGACAACAGCTGGAGTGATGTGGCCACCTAAGCAATGACTAAAAGTTCAGATGGTTAAGTGAACTTTACACTGATAAGCGAGCTAGAAACGTATAGCTATCAATGCTAGAACTTGGTGCACCCTTTGCTGCATTGGCAAACAGCTAGCTTCTGAAAAGAAAAGCAAACCCAAATGTAATTAGAACTTTAAAAATATTCAATAATTCACTGTTTTGATACGTGCACTGCTATGTGCCAGCAATTACTTAATAAGCCCAAATTAAACTCTTGGTTGACAGTTGAATAAAACAGTTTCACAAAGACAGTAGCTAAGACAGGTCCAAGCACCTTTATTAAGCACTTTCGATGCCAAATAAAGATCTACCTTTTTTTGCCTATTATCTAGATTTACTCATTTTAAAACTTAATGGCAACATTAAGTGATTAAATCATGACTCTTACCTCAGTATTTGTTACTTAGCATTTATTAGCAACACAGAACATACTGGGCGTTCCTGGAACCTAACATAACATAAATTAGCATCTTTAGAACCGTCTTGTTTCCACTGTAAAGAACACTAATGGTTTTATTTAAAAGTTGAGGTAAACTGTTGGAAATTGTTTATCAACTACAAAGTGTCAACAACTCTCCAAGGATGGTAAAGCATAAAAAGAGCTCTTACATAAAAGGTGGGAACTGTGGGAACACAGTTTAATTTGAGATGCTCCTGATCAAAGCCAGTAATAAACCGAGCACTTGCCTATGCGCTGAGGTGCTTTTACAAGCAGAACAGTCTGCAACCTTGTCAACATCAAACTGACGGGCAGAAGAAACCTAGTATGAAGTGGAAGCATGTTAATACTGTAACAAGACTGCATCCACTCATATTTCCTTCACCTTACTCACTCTTACAGATAAATATATGCACTGAAGACTAAACCATCAAGTAAGAAAATAACACATCCCAGGCACCTAAAGGAATTTCTACAATTGGGTAAAATGCAATTTCTTTCAGTTGCTCTTCTGAATTGTTCTTGCTTCTCAGCCTCATCCAATCTTTATTTTTTTCTGCACACATTTGTTCCAGCTGCCACGTTAAAAACATTTTCTTCCAGCCCTCCCACACCAGTTGGTAATAGGCAGGTACTGCTGTAGGTCACAGTGGTCTCTGTGCTCTTTTAGGGTCTCTTAGTACTGCTCAAAGACCTGTCCACACTGAGCTTCATGAATTTTATGGATCACCATTTGATGGACTCCTTGCCTGGAACGGCAATACTTTAGCAACAGACATTTCCAGTCTGCAGAATCAGGGCCTGCACATATTAACCAAAATACATGACAGAGTGCCAATTTGGGGAATTCTAGAATTTGGCAAAACATCTGCCTCCAAAACATCAAATTCAAACCAAACCTGACTCCCAGTACTTCTTCCCTGCAGCAACCTTATTAGCGCTTACAAGCTTTCCCTTGAACTAATACTAGAAGCAACTTGAACACATCCACTTACAGAAACATACAACATCTCCTGGTCTTGCTCTAAAATAACTGTATCCCAGAACCGTTATCTGGACTGTTGTTAAATTACAGTTTTGGCTAAGGACAACTTGCTGATTTGCTCCTTCCAAAAGCTAGGGATAGAGATTAACCTGCTGTCCCCATGCTAGGACAATGCTGCTATGGGAAGATGCCTTCTCAAACCAATTTTCTGGTTAAATGATGTGCATTTATTTCTGCCAAAAGACAGCTACAGTTTCCATCAAAACTCAGATAAGATGCTGGAAAATCTCCAAAAATGCAGTAGAAAGGGCAGGCCTATTGTTGTAATATCAGGCTGGAGATTCCTGCTTAAAATAATGCTTCTAACACTTAGGCAACATTCAAAATGCCCTATAAAAGGCTCATAAAATGATCAGTTATTAGACCACTTTTTAAACAAGTGTACATATGAAGGATGGTAACATTAATCTTGCTGCCATTTTTAACCAGCTTTGGGACTTTATCAAGGGCATGCTTGCTTAACTCATTCTACATTCACAGCTGTATTTTACTGGAGTTTTCAGCAAGCCCGCAAAGGGTCCTCTTCCCCTTCTGCCATACTAGCAGTCACGGGACTGGAAAAGCCACAGCAAGTTCTTTTGGTAGTATAACCATTGATTATTTCACCATAAATTATAGTCATAATCAGTGATAGACATCATAAGAAGAAAGACATTTTTCTGCCTACATAGATTTGTGGGGTTTTAATTAATAAATGTAAAGAAAAACTACATTTAAAAATGTTTCCAGAAAATACATTAAACCAAAAATACATGTATACAAAAAACTCCAAACCTAAGAATTGCTGTCTACTCCAAAGAGGAAGCAATTTTATTAAACTAATATAGCTCATCTTATTCTCAGTCCCCATCACAGATGGGACTGAAACCGGACAAAAATGTGACTGAAGTCTAGTTTGCTAGCATTTAAATTTGATTAGACGTAATAATATGTTTTCTTCAATTTGCTGAGCTTTGACTGTTGAGAAGACTACATACAGAGAAAATATTTATGAAACTAACAGGCAGAGCTGTACTTCTGAGTTAGGCAAATTATTGAGCAGTAAGTATCACATCAGAGTTATTTGCCCACTAGTGTGATAAGGAACACCCAGCGAATATTACCGGAGTTTTAATTTCCAAAGATTCCAGTAGGACAAAAGAAAAAAGCTCCTGCGTGAATCCCACAAAAAGGAGAAACAAATGGTACTGACAGGTGTTCGCTGATCATTAGCATTGGCCAGTTGGAACATTTATGGGTATCCAGAGCTCTCCATCGCTCACAATGTGCTTTAGAAAAACTAGGTCCATCATTTTCACATTTCAGAAACAGGCTCTTAAAAGACACAGAGGACCTGATTAAATACAAAGGTTGTTTAAAAATAGAGAACAGTTCCTCTAAAAGAGATTGCATACTACAACTTAAGATGCAGCTACAGGCACACTTTAAACCGGCACGAACCAGCGTTGCCACTGAACAGAGCAGCTCAGTCCAGCCCTCCTTTCTCCACTCTCCCTTATCCTTGAGCTGCCCTCATCCTTGTGCTGGCACACGCACTTGAAGTGACTGTACTGTGACTCAAACTGGGGAACTGGTCCAAGTTAGTTCAAACCCAGATCAGCTCCCTGATTCAGTATACAGCGGGGTATGTCAGGGAAAGGGAGGGAGAGGTGTCCCCAGACAGATCCTTTCAGCAGCTGTGCAGGTTTTAAGCATATGTGAAACACAGCCTTAGTATTTGGGGCAAATTTTTGCCAGGGTAAAGTACTAACTACAGCATAAGGTAAAGCAAAGACACAAACATAAGTAAGCAAAGAAATATGTGTCCATGGCAGAGACAGAATTACTTATAAACATGCATGTTGTATCCTTACACTACCTATTAGAGGATTAAGTACTGGGCAACGTGTGTACAATTCTGCCTTGCTTCTCTTTTTCATTCTGGCAACATACCATACTATTTTAGAAAAAGTTCAATGTGAAAACAAAGACAAATTGTAACAAAAACCAAAAGCGTACTTACACATTGCGACATGCAATAGGCTTGTAAAATCCAACTTCATGTCCCGTAAAGACTTTTTCTACACCAAGGTGATCTTTGCAAGTAATATTTGGTGCTGGCAGACATTGAACTGAGGACAAAAAAATTATTTGAAATTAAGCAGTAACCGATTCAGTACTGTAGCATTTTTCTAACAAGACACAGTGAAATATACAAATGAAGTTATACTGTCCAAGTCTTGATACACAGCACAGTACACACAGCCATATTACTTTTTTTTAAAAAAAATGTTTTTTTAAGCCAGTCCTATGACTAGCTTCTCTTTTTGCAGGATACACATTAAGCAAAATATACAAATCTAATTGCTGCCCTAATTCTGCTGTAATTTCCATTTTGGTTCCGTTATGAGTTAATGGGAAATCTGAACCTGACATACAGAAAACCGTTCATCATGAGAACAGTCAAATATTGGAACAAGCTGCCCAGAATGGTGGTACCATCACCATCCTTGGAGGTTTTCAAGATCTGACTGCACAAAGCCCTGAGCAACCTGGTCTGAATTCAGGGCAAACGCTGCTTTGAGCAGGAGGTTGGACTATGTGACTTCCTGAGGTCTCTTTCAACCCTAATTATTCTATTATTCTAAGCTAAGGCGTGACTCTTAAGAGAACCAAAGTGGAAATCACAGCAGAAAGTGACATCTGCTAAAAGTCTCCAGTGGATTACCAGAATATTAGTCCCTTTTCAATGCTGAAGTGTGTTGTTTTACAGGGAAAAATCCCACTCCTTTACCCCCTTTCTATCAGTTTTTGGTATCTGTAAGTCCTGTTGGTTGTTTACAAGAAAACAGCAAGACAGGTTCAACATTTCTGTCCAGATTTTCCAATAACACCTGCAGGCAAGAAGACTAGGATTTGGATTTTTTTTTTTTTTTTAATATCTATCCATAAAGGATAGGGACCAAAAAATAAATTAATTTCAGGCCATCAGTAACAGCCAAAAAATAGGAGCTATGTCTGGACCTATCTGCTATAAAGTCCTACATGGATGTCACTCACCAATGTGTCTAATCTAAGACAATTACAAAAAACCACATTCTTTCTTGTAAAAAAAAAAAAATAAGCAAAGAAAGCAGTGTGTTCTTTTATTTAGAAGAAACCCATGGGAGTTTAAATATATTGATATAGCAAAGGCGACAGTTTTCCTATCAATGTCATGCCAGGAAGACTTGAAATCTGCTACTCAATGAGACTACTTGGATGCTTTGAATTAAACCCCTATTTATTTGGGTGATGGATCCCAGAAAGATGTTCAGAAATGGTAGCGCTTCAAGCATGATCCAGAAGATTAACTTTTTATTACTTAGATAATACTGTAATGGGAAGCTACTCAAATACTGTGGGGCCAATCTAAAAACTGCTATGTGTGTAAAATAGTCTGTACAGACACAGAAAACAACGTTAATTAATTTAGCAACTTTCCCCACTCAGAATCTTATTTCCTGTTCAAATGTATGGTGTACTAAATACAATCACATGGTTGCTAGACAACTAACAATTTGAGTTGTGATCAATCTCAAACTACAGAATGTTCTTTCTGCTCACTGACGGGATGTTTATACTAAGGAACATGATGTCAAAGATGATGTAAAGGACCGAATAACTTAAAAAGGGATCCATTTCAATTAGTACTTTCCCCCAGTGTCTGAAGTATTTGGAAAACCTTCACTATCCCTGAGCATCCCAGTGAAGAAAATTATTCAGCATTTATGGAAAACAAAATACAAAAGACAAGCATACACGTGTATTTTAAACATGAGCGCACATAAAGCAAAACTGTCCTATTAGCCAACACAGAGACTATTTATTTCAACGCCTGAGAATATCAGAAAAGCTAGACATATATAGTGAACCAAGTGATCAATTTAAGCATTTTTCTGTTGTACTCCAAAGTACATCAGAACTTAACATCAAAATAAATATGTTTTCAAAACAGAGCCTCATGGCACCAAAACCTCTTGATGACGGAAGGCACCATGTTTCCTTAAAAAAAAAATTAAAAAAAATAGAAGATTTTGAAGGCTGTTGTGTCACGTGTCAATTCTTCTAATAAATATATGCAAAATCAGCATGACAGGAACAGTTGGTTTTAATCACAGTAGTGCAGGACAGAGCCTAGAGGATATAACATACATTGAAGAGACTTACCAGAACCCTCACTTATAAATGTACCAATCAGAGACACGGCATTTATTCATTTTTAGTAAAGCATCCAATCCACACAAATATTTTAGGCTTTCATACTAATGATATTACTAATCCCATATTTTGTAAAGCTCATCTAGCAGATACACAAATGCATAAATTGAACACTTCCTTGGAAAATGTAGCTACTGTCAGTATATGTTAGAAAGTAGAAATTCTTACCATATGCTGTGTGATTTGTACAATTCATTGGTTCTTGTGTACTATTATCTATTTTAGGCTCATCGCACATATATGTTCAGGTAATTGAGGAAAACATTTTTCATATGAAACACTACAACAAGTTTAACAGTAATCTATTCCACCCGCTTTAAACCCCGAGGATTTAAGATACACCTTGATGTTAGTTTTGCTTCCTACCCATCCCCCAAAACAGAAACAGCACATTACCATAGAGCAAATCTGCTAATCCAATTTAATACACCAATACATCACATAAGCTCTATGTTTAATTAGTGCTGCAGTCAGCACTACCTAAAGGAACTACAGTATTTATCAGTTATAGCCTCTGTATTTGAAGGCAACAAGCTAGCATGCTTAATCTAGTCTTTTTTCCTTATTTCAGTATCACAGTACCTTTAAACTGAGGCATTTGGTTGAGAAGATTTAATCTACAGTAACATACACAATTCAAGGAACACCTAAAAATGAGCATCTGAAATGCCACAAGTTTGGTCTAGAAAAAACCCCGCCTAGGAACTTATTTCCAGAGGTCGGAACTCCCACGGCCGAGGAGAGCAGGAGATGAAGTTAGCTTTTCCAAGATTTGCCTTCCTGACACTTTTGATCTACAGCTACATCAATAACTGTCAGCTACCATCAACAAACATTTTCTGGGGAAGGCCTGACGCGCCTTCGGAGAGCCAGGAGCCTCGCAGCCAGAGTCTGCAACACCTGCGCCCTGCTCCTTCGGGCTCTGGAGGAAAGCTCAACGTTTTGCAAAGCCACCGCGTCTCCCTCGCGTGTCCTGCAAAAAATGAGAAGGCGGAGGGGTGGGGGGTGGGGAATCTCATCCCATGGGATTTTCTCTTCGGAAAATCAGAGACACCCCGAAACTCCACACAGGCGCACACTGTACCATCCCCCAAAATAAAAGCTACGCCGCTGCAGACGCGCCCTCTCCTGCTCCTTCCAGCTGAGACCCCCGAGGGGCTCCTTCCCTGAGGCCTCCTCTGACACCCGAGGGGTCCCCCTCCCTGTCAGGCACCTCGCACCCTCCGCCTCCCCCTTTCCCTCCACCCGAGGCGCCTGGGGAAGCCTCAGGCAAACCGGTCCCGGGGCGAGGCGCCGCCGGCCCCTCCGCCCTCCCGGGCCCCATCGCCATAGCAACCGAGCCCCCGCCGCCCGCCATGGTCTCGGCCCCGGCCGCGCTCAGGATATTGCCCCAGCCTCAGCTCGTCGCACTTGAGCGGCGGCTCCGTGCCCGCCGCTCCCTCCACGGCTGCGCCCGCGAACCAGAGGAGAAGCAGGATCCGGGCCTCCGCCGCGCCTCTCCGCCTCCCCGGCCCCGCCGGCAGCCGCCCCGGCCGGGCGGCCATGATGGAAACGGCCGCTGCCGTCAGCTGACTCGCCGGGCCCCGGCGGCGCGGCGGGGAGGAGCGGCCCCGCGGCGTGGGGAGGCCGCCCTGCCTGCGGGGAGGGGCGGGCTGGGGGGCCCCGCGAGTTGTTCGTGAGCTCCTGAGGGGACTGATTTTGGATGTTTTGGGGGGTTTTCTTTCGGGGGGTGGGGTGATGTTTGACCTCAGCAAATATGGCTCCTGAGGCAGCTAATGGTCAGCGCTGAGGGCAGAGCGTGCCCCTACTCAAGATGGCGCCGGTACAGCCCCCTCCCGCGGGGGGACCGGCGGGCTCGTGCCCTGAGTAAAGATGGCCGCGCCCGCCACCAGCACCTGGCGGGACGGCGCCGGCCTGCCCTTACTTAACATGTCGGCCATGAGGCGCTTCGCCTCAGTTTTGGCCCTCGGGCGGTGTACTGTTAAAAATGCTTTTTATTTTGGTTTTTTTTTTTTTTTTTAAGTGAATATGAAATCCCTGGAGCAGGCAAGCTTTCATCCTCATCAGCGTTTGCTCTTTGTGAGGTATTTTGTGGTGATTACCAACCTTTCTCTTTTCTCACCCTCCTGGAAGGTTATTTCACGTTTTTCTAGGGTTTGGTTGTGAAGGCGTCAGTGTTTAAGAGAATGTTGTCATTACCCAGTCCTTCTGGAAGTCTTTTGGTTTTATTGGTCATTATTTTGGTGAATGAGCTGTAACTTTCAGGTGAGCCTGTCAGTACTAACGCAGGGTTTGTTGCAATCCCAGATATCCAAAGAATCGGTAAAAACATCAATGTAAAATGTGCGGAAGGCTGACAAACAGCTCAGCCAGTGATGTGAAATATTGCTATCTAACAGCTTTTTTTTTTTGCGGGGGGGCAGATGCGCGTAAACTAAATCAGCAGCCCAGAGCTCGGCAGGCAAAAGTATGCAAATGAAAATTGATTAACTCCTTTCAGCAGCTGGAAGAGAAAGGCCGGGGCCGGAGCGTGCCCCGCCATGAACTCGGCCCTCCCAGACCAAGGCTGAGGTGCACTGACGAGAGAGTCTCCTGGGTGGACAAACACACCGCTGGCTGTTCGTCAAGAAAATTGTCACCTCTGAGGAGCGCCCTAGGTTAATTAGAATGGAGGGTGAGGACTGGGAAGTGAGGCATTTGGAATCTGAATGTTTAAAAAAGGACGTTCTCAGCGTGTGAGTCGCCATCCCTGGAGGGATTTAAGCGATGTGTAGACGTGGTGCTGAGGGACACGGTGTAGTGGTAACTTGGCAGTGCCTGGTTAACGGTTGGACGCGATGACCTTAAAGCTCTCTTCCACCCAAAACGATTCTATGTTGCATGCCCCAGTGCAACTGCTATTGCTTAGTAAAACAAAACGGACACTAGAATGAAGGGAAATCAACCCAAAGTTTTGAATTAGAATTAATTTCCAAACCTTTTGTAGTCTTTATCCTATTGCAACTAGCAGGGCTGTGCGGGATCTGCTGCAAATGAGCTAGTGAAACAGCACAGCCGAATAAAAATTCTTTTTGGAGAGTTTCATTTGACCATTTTATGTGTGTGTACATACATCTCTTTAAAAAAAACTGCAGGCGGACTACCATACAGGTTTCAGAGGCAGAAAGCACCCGCAGTTCCCACAATTAACTTCAACTAAAATGGTGCCCACTCAGTATTTTGTGACCAGCAGTAGGAAAGCTTGGCTTTTATGCCCTCCTCTTGAGCTGCCTCTGCAGGGACTCGAGCCACAGCTCCCACACACGAGCTGCCCAAGGCAAGGCGCCGTGGCCCTTGGAAGCCACAGGTGTGTTTCAGAGTGCCGTCGGGCTGCGGTGAGCAGCGGGAGAGGCCATTGTCCATCACCGGTTCCGTGGGGAAAGCAATACAATCCCTCAGCTCCGTCCGAGCCCCCGTCCTCCGATGGCTCTTGGCATTCCCTTGTGTGGAAGCGGTGGGGGCTGCGCTGCTGAGGGCTCTGTGGGAATTTGAGTTCAAAACGGCTCTGAATTCACGTTTGGAGAGCGATTTACTGCAAATGAGTCCAAATAAAGCTTTTCTGTGAAGTTGACGCCTGCCCGCACCGGGGAGTTTGGTGGCCATGTTGGTAAGTATGTGTTTGAGGCCCTGTGATTTATACACACACGGGCAGGTCAGGATCACCTGAAAATCGACGTGGCTTTTACGCTCCGCATTTCACAGAGCGGCTACCACTAGTCCCAGTGGCCAGACCCGAATGTCCCATCCACACGCTTCAGCCCCCGGGGGGCCTTCACCTGCAGGACCCCGCTCCCGTACTCCCAGTCCCCCGTGCCCTTCTCCAGAGGTATCCAGCTCACTCCCGCCCTTTTCCTCCACAACACCCGAGGGCTCGCCCCTGCCTCTCACGCACCCCTCAGCCGGGAGGCGCGGGCCTCCCCGAGCCGGGAAAGGGGTGTTTTACCTCCAGCGGTGTTTCTCCCGCCGGCCCCGGCCTGGCGCTACGTGTCTCCCCGGACGCGGTCCGCGGGGCCGCCCCCGCCGGAGGGATGCGGCCCGCCCGTCCCCCGGGAGGCGGCTCTCCCGCCGCGCCGCTCCGCCTTCCTGCGCCGCAGGTGAGGCGCACTGCCCCCCCCCCTTCCCCCCCCCCCCCCCCCTTCACCCGCTTCCGCCCAGGTGAGAGCCGGCGGCCATCGCGCCGCTCCGACCGCCGCCGCCTCCCGCCCGCAGGTACCGGCCCCTCGCCCCGCCACGGCGGCCGCCCCCCAAGCGCCGCGGCCCCTTCGCCTCAGCAGCGCCCCCAGCGCTGAGGGGGGAGCCCGTCGCTAACACCCCCCCCCCCCCCTCGCCCCGTTCCTCCTCCCTGCCTGGCTCGGCCCCGGCCCCCTCAGACTGGCGTGGGCAGGAGTTTCGGTAGCGAAGGCGGTGGGGCCCGGAGCGGAGGGGCGGCTCTGGGCCGTGCCCCGGGGCGGGGGGGGGGAAGGCCTCGCTGCCCTCGACGCCCCGGGAGCCGGCGGGTGCGGTGTATGGGAGGGGGTAGGTTGAGTCAGCTCCTGGTGAGGGCTCTTGTGGAGGAGTTTAATGCCTTCTTCAGACTAGCTGGTGCTTGGTCGTGGCACAGACCCTCGGGAGAAGTATCTCCTACCGTCTCCTGGCTCCCTCAGCGCCTGACCTGAACACCGCCCTGGCCGGGACACCGGCCTGCGCTTGGCCAGGGACTCCCGCCTCGGAGCGCCTTTAGGCTTCGTGCACCGGGGGTGTCAGCGGCTCCGTGAGGGCCCCGGTAAGGGCTGGGGAGAGCTGCACGGCTCCTGATGGCAGGCGAAGGTGCTCTGGGGTGCAGGAGTCCTCTTGAGCGTCATATTGTCGTGCAAACAGTGTCCATCCCTTGGAGAGGCTGTTGTGAGGAGAGGAGGCGCTAGGGAAGGACCGCGCCCTTTGCAACGCCCTCCGTCAGCGCCTGTCAATTCAGAGGTTCCTAATGAAGCAGGTCTTTTTTTTTTTTTCTTTTTTTTTTAGGGGTTGGTTAATAGGAAAACAGTTCTTTCGCGTTCCTTGTAAAATTTTGAAGCTTAGAAATTCAGCACGGCTCCAGGTCTAACAACTCTCCTTCCCTGTGAGGTGATTTGTTAATCACGTACGCTGTCATTGTAGTAATTCAAGGATTTATTGGCTCATTTCAGTAGAATATGACAATATTTAGATCTCGGAAACAAGTTTTCCTCAAGCTTTGTGAGAATAGGTTTCTGAGACCGTGTTACTGCTCCATGGAGAATGGCTTTGGCATGAGCTCACCCTTCTATTAGATGTCAGAGAACCCACACCGGCGCTTCCCTCAAGGCTGAAGTCCACAGGAATTCAGGTTCTGCTTGTTAAAAGTTAGCGTGCCTTGAGAGTGAGTAATGCTCTTCTTGATCTGCATAGAGACTAGTAATCACAGATGCAGAGTTACTTTTTGTTTTGCTTTCCTCGTCTCGTGGTCACTAATCATATGTAACAACAGGACACACTCAGTTTGTCCATGGAGTAGTTTTGTTGTATTTAACAATATTTAGCTTTGACCTGCTTTACCCTGGAGATGTGTGGTGTATTTGTTTCAGTACTCAGAACACTGGTTGGTTGTTTCCTTCTTTCAAGTGCCTGGAGCAGTCAGCACGTGCGCTATAGCACTTTTTATAAATACTGCAGCATTACACAGAACAGCAGGTTTTGGTGGTTTCATCTGAAAGGTGTGTGCATGCTAAGCTTGGTTGAACTGAATTCTGTATGTTACCAGGATGGAAAACTGAGCGTAACGTGTAGGACAGCAAAATACGTGTTAGAATAGTGTTTTTTCACAGTACCTAGTTGCTTGATGGCGTGTAAATGATACAATTTTAAATATCTGAAGTTACAGGTGATGCTCTGTTAGGACAATTTAGGATTAAGATCACGCTAACAAATGCTGTTTTCCCTTTCTTTTGCCTTTATCAAATTTTTAAACTGTTTGGGCTGAAATTTCCCAAGTCAGAGATCTCTCTGATGAGGAAGACGATATGCATCATATCAGTCACTCCTGATAACAGGGCCAGGAAAAATTAAAACTGCATTAGTGCAGAAAGGTGACTTTGGATTGGGAATGTTCCCGTGGGAGGCTGCTCGGATTGGCCATGTTAGAAGCCTTTGAAAAATAGCAGCAGTTAGCGCTTGTGCATTAAGGACTTAAGGCATTTAATGTCCCAAAAGTTTACACCCACTCTGAGTGGGGAGAGCTTCCCATGAGGGAGGACTTCCCTGCAGGCACGTCTGCTGGAAGGACACAGGTTGTTGGAGGCCAAGCTGAAGGCTGTAGGGCAGAAGTGGTTGTAGTTGTTAGGTGGGTGGGGAGAAATGGGCAGAAGAATCTCTGCTGGCTAAACCATGTCCTCCTCCAGACCCCAGCAGGAAAACCCGTATTTCTGTCTTTCAGCAGCCCTTTGTGGAGGGCAGGTGTTTGTCAGGGCCACTGCCAGGGCTGTCGTGTTCCCCTCTGGCTCTGGGATGTGCCGGGATTGAGCACCCTGTGTCTCCGTGCAAGTGGCAGGCGTCTGGCAGGGGGGTGATGGCAATGGAAGACTTAAACCTTTCAGCTCTTCTGATGACCTCTGCTGGCATCAGCATGGGGGAATTCCTTTTTTCTTAGTTTGCTTTTGAAGAAGATCCAAGTCTTAGGATTTCATACAAAACCTTATGAAACTTTCTCGCTCCCTATGATGCGTTGATTTCAGCTCTCAAAAGTGAAGACAGTAAAAACCCAGATGCACGCTGTGCTGGAGTGTGGGCTTTTTTCTGGTGTTAGAAAACACTAAACTTTCTGAAATTCATTATTTTCTTAATGATTTTACAATTATATTGGGAGTTGTGACATAAATTTTTGAACTGAGGTTTGCAGTTTTGTCTACCAATAAGATAAATCAGTGGCTGTAGAAATTGGAGAATGGAGCTAAGGAAGTTGAATGCGGAGTGGGTGAACTGATTTTAACAAGACAAACCATGGTGTTTTGGATCACTTCAAAATTATCATCTAGGAGTGGATCTCCTAATTTAGCAACTTCCTGTTGACACCTTGCTTGGACTTAGCATCAGTGTTTGGAAATTGTTTAACGATAAGCTGTTTGGGCTCCTAACCATAAACAGCTCAATAGTACATGGAGTTGTGTGTTTCTCTGGTGCTCAAAAGCCAGTCTTAGAGACTTGTCCTCAATTATACATTACTTGAAAACTTTAAATGAGTTTATATTTTCAGGGATCCTCTCACATCAGAAGGAGCTGTTTACTTTAAAATATAACACCTTTTTTTTCCCCCTTCTATTCTCTTTTTATGTGAGAAAGGAGAACAAAGAAATACTGAGGGTGGTTTTAACATATTGCACAAAAAAATCATTAAAATCCATTGCAGGCTGGCCAGAGGCCAGCTTTGATCACGAGGAATCCCAAAGTGCTGTGTAAACTTGAACTGTTACATGAACTGTACCTGCGATCCACTTTGGCATCCATCGGCGCAGAGTGGTCTGCAATGACTCTTGGCAACGCTTTGGACCCACTCAAGCAGGAAGCTGAAACTTTCTTTAATCTTTTTTCCCCCCATTTTTGCACCTCCTTCTCCAGGGGACTTCTGCCTAGATGGAGCCTGGTTCTCTTACCTGTACTTTTCTGCTTAAATTTTTCGTTCTTGGATCTGTACCCATCGTCATAATTGCTATTGTTACACCCGCTGTAATGGAAAAAAGATTAATCTTGGAAACTGTCAGCACGGCACTTTGAGGCCGTTTTTGAATGACGCAGGCTATTTCTCATGGTGAAGTTTGCCAGTGCAGCTGAGCTGCTGCGACCGCTAGCTGCTGCCTGCTGCAAGGTGCGGTCCCGCTTCCCCGGCGCTTCTCGCCCCCCTCCTGCCTGCCAGTGCTGGCAGTTGAGAGCTAACTGGGCAAAAAGCTCACCCTCCCAAAATGTGAAGGTTTTTTTCTGCCTGTTTAGCTCCCTGTTCCAGCTTACTATGGGATCAGATGAATGAGCGCAAGCACAGATGGAAAGGGAAGAACAAAATGCATGAAAGAGGGCTGGAGAGCTGGACCAGCCTCCTGGCTTCAGCTATTAGATGGGCATGGTGCTGTCAAGTCAGCATTATTTCCTGCCATGCTGGATTTCTTTTCTGGGTTTAATCTTTTCTTCACCCTACTGCTGGTTTAAAGGTGTTTCAAGCCACTTTTCCTCGTAGGAGTTATTTTGTAGTCTTTTCTGATGTTGGTTTGCTTGCTTTAGGGTTGTTTTTTTCCCCTCTTTTAACTGCTGATGTGAGGTAGAAAAATAGAGGAGGGAAATGAATGGAGGGAAGTTAAATTGGAAAGAAAGAGCAAATTTCCATATTCTTTGTCCTGTTTTGTTAAGATTCATGCAATACTTTTAGTCAAGGAGGTTTTGTCTTTTTGGTTTAGGTGAAAACTCAGGAATGTATAAGGAAATGGTATTTTCATCTGTTCTTTAGAATCAGATCTCAGCACAGAATCAAAGGCTGCTGTGCTCTTAGAAGTGTTTTATTTCAAATGGAAAAGAAAATAAAGCTGCAGCACTTACAAAAGTTCAGATGCATTCCTGAAAATCTTTCAGAGGTTGTATGGGTTTGCCGCTTCAACTCTTGCTATGAGTTTGGTTTAAAATGACCTCCTAAATCTGTTAATAGTCTTGCAAAGCGACTCATTTTGCTTGGCTGTGGGTGGAAACCATGCAAACCCACAGAGTTCTTTAGGAATTCCTCCAAGAGCCAAAGCTGCTCAGATACGGTAAAGGGTACATAAATCTGAAATTGTGGTTTGTGACACACCTCCACTTTTTTTTTTTTTTCTCATTAGGTAAATACACCTTAATTGCACTCTTCAGAAGATAAGCTATTCACTTGCATACTTAATATTTCATTAAATATAACAGTGTCCTCCCAGAACTCGAGATGTTTTCAGTGTGAGCACAGACAGTGTCAGAGGCAGAGCTGAAAGGATCAGAGGTCCTGCTGGGACAGAGCCCGTGGGATGTGCTTACCCTGGTATTGCATTCAGATGCATATGACCCTTTCTACTCTTGAATTGCAAGATTAAAAAAGTAAATACAGAGATTTTTTTAACATATATGGCTATTTTCATTCCAAAATAATTCCAAATATATAAGTCTGAAATTACACAGTTATATACTGGGTAGAGTTACAATTATGTAAATTGTGCTATTAAATGGCTGACTTCTTTCAGAGGAGCTTGTACTAAGTGAAGAAATCTTGTTTCTCGTGTATGTTTTGGTATAACTGCCTTGATAGATTTCAGAATGACAGGCTCCACATCAACGTAATAACATGCAAGTAAGGGTACAAATTTATCATCGCTGCTAATTGCAAGTCTGTTGTTTTTATACTGCCATCTAGGCCTCAGCCCCAGTTGGAGACCTGTTCTATTTGGCACTGTAAAGGAGTGTGATAAAGGGTATTCTGTTCCATCAAAGCTTGTCACGTACATAGAAAAGAGAAAGGCAAGCTCACGCAGGAGAGGGCAATGAGCTTCTTTCACCTGTGCTTTCACACCAGGGCTATGATTAGGACTAACCTCCCTTAGAAACGTGTTGGGCTAGGGATTGATTTGGCCAGTTTTGGGCCATAATGCCGTGCGGTCTCGTGAGTGGAGGGAACTTCTTTGTTTTATAGGGAGATGTAAGGTTTCACCTATATTGCCATACGGCAGGGCAGAGCTATCATGATAAGAATACTGTCTACAAATAGTTAAAGTAATTGAGAGGAAAGTACCTTCTAAATAATAGGAAGATTTTAACTGTATGTATATTTGAAAAGATTGCAACTTTAATGTCTGTATTCAAAATAATTTGGTTGAATATAGCTGCCTCACAGTTTTCTTGGCCAATGCTTGTTTTTATAATCTGCATTTTTACTCATATTGGAAAGAGTTGTTCATTTTCCTTCCTGTGTGTGAAAAGAGAAGCACACAGAACAAGGAAAGATATTTGAATGTGCTGAGGCTGCAGTGCAACTAGCTATATTGAGAGCTTTGTTGAATACCTGAGGTAAACAACAGGGGGTCGTAGTATTTTTTTATTAAATTTGTTATAGTTAGCTTCGTATTTTATTATTGCATTTATTGACTGTGTATCTGTTAGCATTCCACTTGGATATATAAATTATTAATTTGATTTTTTTTTAAACCTTATCTAGGTTATTCTGAGTAATTCCAGAAATACCCTTCAACATGCCTGAAAATCCTGCTGCAGGTATGTAGTCTGAAAGTGATTACTTTTGTTAAGCAGTGAGAAATGAAGCTCTGTTTCTAACATGTATTACTTTGTGGTGTAGATAAACAGCAGGTGCTGCAGATCCTTGATCGTCTGCAAGCAAAACTGCGTGAGAAGAGAGATTCCCAACATAATGAAAACCTGACTGTTTTGCGTAACACGCTCAGGAGCCCTTTGTTTAACCAGATACTGACCCTCCAGCAATCCATCAAGCAACTGAAGGAACAAGTGAGTGTAAAATTACAATTGTTGGTGTGATGATAACTACAGTTAACTTGGAACTTAAAACAGGGTATGTAGGCGTGTGTTAATGAGGCCGCTCTCATTAATAAGCTGTAACTTGGTGTGAGTGAATGTTGGGCTTTTGGTTTTTTTTGGTCAAGCTAGTATCTACAGTGTCACTACTGAAATGAGAAGTGGTATCGCAACAAAAAGGTCATGGGGCAACGTGCTTTGGAAGGGCTGCAGAAGAGGCAGGCATTGAGAACCACATCAATCAAGAAAAGCGTCTGCAAAAGGCATCAGCTCTAGTACTTTGAGTTCTGAACACAGTTGGAACTGGGATCCTTTGTTTTTCACAGAAGCTAAATACTGTTTATCAGCTAACTGGCAGCATCTTTTCTCCTTAGAAGACATCATCACTTAGTTCCTGCTGACTTGTACAAGAATGGTTAACCTGTTTTGGGAAATATAATCTAGAAAACCACCCCTGAAGATTTGCCAAGGCCTGATACAGGCGTACCCAAGCTAGCTTTAAAATGACGTGGCTCCAGCAATGGAAGGAACTTGTGTGGAGTGGTTTATGATGCCAACTGACACTTCGATCTTGTGGACATGGGTATCAATGACACATCTGTGTGAACAGGTCTCACCGTGCAGTTAGCAGAGTCAGGCATGCAAATTTAAAATCGGAGACTAACTTGGCATACCCTAATCAGGAGCGATCCCCATCTCTGCTGTTGCTGCACCTGCCCAGCTGCAGATGTAGGGGGTGGGGGTCAGGGGGACGAGGCCATCTTGCTGTCATTGCCAAAGGTATTGCACGTGTTACTGCCAGGGTAGCATGGGAGTGGCTGTGCCATTCATTTTCCTTTCTTTCCATGTTCACAAAGGTGCTGTATCTGCTCCTGTTCCTTCCTTCCAAAGCTTGGATACGTGTCTGCAAACTATTAAAAATGTATGAAAATGCAAATATTTCTAAGATCATGCCTTGTGACTGTGACATAATGGATTTTATACCCAGAATGTTCAGAATTATCGTATCTAGAAAATTTTGTTTTTCTTGAAATTCTTTTTAAGCATGTCCTTCATGAGCAGTTTCATTCAGGATGGGATTTTTCAGTTTACTATGTCCCACTGGGAATATTTCTGCATTTCTTCATTGTCTGCCAGGACTAGAGATTGAACTACAAGTTCTAGCAATGATAACATGTTCAATGGTAGTTAGTTTGTACTCTTGGCTCTCTCTGGGGAGGAGATAATACAGACCAGGCCTTTGGCTCCTGAGTGACTAAGTGACTCTTAAAAAATTTGTATTCTTGTGCCAAAATTGTCTAGGTTTGCCTGACAGTTGCGACAGTGCTTGAGTGCTTCTTTAATGTTGTTGCTTTTGCATGTGTTGTTTCTGGAGTATTGGGGTGAAAAGAGGATAATGGGCCTGGGCAGGGAAGCAGAATGAAAGAAATGGAGAAAATGAATGGAGTAGAAACACAGCTGAAACATTTAGGGAGCTTTTCCTTCCAAAAAACCAGTTTAAACCTGATATAGCTTGTATCTTAACATTACCTAATTTATACAGGTGAGTATATTTGTGTGAATAAGCATACATGAACATAGGTATGCTTGCTTCTTTGGCAGACTTCACGTAAGATGATATATGTGGAAATCTGTTTTGTTTTTGATAGTTTTTCTGCATCTTTGTTCATTTTGAACAGCTCAATTATATGCCTCCTGACCGTTCAGTAGATTTTGATTTTACTAAGAGAGGCCTGCTAGTGTTTGCTGACAAGTCAGTTGCTGCTGGGAGCGTGTATACACCTTGCAGTTCACCTGAACCCAAAGCATCTACCTTCACTCCAAACCTAGGAGTTAATGAATTTAACACAATCATCCAACAGATGGCAAAGGTAAGGCTCTCAGATTTAGTGAACCAAATTTATTTTCCTTTAATATGGAACTTTTTCTTGCAGGCTTTTGAAGTACATTTTCAAACACGCTCTTCTCATGTGTATCTGGGAGTGTGGTGCCTCCTAGCCAGTAAGAGAGTAGAAGTGCTGAGGATAACTTCTCCCTGTGAAAGATAATGTCAGCACTGGAAGTGTTTTGGTGGTGTGTTTTTGGTGTTTTTTTCCTTTGTCAATTTTTTGGTCTTACTTTCTACCAAACACACCAATGCAGACAAGAAATTTCAGTTGCCAGAAAACTTTTCTGGTGTTTGGTGACACTTAATTGAAAATGGACATTTTCTGCAGAAAGTTGTTTTGATGGAGAGACTTGTTTTATTGAGTACATTTTAAATTGGAAATGTACCAACTTTGTTAACATATGAACAGTGCAAATGATTAAAAGAACTGGCATGTAGTATTTTATTTAACTCTTCATTTAGTGTGTCTAAACTTTGCCAGACAGATGCTGATTTCATTAACACATGATGTAGCATGTACCAGATGCTTATGGAAGTTGTACAGGTGCAGACATCCACCCATGTGGGATTGGCATTTATACCACAAATGTATTGTTTTGTGTTACTTTGAACCATTAATTTAATTGGTTAGTCATGCCTTTCTCTATTAAGTAACTGTTGCTAATTGACTACCTTAATGTAGCTGTAATATTTTGAGCATAACTCTTCTCATTAGTGTGTCATTAACTCATCAGATAAAAGATTTAGCAGTAAAGACTGCACATTATTTTGGATAAAACAGCTGTGATAGCAATGCATTCTCTAAGTGATATTTCCCAGTAAACAACCCCAGAAATCTTGTATTAGAACTGAAAAGCAGGCAGTTGCAAAAGCAAACTTTTTTTAGCGTTATGCGTGAACTTGCAGAGAGGGGAAGGAAATTAATTTCTTTGTTTAAAAGCTGCAATCTTTTGAATGCACACCTAAAAATCAGCATTAAAAGCAAGGGGAGCCAGAAGACAAGTAATTTGGTTTAGCTATGCAGCATTTCCAGAAATCCCAAATATATTGCTCTAGACAGCACTTTGTTCGTAGTTTTCATCCAGTTTGGAATTCATCTCATAATGTGAATGAAGTGTGAAAGCAGCTCTTAAATTCCCTGAGGTTTCAGAACCTCAGAGTGCTTGCATATCCAATACTCTGCTATATTAAAAATAATAAATGGAGGAGCTTTTATAGAAATAACATATTCGGTATTTTGCCTTTGTTTAGTCTTAGGAGGAGAATAATTCTCCCAGTGTTCATAAATTTTAAACTAGCTCGTTCTATTGCATTAAAAATTAGTAAATCAATTTTTTCTGTTTTATTAGGGGAGACAAGTAGAATCAATAAAGATTGAAAAGCCTTGTGTTGGAGGTCTTGGATTTAGCGTGGTTGCCCTTAAAAATCCCAGCTTGGGAGAAGTTGGTATCTTTGTCAAGGAAGTCCAGCCGGGAAGCATAGCTGACAGGTGAGATCTTTGTAATTGTATTGGAAAATTGTGGTATTTCCGTGAAGGGAAAGTCACGACTTTCGTGTTGAAAACTCTTTCAGCCTAACATGTTTGTCTGGGTTATCTGGTGGGATATTTTGTTGGTGGTATCTTGAATTCTGGCTTTTCAACTAAATCAACTCATGTTTTGAGGATCAGATTTTCAGATGAGTTTTAAATATCCGAGCCATTTATAAATGGAATTTCCAGAAATCGTGACTCACTTAAGAGAATCTTGAGTACTGATTAAAAAACAAAAGAAAACTCAGAAAAGAATACAAGGAAAATAAAAATTAGCCTCCGTTTTAATTTTTATGCATTGTGTCCCTGAAAGATTTCTTTTCCCCCCCCTTGTTTCTTTATTTATGTGCCTATGACAATACCCTATTTATAGTTGGTTTTACTGTTTGTTTCCTGTGTAAATTTAGATCCAGTCCTCCCGACAGATCCCTGCACAGATGTCATCATAGAATCAAGGCTTCAGGCAGTTTCTTCCCGTATTGTCTGTGGGTTTTCACCCAACAACAAAAGACAGAGCAATCCTTTAAAAATAAAATGTGATTGTAAAACCACAAGAGTTGGCATGAGACAAATGCAGTGCTTGGAATTATGTTTCAAGAAAATGTGTCTAGATTTCAAGTCATTGGTGTCACTTTTTAAATAACACATGTCAGGAAGTGCCAACACAGGATGACAAAAAGAGTGGGGAGAGGTTGGAATGATAATGGCTATGGGCCCACAGAGAACACACCAGAGAACACTTAAAGAAAAGCATATTAGGCTCTTTCAAAGCGGAGACAGATGGACTGATCCGGATGTCAAAGGAGGGTGAATATCTCACTTTAGGATTTGATGACCTGCTGCTCACTTTCTTTGATGAGAGAATCTAAAATATGGTTAGTGCTTGAAGAAAGTGATTTCTGGGAAACATCTTAAACATCGCATGATAAAAAAGAAGTTTAAAATGCGTTAGCTAAGATGTGCACTTATATTGTTTTGGAGTTTATAAATTTCCCCAGCATGCTTCCCATTTTGCTTCTGAGACAGGATCTCCTGGAGACTTTTTTTGGATTCCTACAGAGCTTTGAAGGCAGTGTCTGTCTATGTAACAGTTTGGTCTCGTGCTCAGAATGAATATTTAACAAAGGAGATGAGTGATGGTTTCTCTCTTGTCACAAATCTAAATTCATCACTAGGGTGAATTAACTGTGAAATTTATATTATCTTAAGGTATAAGTTGAACTGTGCATTGCTCAAAGCAAGTTTGATCCTGTAAATTTTGAGTAAAATATAAATACGCAGCTCATCGATCTTTAAATAAGGATATAAAACAATATCCTAGCCTGAGTTGTGGGTACTTAGAGGTAGTATCATGTAGTGCTAAACATAATGAAGAATAGTTCCTAGTTCATTGTATACCTACAAAAATAGTTTTTATCTGCCCTGTAATTCAATATCATCAAGAAAGAAAGAGGGAATTTGATTGAATAAAAGCAAAGGAAAAAGTCGAGCGAATGTCTGTACCATGATAAAGTTAGAACAAAATATGGCTGGGCAGTTCAGTACAGTGTGGATTGCACATAGTTTGTGTGTTGGTGAAGACAGCCTAATAACCAGATTTTTTTTTCCTATATAAATATTTAACCTCGAATAACTGTATTTTGCATGTTTATATTTAAATGACACAAGCCTCTTGTGAAGTCACTATGCTGCATTTTAAACTTTCTTTTAATGTTTTGTTAAGGGATCAAAGACTGAAGGAAAATGACCACATACTGGCCATTAATTGCACCCCATTGGATCAGAACATTTCCCATCAGCACGCTATTGCCCTCCTCCAGCAATCCACAGGATCTCTACATCTGGTTGTTGCTAGGGAGCCAGTTCAAGGAAACAGCAGAACTTCGGCTGTCTTATTAAGTGATATAAATCCACCTGAGACTGTGAGTTGTTGTAATACTGTCAAAATCAGATTTTGAACTAATGCTGGTTATTTTTTTGTGGTTGTGTTTGTGTTAGCAAGCTTTACATATAGGGATTTTTTCCTTTAATCAGATTTTGTATGTGATGACATTTCATTTAGACTGATCATGCAATAAGCGTAAGGCTTCCATTGCAAAGCTGCGTGAAGTTGTTATAAAATACATCCTGGGTTTTGAGGGGATAGCAGAAGCTTTAGTAGATCAACATATTCTTAGCAGCAGGGTCTGTTCAGCATAGGCTGGGTAAAGCATTTTATGAGTATACCCAGCTGAAACCTTCTTGTGCTCAGCAATTAGAGATGCTCTGATTACATCTTAAAAGAGTGTAAACATAACCTATCGTGAGCACTGCTTAAAATATCCCAACCAATTTAAACTTAAACTGCTCAAAACAAAAAGCCTTGTCTTTATTTATCTTTTTTTTTAAAAAAAAAAAAAAAATCTGTAAATTTCATTGATTGTGGACCCTTTTGTTTTCTTGAACAAGGAGAGATTGTCACTGAGACATGTAATAAGCTAGGGCTGAACTTCCATCTGTGTTCAAACCATATGGTCCAGGTGGCTTCACTGAATTTGGTTGAACTGCACACCTAAATCCAGGGTTTTCAATATTGGAATCTTAATTTATTACGCTAGTAGGTTTTGATGAAAATCTGGTTAAGAGCAGTGCTTTTCCTTATTCTCAGTAATTATTTCCCTCTTGATTATTACAGAGCTAGTGAAATCTGAAGGTTTTAGTGGATAATCAATATTGTTTATTGCACTGAAAATTTTAAAGAATTAAACTTTAACTGCTTTTTCATTGAAAGAGCTGCACTGAACAGACTAACAAAATAAAATACAAATATATATCTCTACAGGGGGTCTTTAACTTCTTTTATGATATTTAACTGGCTTTGGCAAAGATTTTCAATATGCTAATAAATCCTTTATTCACAGAAGACTTAAATCTGCCTGCTTTGCTCCATTTTGGTTTCTATGAGATATTAATCTGACAGAAACATTGGCTGGGTTTGGGTTGCTTAACAGCTTTGTTATTTTCAGATTGTCTTGTAGAACATAAGGTCATGGTACAGTGTAGCTTAGAAACATGCTTCCAATTCGGTATGGCAGAATATTGTACTGCGCTATTAATTTAGCGTGTACTGGTGGTGTTTAACATCTATAAGTGAAATAACAGAAATAAGAATTTGGGCAACGCTAAGTGAAAACTAGGCCAGTGCAAGCTCCTTGCCTCTGTTTTTCTCTGTTTCTTGCAGTATTCTTGATTTATGAAAAACTAAAAGGATAGTTTTCATTTTGGCAAGAAAATCTTAAAATTGCTTTTTTTCAGTCAAGCTTTTTCCTAGTATCCTGTTATCTTGAAAGTGAAGGACAAAATGTATGTTTAAAAACAGATGAGAAATCCCACTGTGTATTTATAAGGAAATGAAGCTGACTGAATGAAACCCAACTGATCTCCAGTATGTGGGGTAGAGAGAGAAAATTGTTCTGATTGCTTCTCGTCATTCCTGGTACATGTGAAAGTGAGAAACGTTAAAGATCAACTGAAATTAAAATCTCCTGTTTTTATTAATTGCAGATTCACTGGGGCCACGTTGAAGACGTTGAGCTGATTAACGATGGTTCGGGATTAGGCTTTGGAATTGTAGGAGGAAAGTCGAGTGGAGTAGTTGTAAGAACAATTGTTCCTGGGGGATTAGCAGATCGGGTAATTTGTTATATTATGTCACTTCTTGTTTGATTGTGAAGTATAATTAACTGGTTTTGACAATCTTAAAATAAACTAATACACTTAAACAAAAGGAAGCTGATAGCATCAAAGTCTGAATGCCAACATACACTTTATAAATAGGTATGTTGAAGGTATGATTGAGGAAAAAGTCAGCACCTGATATGAATTAAGTTGTTTCTCAGACACACTTTGGCTTTTATAACGTTGTTGAACATGCAGAAATTCTGAAAAGTTGTCTAACCTTCTAATATTTTCAATACTTTTGATATTTTCAGCCTTTGGTAAGTCTGGGGGAGGACAAATACTCTTAATGGATTTGCACATCCTCTGTAGAATTTGGTACGTTTGGCAACGTCTATCGGGACAAACTCTAAATGAAGTATCAGGCAAGAGAATCTGCCCTACTGAAGTAATTGTGTTGCAAGATTCAGTTTATAGATTGAAAATGTCCTATTTCTAGTGGGTTTAATTTTAAAGAGGTTTTGATCCCTGCCTTGCAGTCTGACCAGGTCAAGGAGACACTTAGGATTGATGCAAAGCCTTTTGATATCTCTTAAAGTTCACAGGTAGTTTGCAGCCTTTGATTGCTGATCTTTAAAGGCTCAGTGCTAAGTGTTGGTACATTTCAGGAGTAGAGCATGTGCAGTAGCAAAACAGATTTGGATTTTTAATGTGAATTTGGTCATGGCAAGTTACAATATTTGAGGTCTGGAACCCATGCAGACAAGATCCGGTAACGTACAAAAGAGAGAGGCTAAGGTACTTCCTCTAGTATAGGATGGAAATGAAAACTGGAGATTCAGAGAGCTTTACTGGAAAATGTTGGCTTTTGCTTGACTGCCTCCCTCTGAATCTGTCATGTATAAATGAGTATTTTTTAATTATTGTGTAGCACCTGTTTTGCTGTAAGGAATAGAGTGTTTTGGCTACAAATGAAGCATGTAAGTTAAGAACTCACCACATCATTCTCAGCTGAATGAGACATCATTAAGAACATGTGAAATAATGAGCGCATATACATGTTAAAATTGGATGAGTTTGTAAATGACTTTGAGTTAGTTCTGGGAATAACTCCGCTATGATTGCTGTATGAATCAATGCACCTAAGGTGCTGGAGCTGTGCTGATCAATACCAGCTGAGGATTTGGTCCTATGAATGCTCGCTTATAATAGAAATGATGATGTAGGTCATGAATCATAATTATCATGTTAAAAACCAGTTTGTGTGGAGTCTTGTTACATTCAGTGGATTTACTCGCTTGAGTTGGAGCTAGTCATATGAGAAGAGAATTGCCAGGCTAATATAGAAGTATTAGGAGAAACTCTAAAAAGTCCTAAATCAAAATGCTGTGCTTTTTATTCTAAGCCCTATCCGATGAGGAGTATTATATGAAACAGCAATACGTAACAACCTGTGAGATTATAAAACATTGTTGCTGTCTGTTTTCTCCTACATGAGAAAAGTAAACACTTTCTTAGGAATGGTACTATTCACTTGTGCATCTTACTCAGATTTGGAAAGGTTGATTTGCCACAGTTAACTACTGTGGAAATAACAGTGCATGATTGTGTAAATGCTTCCTTGAATTATTTAATATGTTGCCGTGATGGTCAATGTGATGGCATTTTCTTGCATCAGCTCTCGTGGCCATGAAGATGCCTGTAAACAATTTCAATTTTGTAATGGAAGAAATATTTTATGGATAGACTGGAAACATTTTTTGCAATTTTATTTATGTTTGAAGGATGGGAGGCTCCGGACAGGAGATCACATCTTACAGATTGGAGGGACCAATGTGCAAGGAATGACCAGTGAACAAGTTGCCCAAGTGCTGAGAAACTGTGGGAATTCTGTTAGGATGATCGTTGCAAGAGACCCAAAGTGTGACTTTACGGAGACTCCACCAGCTCCTGTGAGCTGGCCAGTCAGTACATTACCTTCCTTTCAAAATGGAAATGTAAGTATCTGGTGTTTACTTATGATATTTTTAGGTATGTTTATGGCTTGTGATCAGAAAGGAGGAGGAGAACAGAATGTTCTTGAGGCCTAAAGTGCATCTCCTCTTTTGAGTTTCCAGATACCATACGTGTGTATTTAAGTGGTCATTATTACAGCCCTGCCTTCTATAATTTTTACCTCTTTCCTATGTGTCATTAATAAGTATAATCTTGGGATCGGAATTACCAGCTTTACAGAATTTACTTCAGAGTGGGTAACTTAATTACTAAGACCACAAATGTTATTGATAAATGGTACTTTTAGTTCTCCTTCTTAGCTCATTACATTTTTGCTAATCAATCATCTGTAAGTGGATTTAAAACTTGACTGTGAATTTCCCTAGTCTGAAATCCAGAGCGCCATGGCCGCACCAGAATTATTCAGCACAATCATCTTTTTATGAAACATAAGTGTGATGTTTTCATAGTCTACGCTACTGTCTGTGATAGGAAATATATCTAAAAATTTTGAAACTTGTTTTAGCAAATCTTATCATGGTCATATCAAAGTCTCTTGTTTTTGAAGTCATTCTTTTCAGTTTTGAGTAATTAAAATCAACAAATGCTACACTAAGTGTACAGTAGGTCTCGAAACATAAACAAAGCTGTGCTTGTGTACCATCTGCTACTACTGTGCTGCTTAGATTTAGGTGTAGAATCTGAGTAGCCTTTTCTTTCTTGTCTAGTTTTTTGAATATGAGTGAAGAGCGCTTTTTTTTCTTTTTGAAGCACCATTTTTAAAGGTCAGACTAGCAGTCATATTGTTACAAACTCACCTGCTCGCTTATTGGGCATAGTCACTGCAAAGGCACCCATTGGCTTTGTGTCTTGCATCTCTCTGGAAGACTACTGTGGCTGAAGCTGTCACTAAAATATTTTGGGCCCTTCTCAAGCTCTTCTTCTCAGAAGGGGGATTGGTGTAGTAGGAAACGTGAGAGGCAGAGAGGTGGGAGACGGTAATCTGTGTACATAAGGTTGGAGTCTTAAAAGTGGGCTTGTCTAATACTCTGAAAAAAGGCTTTCCTAGAGAATCAGCATCGTTATGCAACACTTCTCTTCCAGTTGTATCATATTTTCCAAGGCCCGTATTAGGAAAAAATAACATGGTCCTAGTTTTGTTTCCTCTACAAAGTACTATTTTTCTCTCTTCCCTGCCTCAAAGGTGGGTCTGTTTGTCAATAATCAACCCTGAGCTTTGTAGATGCTGCAGCTTTTCTAAAATGTTATTCTTTCTGGATGTCTTTTCAGTGTCCTCCTTATTCCTGCCATGTAGTTTAGAGGGGAAAAAAATACGCTGCAATTTCATCTACTTCTTTCTGAATGTATCTATTGTTTTCTGAACTAAATAGTGCCTTCATATTTAGATTTGAAGAAACTCCTCTTTCTGATGTTAAGAGATTTGCTGAAGTCAAGAATAATGGCTAATCTGAATGTATTTATTAATTTAATGATGATTTTAATGGTCCACCTTTCAGTTTGTGTCTGATTTACAACAGAACTTTTTCCTATGCTCTAATTTCTCTCTGGTTTCTAAGTACTTTCACTAGCTGTGAGCTTTGGAATAGAAAATATTTTCTTTTTGTTTTTTTGCAAACGAGCAGAAAGGCATTTTTAATATATGGTTAGTTTTTTCAGTTTTATATTAATATTTTATTTCCTTTAAATTTCCTGTAGTAGAGAACAACTGAAACTACTTATGTCTGTGCATGGGCACAAGAAAACAGTCATATTATCTGTACTCTTCAAGATCCTGACAGCAGCGTTAGCAGCCTGCTTGTGCTGACTGTATTTAGGACTCTGTACTTTGATTTTTCCAGACTCCACTTCTAGTGCTTTGCATTCTACCCGTAACATTACTTAGAGGAAATTTCTCTAGCATCAGAGCACTGACTATGAAGGGCTTTTGATTGTCAAAATAGCAGGACTTTCAAGGCCATAGCTCCATTTGAGATGTTGCTATAGGCTTGTTTACTGTTTTGGTTCCCTCTCCTAAAGAAAAGAGACAGAGCATCAAAACTTATCTTCATCTCCGTCAGCGTCTTACGGAGCAAGAGAGTTGGAAAGCATTTAATGAGCTTAATGAGTTGGCTAGTGGAGGGACATGTGTGTGATAAGAAAGGAGATAGCTGTCCATCGATTTCTCTTTCAGTGAAAAGTGAAGTAGGTACTGCCATAACTTCGTCCTGCTTTTAATACAGATCTTTCCAAAGCTGATATTTGGCAAGCATTTGATTAAACTTCTCTTTTGTTCACTCTCTTAAGAAATGTTTTCCAATTTCCTGGTCCGTTTTTTGCTGTTGGCAGTGACAGTATCCCTCTTGATTTCATCACTTTAACAGACCTTGCTCTGATCATCGTCTTCTTTTTGATCTCATTGGGCTGTATCTGATTACTGAAAACAAACAACTTTATGTATTTTAATTTATCCCTTGCAATCCCGGATCTATGTGCTAGATTGTTTTTCTCTTTGGTACCACCAATGTCTATAGTGTGTCCTGTTTCACCTCTGTCTTGCAGTTTTGATTTTTACTTGTCAGAGTAGAGCTGCACAGACGTACTGAGGCCAGCTTTGTGGGGACCTTTTTTCCATACACTTGTCCAGTGTAAGGTCAGATCATATTGTAATCTTAGCTAGTGGCTTTCACGGTTTTTTGGTAATTGTAGTAAGCAGAGGGTTCAGAGAACAGGTCATGTCATGTGCTTCCCTTTTCAAGTATTGTTTGTTATGAGAAGTCAGCAGTTCAACAAAAAATCATTTGCAAATGAATACTCTCCCTTCCCCTTTAGGTTTTAAAAATAATTTTCATTGAATGCAAACTGTTGAGTCTTTTGCTTGCCATTGCCTTAGAGAACCTGGAGGCTTCCAGTGCTGCATAGGCAGTTTGGTGGCATTCAAATCTGAACAGGATCATATCAAATCTATTAAGATTATGTATGTAAGACTGACTGTTGGGATGGTTTTGTGGTTTGGGATCTAGCATAAAGCCAAACAATAAGCTCTAACACCTACCTAGTCTCGAGTATTTGCATTTAAGTAGGCACCTGCTTCTGTAGTAGAGATGTGCCTACTATGTGTACACGTGGTTTCTTTCAATTCGGGGCATTGAACCTGTTTGTTTCGAGATCCCTTTCCTGCTGCCCCTCACTTCCTTTGTAGGTGATAGCAAGAAAAGATAAGCATCATTTTTTCTGACAGAAATATGTGATGTGATAACACTGTGTATTTATACTGGGTGTTTTTTGCTTCTTAACTGTCCAGTAGAAAGAGCTCAGGCAAGTGGATTCTTTCCACTGTTTATCAGGACTAGCATATGAAAGGGAGAGAAGGAATTCTGAGGGTATTCAGGGTTTCTGTTGTCTTGTGGGATTGACTGGGAAGTTTGTCGTTACCAAGTGGCAGTGGAATCCAAAGGGAAATGGCCCTTGAGCAGTCTAAAAAAAAACCTTTTTCCCCATAAAATGTAAATATTACCCTTCTGACAGGTGTGTGGGGAAAGTATTAGGAAAGAATTTTAAAAAGCAACTAATGACTTTGGGTGATACTTTATTTTCAGCAAATCTCTTGTATATCTCTTTTGCAAATATAATCCCTTCTAAAATAGGAAAATCAAAATCACTGCTCACTTCTGAAGATCTTAATTAACCTGCAGTATTGTTATAGTACTGGAAAATTACGAGATTTTCTTTTACTGTCTTGTGCTTTATTTATAGGATAATACCAACCTTTTTGATACCTATGATGTTGAACTTATAAAAAAGAATGGACAAAGCCTGGGGATAACGATTGTTGGGTATGCTGGCACGTGTGATGTAGGTGAGTTCCACAGGATTTAGTAAAGTCTAGGACAGGGGCTTGTCAAATAGTGCTTGTTTGAAACAGTGTAACTTACAAAATCTGTGAAGAAGGTACATGGAGAACTGGCGGCAAAGTGAAATTCAGCCACAAAATTTTTTGAAGAGTTGTAATCAGCTTAAAAATATAATTTCCACTTGACTGCTGGACTGTGAATTTTACACGCTTATGTTGTTACTGTGGAAGGCATTAAACTGTAACAGACAGTTCCTGCATGTACAGACTGTGACACAGGTTCCTGTCCACACTGTTCCTCGTTTTGCCCTTGCAGTATATAGCACAATTCAGATAGCGCATTTTAAGAAGAATTTCAAAAACAGAATATTGGATGTCTCTAGTTTGCATTAACTTTTGAATGGCATTGGCATCTTCAGTATGTGCAAAAGAGCTCAACGTGCAAGTTTCATTTGTTTAATGGATTGTAGGAGTTAGAGTGGAAATGATCAGTCAGATTAACCAGTCCATCCCTCTGCCAGGCAGGAGATGCAGAGAATCTTAGCTGTGCATGATGTGTATGCCACCTTCACAAGATGATGTACTTGTCTTTGGCAGATGGCTGCTTCAGTATCTAGACTCGGGGAACAGATTAAAATACCTGTGCTGGGATATAGGGACATGGAGTTAGGTTGGGTTTTTTTGGTAAATCGTGTTTAAATTAGAGCTGTTAACTCATTTTTCAAATAATGAAATATTATGGTATTTTTAAAATTGACTCAACTGACTATCTGGTTTTACACAAAGGGGTAGTGCTTTTTATCCCCTCCCCTTCCTCATGCAAATCAAGAAAGTATTCTGGGAATGTGGTGCAGCTGGGGTTCCCAGGAGATCCTCTGGCGTTGCTGGTCAGGAATCCCAGGCCGGTGCAGCGAGCACTGGGAAGTGGGCTGGGGAGGAGCACGTGTCAGGCGATGGGACAAGGTGGGTTTGAAGCACCGGTAGAGGGGTTTTGCTGAGCGTGGACAAACGGTGGTGGGCAGGTGTCTGAGGATGGTTAGTGCTCAGAAGAGAATGGATGAAGTGTCAAGATTCACTAGAATTAAAGACCAGCACCTCATATTTTGCAGGAGTTTATGGAAGGGAAGGGTTACTGTTTCAAATGATGATTGGGTTTTTTACTTTTTTTTTGTTTTATTTTTATTTCCTTGTTCTAATTAGAAGTTAGAATTAATAATCAAACGTGAGACGTGACAAAGGACAGTTTTTCTGATTTCCATGTTTCTCTTTTTTTTTTTTTAAGAAAAATCCTTTTTCATTAAGATTTAAAGTGCTAAATTCTCTAGCTGTAAGATGATTGAAGTCCTGATCAAAGTACTTAAGCACATACTTTCATATTTTACTTTTAGCTTAGGTAGACCTATTGAAATCAAATGCAGCATGGATTTAAGTGATTGTGGTTTAAAGCCTGGGTGAGCACAGAGATCAATCCATGGAGGAGGTGGCCTTTTGTGAGCCATTTTAAGGAAAAAATTTTGAGGTCAGTGTACAGGCAGTTGTGTCAGTGCCGTTTTTTCCATCGGAGATCCTCAGTCATTCTATGTCAAGCTGTGTGAGTGGTCACATGCAAATGTTGGTGGTTTGCAGAATCATAACTTTGTGGACAGCAGTGTGTGAAAAAGGCTGTAATTAAAAATCTTGATAAGAAAAAAAAAAACAAATCAGGTTAATGTAGTGACTTGTTTCTGTTCCTCCCACTGCCAACAGAACCTTCAGGGATTTTCGTGAAAAATGTAATACCTGGTAGTGCTGCTGACCACAATGGCCAAATTCACGTTCATGACAAAATTGTTGCTGTAAGTAAAAAAAAAAAAAAAAAAAAAAAAAAAAAGTCTGCTTATATATTGTTATAGAACTAATGCTTCATTACACATCTTGGTGTTAAAAGAACAATGTAGAAAGGACTTCCTAAAATTAATTAAACCTCCTCCGCTTTGCAGAGGAAATAATTTGGTGGTTTATATTTGTTTAGGTGGTTTTGTAACAGAAATGGGCTTTGGCTTGCTGTGGTTAAAATATTATTTTATATTCAAAGTAGTAGTAAATAGTAGTTAACTATGAAAGAGGCAAGCATTTGGATTAAAATGTTTCAGAGTGGAGAATCTTGGCTTTTGGCCTGAAATAAAGTTGAGCAGCATTAGCTTCTATTTGAATTGAATGGGATTTGAGGATAGTTAAGATTTTGCAAGATGTGGCACACTGTTTATGGTCCTTAATGACTGTGTAGCATAGTGTGGATACAATCAAAATGTTAATAGTCACAATTTAGGTTTAAAAACCCAACTTTATATGTAGAAAAATTAAAAAACATTGAATAACAGTGAATTGAATAATAGCCAATTTTGCATTCACAGTACAAGCAGGAATGAATTACACAGTCTTTTTGTTTTAAGAGATAATATTTACAGAGATATGATTTTAAATTACTTTTAAAATGTGTGCTGTGCCAGACCTTCCAAAGTCAGGTTCTCCTTTGTGAGACCGAAAATTAATACAACCTTGTGCTTTTATCTGCAGCTTTGCAGGAGAAGCCCCTATTGATGCGTGATCTAGCAGTGAGGTGAACCGAGTATTTTGGGTGTAAATTAAAACATCTGAATTGATGTAAGAATTGGGCTGTTCAGAGTGGATTATATGGACAGTTATGTGTATAGGCTTGTATGGGGCATGTTAGAAATCCTTGAGAAAACTAGCAGTGATAATGAACTGAACAGAGTTCTAGGTTGACTGCTCTTGCTGGGAAGCTTCATCCACAATAATCCTCAAGCTGGTTTTTGTAAGCCAAAAAATTGCGGGGGGAAATCAGTGCGTACTTAGATTGGTAAATTCTGTTTTGTGGTTCCCCCATGAAGGCAGAAGAAATTACTGTTGTGTTTCCTTTTAAAATGTATTTTGAAAATATTATCTAATTAGTGAAATGTAACTGATTTAATGAGATTGTTTTGCAAATATTACTGTCTTGGGTGAATAACCCTATAATTTCTGCACAAAATAATATGCACGTGCATGCAGCCTAAGAATGTAATGTGATTACTATTATATGATACAATTCTCATGTTTTAGGTTGATGGAGTTAATATACAGGATTATACCAACCAAGAAGTGGTAGAGGCGTTGCGTAACACAGGACAGACTGTACGCCTTACATTACTCAGAAGGAAACCTTCTTCTACTATTTCTTCAGAAAGAACTTCAGACAGAGGTAATCCTTTTTTTTTTTTTTTTCTTTTTCAGCAACTGATTTTATTTTTCACTCAATTTACGGTTACCTAATTTAACAGTTAGGGCTACATACCACATGATCTTAGATTTTGTAAGAGCACACTGTAGAAAATGAGACACGTAAGGAGAAATGGAAAGAAACAGAAATAAGGGGTTCAGGAAAATTGAGTGCAAAACTCCTGTGTACCCAAAAAAAAAAGAGTACTTAATGAGGCAGTGTTACTACTTCATATAATTTGCAGCATATGATTTTATTATTTTTTTTCATCTGTTTTCACAGTGCAGCCGAATGTTCCAACCTTTGTGTCCCCTGGTGCTGTAGGGACTGAAAGTAGTGTGGACGCTAAGAATAAGGAAAACCGAGAACAGAAGGATAATCTTCAAAATGAAAAGAAGCAGAGTCTACATAAGAAAGGTGGATAAGTTATCTCACACTGTCTCTTCTGAGTCTTTGGAATTGTCTTTAACCTCTTTTCATTACTGATGGGCTGTTGTGGTTTACTCCATCTTTAGCTTTTGCTAATGTTAATGTTTTGCTAATTTTGTAATGCTTTTTATTCAGGTCCCTCTGAAGTAAAGCTCTACCTGTTCGATCTATCAGCTCTTCCACCCCACCCTATCCCCAAAATGTAGCGCTGTCTACAGGTTTGCCAAGAGTGCATTCTGTGTCATCATGGAGGTCATGCAGTCTTTTAAAAGTATTTTGTTTGTTTCCTGTACGTCATCTCTGATGCCCATTTGTTGCAGTATCCTCTTTTGGCACTGCAATAACTTCATCAGAACTGACCTTCTGAGCTGCTAGACTTGGCCTCCTACCAACCTGTGACCTGAGCTGCAGCATCCTCCCTCGGGAGTTTTGACTGAGTAGGGCTTGCTGAAGCACCAGGGATCATGTCTTGTGACGTGTCTCCAATTGTAGGTCATTTTCCACACAAATGAGACAAATGCCATTTCTGTGAACATCTGTCTCACCTGTGTGCTGCCTGCCTTGTAACTGCCTTGCTCCTGTTTGCTTGTCCTGCTTATAGTGCTCCTGGGCACTGACATTTCCTGAAGTGCCAGAGGCGTAGGAAGCCTAGCACAAGTTATGTCCACCTCCTGTGAGATTTCCCACTTGGCAATGAACCTCTCCTTGCTCCCTGCTGCTTCCCAGACCCAACTCATTTACCTCGTGGTACTAATGCTGTTGCATACTGCTTCCTCCCATGCTACTGTTGGAAACTAGAGTTCAGTCTCTAGACATGCAATTTCTGGCTTGCTTGTCCTGAGCTTACTACCCAAACTGGAAATTGTTGACTGCACACCTATGCAAGCAGATGAGAATCTCTGCTCTGGAGAAGGCATAATAGTCATAAAGACCTGATAGCTGGGATTGGAAGGTGGACAGGAGTTCAAATTAGGCATATGTTTTTAACAAGAAAAGCAGTTGGACATAGGAGCAGATCACAAAGGCGTGGATTGCTTTGGTTTTTAGCTGACTTCTGAATCAAGGTTGGAGGTCTTTCCAGAAGGCATGCTTCAATTCACTTACAGATTTCTGGGCTCTTCTACAGGAACTTCTGGGTGAATTTCTACAGCTTGTGTTAAAGTCAGCATAAATTATCCTTATGCCTTGTTGTTTCTAAGATATGTAGATGTAATAGAGGATTCTAAATTATGGCTGTCAATGAATAACAATTTTGCTATGATTGTGGAAGATCTGTCAGTATTAAAGACAACCTGGAAACGAGAGAAATGTAGCAGTTCCTATGTTCCATTCTGGTTTACTTTTCTGTCCAAGCCTTGTAACCAGACATCCTTTGTTGTGACTTTTGCATCTTCCCAGAAATAGGAAGCCAAAACAGAAGTGGCTGAGTAGCTGAGATGTGAGGTTAGCAAAGCATCGTTTTAGCTGTGTGAATGCAAAAACGTATATTGATTTGTAGTTTCAATGGGTGAATAACTTAGGAATTATCAGTAGGATGTATCTGGGGGCAGAAGAGCCAGGAGGACTTACGCTTGTTATGACAGAGGCTAGAAAAGAGCAAGTACCCAGTCCTTTTTTACTGTGGAACTTTCTATGCATAAAGTATATTCTTTTTCTACTGAAGCGAACAATATCTCTGTAGTCAGCTCCTGACTACTCGCGATTGGGTTATCTTGTGTCACAGGCTGCAGAGGTCTGCCCTGATGCAAAGAGAACTTTGAGGAATTTGTTACCTAATCCCTAATGCTGTGCAAATGTGGTATATCAATGCCAGGATCAGTTTATGCTGGGAACTAAAATCGCTTTTACCTGGCTTGAAGTGAACAAACTCTGTTAGGCTCAAGGTGTGTTATCTAGATATGCCTTAGTGATCCCTGTTCTGCTGATAATCAGCTTGGATCAAACTGTATTTCTGAGCCCTTTTCGTAGCGGACCCAAACTGCTTTGATGTGGATCCGCTGCCTCTCCATAAGTACTCCAAAGCCCTTAGTTGCAAAAGGAGTTTGTAACAAATTTGTATGTATATGAGTGGCTCCCCTTCAATTCTAGCATTGTGTGCATCTCATAATCCCCTTCCTTGGAGCTCTGCAGAATATAGTGCGGATGCACCTGGGTTTGGCAAGGACTTCATTGCCTGGAATTCATAGCTGCTGGTTGGACCCATGCTGATCTCTGGCAGGAGCAGTGTGGTATATCTGCACTGCATTCCCCAGTGCATCGTGTAGCAAGTGTAGTACAAGATTTTTCTGTTCTCCTGGGTATCCAAGCTCCCCTTACCTGGAGAATAGAGGATAACGTGTTTGTGTGCGCAGTGTGTCTTGGGATACCAAAATTTAAACATGGAAGATACTGTTTGGTGGCAGTTCGATACTGTCCTTGGTACCGTCTGGCAGTGCTGGTTTCCTTGGGCCAGCAGGATAATGTAATGGGCACGGCTTTGAAACCCAGTAATGTATCAGGAGCATTTAATGCAATGGTAAGCAAGTATCATTGCTTGATTAAACTGTTTGGGTTTTTTTCATAGTGAAAAACCACTTTAAGTTACAAGGTTCTGCAAAAGCTTTATGCAACTATAAAATGCGTGTGTGTGTGTGTGTGTGTCTATCTTGGTTAAAAAGTTGAAATACTTAGTTGCAAATTGTACTCAAACTGAAATACGATGTATAACATTTCACCTTGGAATAGAATTTAATGGCCAAGTTTAAATTCCAAAGATAGGTGCTTATTTTGGACATGGTGATGGGCACTTCATTATAATGGTGCTAAAGTAAATACTGCTAATTTAAGGCTCTGACTAAACTCTGGAAATGCTTTTAGAAGTTTAATGTAAAAGGTATGTTTTATAAAATATGTATTACTTCCCTTTAAGTGCAGTTGTGTGAAATTCTTATTAAATTGTGTTTCCTGGAGAGGTATTAAATAGTAATTCTGGCCAGGCAAAACCATGCTTAAGCAGTTCTGTTACAAAGGCAACATGGTTTAGGATGCAGTGCGCACGAGGCCTGAAACTTTGTGCTAGCAGACTAGAGGCAATTAACTGAACAGCTGCATCTGCAAGACTGCAGACTGGGCAGAATCTGCTTTCTTTTGCCTTGCAGCAGTACTCAAAACCCAAAGATATGATGATGCTAGTCAAGCGCTTAAAGACAGCTGGGGAAAAACATCCAACAGTAGGGCAGATAAAGGTAGTGCATTAATGAAGTGCACTACAGCACAGTACACATCCTGGTGTAGTAAGTTTGTGGAACCAGAAGGAAATTGCAAGAAGAAACGATCCCAATTTTGAAGATGCTGGCAATTTTGACCAGGAAAGATTATTTTTACAATACGCTTGTGATTTATTCTTGATGCTTGCTAATTAGAAATGAAAAACTGTATGGAAGTGCAGACAGAAAGACAGACTAAATATGTTGAAAGTTGTTGCTAATGAAAGCTGTCCCTGGGAAGCATTTTCATTTCTGAGGCCTTGCATGTTATAGAAGATGTGGTACATATCTCAGGTCATGAGAAATCCAGCTGGAAGAGGGACTAGAAAGAAACTTCCTATTAGCTGCCATGTGGAAAAAGCTGTTTGGGGAAAAAGGAGTATTTTAAGTGAATTGGGTGGATTGGAATTGAATATATTTAACCCAAATCCCTCCAGCCAACATTTCCACGGTTCTGAGGAAGTCACAGGCAAAGACTTCAAAGTGTGTTTGAAAGAAAGAAGGGAGGAAACTTCAAATGGAGGCGTGCATCAGCACCTGCTCTGAACAACTCATAGATTTTGGTAATGTGTTTTGGAAGTGACAAAAAAATCTGTATTCAGCCAACTGAACACAGCTTACAGTTACTTAACTGAACTTTGAGCTTGACCCTAAGATTCATTACTCCTGGTGAACCTTAAAATCTATATTTGGCTGCACAGGGGATTGCAGGTGCGTAGGTCCTGTGTGTTCGTGCTGTAGCTTTGTAATAGCAGAAAAAGAGACTAAAGAATTTGTGTCCCTATGTATTTCTGCAAATAGAAGGGGCAGAAAAAGGCACGGTTGTTCTGGTTTTGCTACAGTTGGGAAGTAAAGATAGTGATCAGCCTGTGCTTGATAACAAGGCTCACAAAGGCAACTTCTTTAAAACGTCATTAAATTTTAACAGAGGAAAAAAAACTTTAACTCACAGCTGAGAATTTTTGGACAATTTGTCTTCCCGTTTTTTTAAGGAGATAATACATTTCAGAGAGAACTGTGGGTTGTATTTACAAACCCAAGTTTTTTTTACTTGGCGGGGTTTTTTTTTGGTGACAGGCAATAGTTGTCCGAATTGCTGGAATCCTTGAATATCTGTATCTCCTCGAGCCTGTAGGTTAAAGATGCTCTGGATATTTCCAAGTGAAATCTCAGTTGTTAGACTTTGAGGAGTTTGGTTTCTCAGTGCAGATCAGACAGAATTTGCCTGTCTGGCATGACAGAAAGTGAGTGGAAGAAGTAGAGTGATGGGTTATTTTGTTGTATAAGTTAACTTAAATCTTTGAAGTTTTCTGCTTATTAAAAATAAAGTTATAAAATGATGTAATGAGGGTTGTATTGCAAAGCTCATGTTTTATCTTTGCCATCTACAGAGATGTTGAAAGCAGAGGCAGCTTGACATCCCATTTGTGTAGGCTTTTGCTAGTAGGTAGGCTCTGAGCTTCTCTTGGTGTCTTCAAAATTCTTCCCTTGAGGTATTTTACTCGCTACTTTGCGTGCAAAATGCGAGGTTGTGATTTACATTCTAAATTTAAGTACGACACATCAGCAATACTAAGTGGTCTGTGCCTTGTCTAGACATCTGACAAACTACTACAGTCATTCAGGGGGAAAAAAAAAAAGCAGTTTTCGGTAATTCAGACCCCAGTTGCTGCTGCTGCTGTAGCTGCTAGATGGAATTTGCTTTAGAGCTTGATTCTTACCAGTTAAACATTGCTTCGGCTTGGAACTTTATATGTGCGCTGAGCTTCTGGATGAGGTCAAATGCAGGGCAGCCAGTCATTTTATGCTGTCTAGCTCTGTCAAATTGTCTTACATGAATGTAATACTGCCTTGGTTGCATAAGTAAGAAAGCTGAAAAGATATAAATGTCAAGATAGCCAAGTTCCCACGGAAGACTGGTTTAGAACTGGAGCTTATATTAAAGCTCATGTTACTTACTGGCCTAATTAAACTAGACAAGCCTTTATACCTGCCAAATGTATAAATAAAGTCTGTGACTGCATTGTGCTGACGCAGCCCCTCGATAACAGCAATATCTTGTCAGGTGTTTTACTTCTTAAGGGGGTTCATTTTGGTGGGAGATGATGCTTCCCTGGAGTGGCAAGCATTTTTATAGCAACAAATTATGAAGTCGCGTGAAATTTGTTTTGCAGCCTGAAAGAATGATTTATTTACAGTACTATATGGTACAGAACTCACATCTCATCAATGCAAGCATCACCTCTTCTGCTTCTCAGTTGAATAAATCACACGTTAGCAGTAGCTGACATTTTGCATTGTTTTCCTAAGAAAGACATTTTTGATTTGCACTGTTTGATAGAGTCAGCTTAATGCACTTTCCTTTTTGGGATTATTCCCTCTAATCTTTTATTTACACTGAATTTTTATTGAACTATTTAGAAGTAAACGTACTTCTGAATGTATAATATGCTCGTAAATTTAATATTCACTTTCGTATTTAGGAAAAGTCCCACTCCCTCCAGCACAAGAGCTGAAATCCAAGTGGGAAAACCTGCTGGGACCTGAATATGAAGTTATGGTATGTTATCTTTCAATAAATTACATTCATGTATGTTATTTCTTTAAATTACAGATCTGTGAGCTTAGCGTTACGGGCTGTTTATAGAACAGTTTAGTGTTGGGAACAGATCAGTAACATCAGACTTTGATTCCTGTAACATCAAGGCTGAAATATAGAAGTGTTTATAATGAGTTGTTGAGGTTTTTTTTCATTCTGTTGATGTAGATACTATTGTTATACAGAAACTAGACAGGAACGGTGATTTAAGAAAATCAACTGTCCTTTTAAATCTGCATCATAGCAGCCATATGTGGCATTTTTATGATTTCATTTATGATCTATTTGTTTTATTGTGCACTGGAAAAAAAGGCTCAGGATAGAGCTCCTGTGTTTCACGAAGAATCTTACCATTTTATTACAAGAATGAAAGAATGATTTTCAAATATGCTGGGAAAATAGGAAGTAATTCACGGTGCTGTAGCTTTGTGGTGCCAGTGTCAATTAGATATTTCTTCACTTCATATTAAATAATTGCCAAGCAAAAGATTGTTTTGATGAATCTTCAAAAAGAGTTGACTGAAATTGTAATTCACTACTGTTTTTCAGTGCTGTGTTAGCCAGTGAGTACAGATAAAAGACTCCAGCCAGTATTCTTTCCAAAGACTTAAAAAATTCTCACCACCACCAAGAAAATGCCCTGTTTGTCTTTGCAATGCTTGTCCAGTTGATTTAGAGACACTTATTTTTACTACTTGGAGTAGCCATCGTTCCAGTCACTCACTGGAAGATTTAAAGTAGCTTTAAGAATTGCCTTGAGAAACTCGCTTCTCTTCTTTCCATTAGCACTCCTTTAAGATCTGAAGTTCGTGTAAGATTATGTACATGATGCAATAAATCTGTTTGGCTGCCCACTTCAGTTGCTTGGTATTCCCATCCTTACATTTCAAGAGTCTGATATTACTTCCCTTAGCACTATCACACCTCCCAGAGAGGATGAAAACCTGCTTAGTTTGTGAAACTGTCCTTTTCCAATTCTTCTTTAGCTGCCACGAGTAAAATGTCAGGAGTGAAAATGTTAATGATTGATCCTTTTAAATAATAGAAGGAAACTGTTATGGCATCCCATTTTGAAAGTCATTTTTTCGGCTCTTCCAGTTCTTATCGTCTGCACCTACCTCTAGTCTTGCTCGGCTGCGTTCAATAACAACGTTTAGGTCGATTTCAGCCTGATAGTGCAGTCCCTGTTTCACGCTATCCTCACTCCTACACTCAGCCCCCAGAAAGTCACCCTGAAGGTGCCTACAGGTTTGAGTATTCTCTCAGAAGTATTTCTCTTCAGAGGAAATAGCTGTTTGAAGAGAGGATTTGGTGTCACTCATGGCTTCTGTGTTGCTGATCCTTTGTGGTACCAATGGAAGGAGCTGAGATCCTGCTAAAACAGAGAGAGACCCTGGAAATCTATACAGGGATGTATGACTGTCTGGGATTTGTTGCCGGGTACCTAAGTGTGAGCAGTCAAGCTGAAGAGTTATCAGTTATAGATTCATTTAGTTACAACTGAATAGACGTGAAATGGATTCTGTCTGTTGAGAAAAATACCCTAGGTATTGGAAAACAAGATGCTGGAAGCGCTATTTAAAATTAAGCCTAAAGAAAAAGCTGAGGCTTAGTGTTGTTTCATAGGTAGAAATGTCCAGTTCCCTGCAAGGCTATATATTTTCCAAATCTAACAAGCGTAGCAATCCTCCCAAACATGTTCAACTTCAGTGTCCCAATCTCCAACCCTGGGCCATAGATCACCACAGATGTCATCTTATTACATTTAAAATTGGAGTAAATAACCTTCTAAGGTTATAGATATGTTAAGGAAGTATATAATTATGTTAAGGAAGAACATTACAACAAAACTGGTGGTGAACATAGTTATTTTATTAATATTAAAAAAAAAAATGAAGATATGCTGAAGGGATTTCTTGTCACTGTTTAAAATAATCCACTTTGCATTCAGATTTGGTAATTAAACTCATATATTTCAACCCATGTTGGAAACATGCTGCAGAAGATGGTGGTTTAGTCTAGATGTTAGATGGCTGTACTATAGCCTGAAGTAATAACTTAAGCTATCGTACTTTTCAAATTCTGATTGGCAAGTCACTTTGGGTATTTGTGTCAAACATAATGGTATTTTGTGCTTATACGGGATTACTGAACTTGACTAAAATTGGCACTCAGGCTTCGGGAATAGGATAATATTGGAATCTGCTAATAGTGCATAATCGCCACATTCCTAGTTGTAAATGTTCTGTGTCTGAAAGATTTTTCTAACATTTGTTTAAAATTATTTTGCATCAATGTGACTTTGTTTAAGTATGGTTTATTTTGCTCATCAGTTTTTTGCCAAAATTCATCATTCTGGTAAAGTCTTTATTGTCCTGCTATTGAAAAATGTTATCATGTACAATTTTTAGGTTGTGAATGTGGATATGCCCATTACGGATGATTCAGAGCTCCAGAAGTACTCAAAGGTATGACTTGCATGATGGTTTCCTTCATGGTGTATGTTGGCAGAGTAATCCCAGGAGGGCATCACACCATTCCAGGTTTATATGTTTCAGAAATTTAGTGGCTTTGTGGCTCTATCTTACTTTTCAAAAAAAAAAGGCTGCCAGTATTCTGCTTATCTTCTGGACTGGTCCAATACCTTTTTGTAGCATGGGCAAATGAACCTTTTAACACCCACCCCCCCAAAAAAAAACGCCAAAACTACAGCCAAAACCCAAACCAGGCACATAAGGATTGCTTATACTTGGTCAAACTTTGGGGTACTTAATTGCATTGAAATTCAGTTGTTGCAAGGCACTAGAGTGGAGTAGAGCTTGAAACTGCCGCACGATGTTGTCATCCTGCGGAGGAGTTTGCCATAGCCATCCTGGCTCAGGGAGAGAAAGGTCCATTTAGTTGAAATGGTCAGAGCTGAAATTAATTCCAGACTTTCATGAGATTTTCAAGATTTGTATGTTACTATTGTGCAAAAAAGGTTTGTGGAGATGATGCATTTATATATTTGTCGGAATATCTCAGTGAAGAAACGCCATAAACTCATAATCAGACATGGGTGCGTGGGGATGTTGAGGATCAACGGATTACTCCATTTACTTGAATATCCAGAATTAACTGGGAACCAGAAGGGCAGTCAGTGTTTCAGCTTAAGTAATAAAAAGCCAGAAAATGGCCAAACTGAAGGTGCAGACACTGCTGATCATCTCTTCTCCCCAAGTTGCCATAATTTCTGCTGTCTTGTCTGGATAGCGTATTGGTTTTATGCTAGTCTTCCTAGTATTAGCAGACATGAGACACGAATGGTTGGAGGCTCCCTAGAGAAAAATTCCAAATTAAGGAGGCCCACTGGGAAAAGACAAACACAGAATTGGTGATTTCACCTTGCAGAAACAACAATGTCAGTATTACCAGCTATTTGCAGAGGATACTTCATGGATATTTTTCTTACCTCAAAGTAGTGTAGATCCTAAAGGAGTAAGACAGCTGATTTTGTGGTGATTATGGAATTTCTGTCAGTTTTGTTGAAAACTCACCTTTTGTGTAGGGGAGACTTTGGGTGGTACTTCTCTCTGCATTTTTTCCAATACAGTGACCTTATTTAAGAATGCAGTTCAAATTGCCTTTTCCCCCAAAGGCAGATTGATTGTTTTTATTTGTGCAAACAGTTTGTATAGAGAAATTATGGACATGTGTGCTGTAATGCAGATGTTGTCAGTATGAAGACTTAATAATCTTACTGTGTGCTTAGTTTAATTTGGTGAGCTACTGAATCTTAATTGTGTTTATATTGTGGTAGATAACGATATATACATTCTCAGCTGTACTTATCTTTTGGCAGTTATTACCCATCCACACTTTGAGATTAGGAGTTGAGCTTGACACGTTTGATGGACATCATTATATATCATCAATTGCTTCAGATGGTCCAGCTGCAACACTTGGTCTTCTGCAACTGGAAGATGAACTTCTGGAGGTAAAAAAAAAAAACAAAACAGCCCTCCCCCCCTAAATAGAACTGTTATTTCCTGTTTGCTTAGTCTTCTTAAAAATGCTTGTATTAAATTCTAGTTTGGCTGCTGCGTGTGCAATAGTAATATTCAAGAGTTGGCTGTGGAAGCAGTTAGAGTAGTGCTTTTGGAAGTTGCATTCATTTTCTTCACTGTTTCATTCCTCCTTTATAGATGAAATGTCAAGTTCTTGTGACCTCTTAGTGACTTCATGGGGGGAGAGGGGGTGCCCAAAGTGTTTTAACATGAGTATCAAGGGTTAGAAGGGTGGAGATAATATTTGTGTTGAATGTATTTGTATGTGTGGTCCTTTAGCTCAGTCTTTTGAACTGTCTGGCATTAGCTTTTGTGGTGGATAATCTTTCTTAGTATTTGTCACTCCTAAAAAATTTACAACAGTCTCAGGAATAGTGGTTCCTGTTACGCATTATAACTCGCTTGTTGAGTGTTGAAAGACATCTGTGTGTATAAGCTAGTACATCAGTGTGTTAAAATATGTATAAAGAGGTATTGGGGCAGCTTTGAAGTTGTCGGAATCAGTCCAGACCTATTTGTTCAGGAAGAACGTTTATTTGATAGTATTAAAATAATACCTATTTTATGTGTGTGTATGTACGTATATCTATCAGTTTCTCAGCCTGCAAGTGAAAAGACATTAATTTCCTGTTGAATACCTGCTCTTTGTGGAGTATTTTGAATTTGAACCTTTTTCAGTGGATGCAAAGAACATTTAATTGACATCAATGGGAATAGAATTAGGCCTTCTGAAAGACTAATTTGTTAGGTGTACAGCTCTTGCTTTTACTTGTTGTTTGCCCTTTAACATCAAAAATTCATACTGATATCACTAAGACCTAAAACATTTTCTTCAGTTGTTGCTTAATGGAGGAAATTTTGATTCCTAAAGGAAGGGATTAATGGAATGCTGGAAGTGTTGTTTAAATTCCTTGGCCACTAAACAAAAAATTGTATATGAATGGCAATAATGGAGTGCTGTAGAGTAAGTTAGGAAACTTTAATTGTGTATATTTAAGTTTTACTTATTACTGTGCACTTACAATTAAGTGCACAGGTATGTCCAGAGCAAGTGAGCATACATTTTTTTTTTTCTACTCTGTAGGTGGAAAAAAAACCCCAACAAAATAAAAATGTGCTCCGGGGCTAAAGCTATATATGCCAGGTTTAGCCCAGAGTATGTTTTTGCAGCCAAGTTATAAATCCCCTTAAGTAGGGGTTTGCAATGGAAAAAGTGACAGCCCCTTCCCAGACAAGCAGCTCTACCTGGGCCTGATACAGTTGGGATTAAAATGTGATCAGCAAGGAATTTTTTTTTTTAATATATAGTGAGGTTGAATGTTGATTATTTTTAATGATGTGTTTGAATTATGATGGTATTTTATTCCCTCCCCCCCCTTTAATTTTAGATAATTTCATTGTGTTCTTTTTTAGGAATAAATTGCTTCCTTGTGTCCTTCTAGTTTTGTTAAAAAGTTTCACTCGCTCCTATTTGATGGCACAACGAACTAGAATGGTCTGGTGAATGAATGGGGTGTCGGGCACCTTGCGTGTTTAGAGGCTGATTTCTGGCAGCTGCAAAAGGAGAAATGGGAGTCCCCGAGTCTGCCTGGGAGTGTGTGGTAGCTCTTCTCCATCAATCACAGTACGCTGAGAAGTGCTGGTAACTTTCCACCACGCTGCCGCTCTCAATGCATTAAAAAATCCTTACGCGTAGATACTTCTGCTTAAATAATTAACTAATGGATTAGCCTGATAGCTCAGCAGTTGTTGTAATTCTTACACAAAAAAGCCATAGCAGTTCGTCTTACCATGTTGGAGGGCAGTTACACCACTCTGAATTTTTCTCCTTGGCTGGCTTATAGAGTGAGAGGAACTCTGTTTCCCAGCAGCATAAGCTATATTTACTCTGTAAAAAGCACAAAGGAAAAAAAATGGGGAAAAAATAGAAGTTGTTCAGAAAGAAAATGGTGGCTAAAGTGAGATTGCTGTGTAGTCTTGCACAAGGTTGGGTCCCTCTGAAGAGCAAGGAGATCTGGGAAGTATATGGCAAAGCTCTGCCTCAAGTACACGTGTACTGAGGTGTGTACGTGTATGTTGTACATTTTCTAGGATCAAATGTGGATTCATCTACATTAGCATTGCAGTTTGGGTATGGAGTGAAATATTGAAGAGAATCTTCAATTATCCCCACTTACAGTGCTTTGGTTCACGTTGTGGAGTGGACTTGGATGATGCATCCTTGATTCCTTAACCAGGGATTGCACTCCAGCGACTTCAGACGTTTGGTCATGAGAGCAGACGTGAGGTAGCCTGGAAGAAATCCCTGAAACACAAGAGGTGTCGGGATTGAGTCCATAGCACTAATTGGGTGAAACCCTGCTCTTCTGGGGCCGCACTGCTCATCAGCATAGATGGTGTTCACGTCTATGACACCTGCTGACGGTCTGCTCTCCTCATATTTAAGGAGACTGCTATGGTGCAAATAGATGTATCCTCCTGATATTGCAGGTTATAAAATATGTAAAAGAGGATGAATCACTCTAGTTTTATTTTCCTGAGGAAGTACAACTGCAGTATCCCATTTTTAAAGCAGCATTATTATCTATCTACTTTTTTCTTAAGTCTGTGGTTCAAAACATCCATTAACAATGGCCTTATGGTTTTCTCTTGTCACCCCGGATCTAAAGCTTATGGGATGGTAAGCTTTGACCCTTGTCACAGGGTTTTCTGATTAATTGCTTACTGCAATTGGTTTCTTTGTTACTATATAAACATTCTTGCGTGTTCTGATCTATTTTAGTTTCAACCATTTTGTTACATTTTAAACAACTGACAAAGTTGTGCTAGTTCTGACTTCAAGTTTTTGATTAGAGCTCCAAATCTGTGTTTTCTTATAATATTTTGGAAAATTAAATTTTTATCTTTTCAAATTCAAACATGAGCCTAATGCTGAAAAAAATCCCCAACAAAGAAACAGGTGAGAATGAAATAACAGTGCCGGGAAGGAGTTAGGCTAAGAAAAGTAGTGAGCAGAAAACAAATCAGAGGAAGCTGAAGAGAGCAGAGGTATGACGTAGCAGGCAGTAGTCACAAGATCTTGCAGATGAAGTTTAAGTCTTGCAGTAATGCATGTATACTTCGGAAGCATGCGTTAATAAAACTATGCAAGCTTTGTTGGAATCCCTAGGTAAAATTAGACTTTCACATTCAACCAGGAAAAGCCATGTGTGCAAAAAAAAAAAAAAAAAAGAAAATAATCTGGTTGAGATCCTTTTAATTATCGTACTGTAAATATGTGTTTCCCCTTCTGTGTAGGTAAATGGAGTTCAACTATACGGAAAATCACGCCGTGAGGCAATTACTTTTCTAAAGGAAGTGCCGCCCCCATTTACATTGGTTTGCTGTCGGCGACTTTTTGATGATGGCAGTGAGTCTCTTGTGGATGAACCCACCGTGGGAGCTTCCCCTCCAGAACAAAAGGTAGATTTCTCATGGCATTCGGTTGCGTAAAAGGACAATAACTTTTTGAAAAATTGCATTTATTTCTGAGAAAGTGATTTAGCTTTCTAAAGACAGCGTTTCCGTTTTCCTTTTGCTGTTTGATCCAGACCGCTTTTCAGTCTTAAATAACATTTCCTAAAATATGTAGTTAGATGAGGCAGTTTTGTATTAAATTGTCATATAAAGCTGCCTTTGCTGTTCGCTTTGGGCTCGTAAGGGACAGCTGGTGTTTCACTGAAAGATAGTTCATGTTTGCCACGCTGGTACTTTTACTACAGTTTATACAGGTTGGTCATGAGAAACTTCATTGTACTGTAAATACAAGGTAGGTAAATCACCGAGCTAGCATGCTGACTGTGTACATCCCATTCATCATCCTTACCCTTAATAGGTGAGTGAGAGCTCTGAATTATACTAAATCACATCCTTGCCACCATTAGCTGATTACTTCCATGTTCTGAGTAGGTTTTTATAGAACTGGAAAAAAAAAAAAAAAAGAAATTTAATGTGTCTTTCCATTGCAGAAGCTTTAAAGCCTCAAACTAAAGCTTGACACTTGTAAGGGTTCTTTCTATTTATAAAAAGTATTTACACCTTGACTTCTCATCTTTTCTGATATTTTCTGATCTAATTTCCTCTCAGGTGGAGGGTTAAACAAGAAATACAGATGTTTCATGGAAGAATAAGGTGTACAGTATTACGCCTTTCTGTAAAAGGCCCTTTCTGTTGCAACAGAACTTGTTCCACTGTGTTTTTTGATGTTGCATTTTACTGAACATTTTCCAGGTTCCTCCTCTCAGTAGCACACCTTTGCCATAAGCTGATATTGAGTGAACAGAGGTTGCCCTCTCCTTAGAGCAATCTCACAATATTTCTGCTTTCTTTTGTCAAAAGTCAGTGCATGGAAGAAAAATTGGGTAACTATACCTCTTACCTTACCACAGAAATTGTGGAAGAAACCACTTTTTCAAATTAGATACTATTTGTATAGTTACAATATAACAATTTTTTGTTTGCATATTTAATGCCACAAGTATCAGATGTGCCTGATCGTCTGGTCTTTCTATTAGCTGTCCGTGGTCAAATCTTGTATGCTAAGATATTTATTTTCCCTTTATGCATCTAATGGGACAGCTGGAGTTCATCAACATGTAACAGGTTAGTAATATTTTAACAACTAATTTGACTAATGCATGGGTATTTGTATGCCAGGTTGGGCTCCGATGCTCAAAACATGTAGGCATAGTCCCAAGGGAGTATCCAAGGCAGCAAGCCGGAGAAAACTAGATGCATAATGTTCAATGAAGTTGTAATTCCATAAAAGGTCATATTTTAGGGCGTGTATAAGCCATTAATAATCAAAATATTGAAGGAATAGTGTTTGTAAGTAACTGAAAGAATAGTATTGAAACTAGAGTTTTTATTTTTCAGGTGAAACCAGGGGAAGACGTTAATCCTGAGGAGGAAGAAGGAGAATTAGCATTATGGTCTCCTGATGTGAAGGTTATTAAACTGGAGAAAGACAAAAATGGGTTAGGATTCAGCATTTTAGACTATCAGGTATACTTTTCTGTATAAGTAAATACTAAAAATCCCTTTGGTCTTTTGTCTTGTGTGGTGCCTTAAAATGTTTTGTGATGTTGATTACTGGGTAATTGACTTGGCACTTGGGCCTAGAAACTGTGTAGGGAAAAGTAATTTATTTTGAGGCCAACTCTATAAAGTAGAGGTTGCTCTAAACTGGTCTGATTATCGGATGTGATAAAGTGCAAAATCTTTAATCAAACTCCACCTTATAACGCTGAGGTTAATGGCTAAATGTTGGGGGGAGGTTGGGCTTTGTTTTGTTTCGGTTTAACTTGGAATGACTTTTCAACTATGAGACTGGCAAGCAAACTTTGTTAGGTATTGCAACATCATTTCCTGTGTACCAAATTATATTCTTAATCATTAAACTCCTTAGAAATCAGCAGAAAAGTCTTTCATTGGGGAAAAATCTACAAAAATTAATGAATCCTTCTTTCAAAAATACTGACTCCAATTAAATTTATAGAAACTCTCAAAATCTGTAGTCAGTACGACTACAGTGTTTCTAGTCGATGTGATATATTTTTAAACATCTACCCATCATATTTATAAGGAAATAAAATAGCTGGATCAATCTTCATAATAATACACACATCACATCTGAATACTGCCTAAACATTGTAGTTCAATAAAATGTGTTCAACTGTTGTACATAAATGTCAAGTGATATAAATTTCACTTTTTGATACAATAAGGCACGAATTGGGAATGAATTAGAATAAGAAATATTTGAAGTATTATGCAAAACCATTAATTCTATATTTTACCAGTGTGATTTAAGATTACTGAAAATAGATCCTGTTAGTCATTTTCGCTGACACATGTTGTGTTGCAGTGCCAGCTTTACTGTAGAGTTGCTAGGAGTCTTTACAGAGCAGTAATACACAGATTTGCTTTTAAGTTCTCATATAATCAGAATTAATGAAGGCTTTAATAACAGGCTTTTTATTTACTTATTCGCAGATGCAAATACATGAGCAATGTTGTGGTACTTTCAGCTAAATTTAAATACATTCTAATCAATTCTAAATGAGTGGTAAACCACTTAATCTCAGATCTTTATGATTTCAAGATATTTATGTATAAAGTATGCTCTTTTGTTTGGGATTTGCCTCTTAGATCTTTTACACTTTTCATCATCTGCAGATTAATTTTTATATAGAGATATCTGTGACTCTGTGTGTGTTTATGTAAATACATCCATCACATTCTTGAGTGCAGGGCAAAGAAAATAAATAATTGTCCATGCTAGATTGGAGGCGGGGGAGAAAAAAGTATGTGGTTCCTGGGAGGCTGTTCAGAATTCTTAAAGCAGATTTGCTGAGAAGCACAAAATTACAGTGAAGTGTTTAATTGTGGCTTAAAGGACCCGGAGACCTAACTCGGTTTTCTACGTTACTTTTTGCAATTTTCCTCCTCTTTGAAAAACGAAAGTGGGTTGGGTGTTTTTTTTGACACATACTTTTTGTTTTGCAAGAAAATATTCAAGCCTTATAATAGCAAATTACACTACTTGCACTATATATCCACCATTGATTTTGACCATTTTGAGTAATCATGTTTTTTTGTTTTGTTTTGTTTTTTTTTTTTTTAATGATGATGAGTATTCTCATGGCCTAGCTTCATGTATCTAAATGAGTTGTGTCAGTGAGGGACCTACCTTTCTAGGTTCCCACTGGTGTTGATGGAGACAGGGTGGGGAGGAAAATACTCGTTAAAGGGTGATTCTGAGCAGAAGGCCTATTCGTGGTGCTCAGAACTGTACTTACGAGGACTGACTCGCTCTGTCCCTTACAGAAGTTGAAGGAAACTTAGGTGTTATGTACCCCACTTGGAGGTGATGTGACTATTCTGAGTTTGGAAGATCAAATTATTTCTGTAGCTTTTGGTTGAAATGGTACTGTAGAAATATCAGTAGGTCTTCAGAAAGATCAGTAGGAATAGTAAAGTAACGTTACAGGAGAAACAACGGTGAATCATTATTATTCCGTCTGACTTCCCCCCCCATCAGGTTTTGATAACATCTTTGAAATGCTTCTGCAGTACCAGTGTATACCAGCCCATTTCAGTCACTTCTTGTGAGACTGGTGACTGTTATCTGCAGTATTTAAGAACCCCTGAAATCCTGCTCATGCAGACGTGTCCGTTTATGACAGTGAGGGATGCCAGATGCGCTGCAGAAGTGGAAGAATGCTAAGCAACTAGAGACCAGGCTGCCTACAGTGCTGTGGAAGTCTCTTCCTACTGCTTTCCATTCGTGTTTGATACTTGTTTTGAAGCACGAGGCTTTTTACCTTTCCATCTTAATTTTGATTATAGAATTAGATGTGGTGCCGAATATTCTCACGGTATATAGTTTACGGTATTTGTCTCTTTGTTTTCTCAAAACTGACTACATACTTGGCGTAAAGGATATCGTGCCTCAGTTGTCTAAAATGCTGCGCTTCCCAGATCGTGCTCTGAAAAACAGTATTAATAAAAACTCTTCGTGAGGTAGAATAGGAATCTGAGTACGTAGAAAATTGAATGCTGAGATCGAGAAATTATTACTCTGGTATATTAATTTTTAATGGGCTGTCTTTCTAATAATGTTTCATCTATCAAATAAATGATAAGCATATCCCAAGTGACTTGCAGGATATTCCCAGAAATGTACAAGCATAATTCCAATGCCTATATATTTTAATGAACTAATTACAAATTAATTATACCAATTATGCATAATCAATAGTATTTCTACTTTGTCCTGTGTTTTCTTTTGTCTGTCTTTAGGGATTTAAACGCTTAAAACAGAGCTTTTTTTTTTTTTTTGTAATAAGGTCCTCTTGGAAGGACTATGCACTTTGGGATACCATTAGAGCAATAGAGTAGACTTATGCTTTTTGATGTAACAGGACTGTATTTATATAGGATACTGTTCAACTTCACATGATCACTATATATATTTTAAAAAAAAAAAAATCTTTTTTCCCTTAGCTGAGTGTCCTAATTTGTAATTATGTGGTAGGAAATCTAAAATCTTTGAGACTGCTGCTTTGCTAGCAAGGTCAATACTTGACGAGAGGGTAGGTGGATGGGGAGGCTGATCCTGTCTATTCTTGAAATGATCAGTTTCACTGGATTTTTCTTCTCCCAGTGTAATGGCTTATTTAAATAAGAAACATTGAAGAGGTCTTAAAATGAAATCTTCTGTGTATTTTTTCTATTGTCACCACTGTGTTGGGAACTTGTCAAAGCTCTTAGGCTACGCGTTGCTCTTTCTTTATAATGCTTAGATGAAAAGCATTCAGAAGGAGAGGCGGCAGGAGCCATGCGGGTAGGCTCTGCGTGCGGCGTGCTTTCTTCAGCTGATAACGCATTGTGCTCAGCAGAGACCTGAGGAGCACCGTTGCGTGGCTGGTGATTCTATCTCCAACAGGGACCCTGCCCCCCTTTTGGCCATTAAAAAGGTGTGCTGTTCGCTCTTCTGGCCAACTTCTTCATGAAGCAATATACTCTACCTCCCTTAATTTCCTTGTAATTTCACTTGGAGAAATTGCTCTCTTTTTCACCTCTTAACTAACTTTTATATAGTGTTGCTGGCACAGTTAGCGGCAAGTATGTTTTGATGGTGAATGAGGGACCCAGTACACTGTTTGTAGAGTGCTTTGGGATCATCTGTGATGCAAGAGGCTACAGTAAGCATATTTATTGTTCTTTGTCAATAGACCTGAAAGTATCTAGCTTAGTAGTAACTTTGTCTAGCCTGAAACTAAATGTCCTAGCCAGCAAGTAAAGAGCTAAGCCATTGTTATTGAGGCCAAGCCTTTTTCTTAGAAAGAAATGAAAACGGAAGAGGGCACGGTATGCCATCAGGTTAAAATAGAGGAGAAACGCTGTATAAAAATGATGGTACTCCCAGGGGGTTAGAGCGAGAGGAAAGAAAAAATCACACAAGATGAAGATTTTGAGAGAGAGAGTGGAGATCGCAGTAGTATAAAAGGTACTTTGAGCGGCCCTGACACAGTGTTTAGCAAAGACCCGGTGCATGCAGGCTGATGGATTCTGTCAGTAATGTTTTACAGAAATATTGGAAAAACCACAGGTAGCTGAATTGCAGATTTCTTGAGGCAGTATTGACCAGAAGGTAACTTGAATGGTCTGATGAGCTTTTATCAAATTAAACAAAAAGCTGAATGGACTTTATGTGGAGCTTAATTTACTGTGCTTTGAAGTCAGAGTATTTTAAAGCAGCTGTTCTAAAGTGCGTGAAGCTGGAGGGGGTGAGGGTTGGAATAGAGAGGGTTGGCATTTTACGTAGCTCTTAGGAATGCCTGCGAGATGCTGTTTCTTTCTGTCTGTGATTGAAGGGTAGGTCCCCAGTGCTGCTTTTGCACGGTACCCAGCTGCCCTATAGACCTCTCAGCCTGTAGGAGCTCATGGGCTCACCTGCTCCGAGTGGTCTGTGCCGACATGGGTGTAAATATCTGCCCATCCAAGGCAGCAGTAACAGGCGTAGCAGCGCTGTGGGAGCTTCGTGTTAGCCAGACCTGGAGCAGCACAAAGCGTGCCTGCCTTCCTCGGCCTGGGTCAGTGCTTAAGGGGTTCTTACTCTAGTCTAGCAATAGGGACTCCGCAGCTGCCTTGTTCCTGGACTTATCTTCATTATCATTAGCAGATTTTTCTTACTGTGGAACTGAAGTCTTTTTGGTTTTTTTTTTCTGCACGTTCTGCAGGTTACGTTTTGTCCTTCTCCCATGGGAAACAATTGTTTTCTTTTTTATAACAAAATCACTGCATAGTCATTCACGGCAGGAAGTGAAGCAATTTAAGTGTCTCCAAATATCTTTCCTCTTTTCTTTATGCCCCAAACAAACAGGCTCCAGATGTGGAGTTACAAAAAAGCAAACTGACTTCTTATTTGTAGAAGGTGGTATTCAACTAGATTATGTTTTTTTCTTTTTTGGACTGTTTGACAGTGAGATGTGGGCTGGAATGCTTTGACATGTTGCTGGCTAAATGTTTGCCCTCTTGTGATAATTTGAGCTTTGTCTGTCTTGTGATAAGTTTGTTATGAACAAAGAAGCATATTCACATCCTTGTTAAGCACATTTTCACCTGATCGTGTGATGGAAACCTGTGGCTTACTGGCAAAAGCTGCACAGCTGTATTAAAAGGCAGTTTTACAATGGCTATCAGCTTGGTACTGGGAAAACTGATAAAGGCAGCTTTTCTCCCATCCCTACAACCCATCCACATTCATTAACATCAAAGTTCTGTAAGCCTCAGTACCAACTGTGTTGGTACTCATCTCACGGAGGATTTGCTTCTCTCCCCCTATGGGAAAGTTCTGCATCCTTTAAATCATATTAAGCTGCTTCATTTGTAAAATAATTCTTAATAGTGTGTCATGAATCTAATTCAATGTAGCTTTTTGAAAAATTCTCTTGGAGTTCAGCTTAAATACTACTTTTCAGGACTGAAGAGCTGGCGAATGCAATCGAGCACGTTCCTGGTAAAGTTTCTAGGGTGTTCATGATTAGCGGTTTCCAAAACCTCAGTACTAAAAGCATTGGGAGATCAGAAACCACTTTAATAAGAAATCAAAGAGACTGTGTATCTCAGCATGAGATGCAGACAGATACGCGGGAATAGCTTGCCGAGGTAGAGAAGCTGGAGAACTTGGATGCAGGAAGTTGTCTCATGTTAGGGCTTGGGTATGTCCTGACACGGGGCAGGGGCCGCCGGTCTGACTCTTAAGCGAGAAGTTAGGATGGAGTCTCGTGTACAGAGTGGAGTGGCATATCCTAGGGGTGGCCCTCCTGTCTTTTGTGGGCTGCAACAGCCAGTGCCTGGACAATACCTGAGTTTGCAGAGAAACTGGAGCATTACTGAGAACATCTGTTTTTCTTTGGTTTGTCGCATATCCTTGAAATAAATACTAAGCAGTATTATTATTAACCTTTAGAAATGTTTTCCCTATTCCCCCAAATTCTACCAATCTGGTTGTTCTTTTTCATTTCCTGCTAGGAAGAATAGCTTTTAATAAAAACAAAAAACCCCAAACCAAAGAAATTCATTATTATTCCACAGATGTCTTCTGCCTGCAAGAGAAGGCGAGAATTTAAAGGGACAAATCTGTAGCTAGATTTTCTGTTAAACACTTGGCAAATCTCAGCAAGGGTAAGATAATGTAGATGAGACTAGAGGAAACTGTGCAACTGAGTGCTGCTTATCTAAAAGCTGCATTAGTCTTTCAGTGAGCATGTGGAGTTGTTGGAGCAATGGGCATGTAAAAGCTTAACCCAGACAACTCTGAATCTGTTGTTCCGAACTGATGAGTTATGAGGCGCTGATGGATAAGCATGAAGAATTCTGGAAACTTGTGGAAGTTATGAGGTACTCTGTTTTCTTAAAACCTCACCCTTCTGGAAGATGCTGCTCCCCAAATCCAAATAGTAGTGTTGCACTCAGAGTCTTTCGGTCCTCACTGCCTTTTGCAGTAGCCTTAAAATTCTCGGCAAACTTTTTGCCTGCTCTTCTGTCTTCCCCACCATCCATACTGTTGCAAGTCTTCTTTGGGCCAAGTAACTGTTTGCAGATCCTTGTTGTAAAAACTGGCCTGTCTTATCTCCTCACTTTTCTTTTGCAGCTTTTTCTGTAGCAAACCTTCCGTAGTTCTTGCGTTTGCTGTTTATGATGCAAGCTCCCCATGCAGAGAGCTCTGGTTTGTTTGAAAACACATACTGCACTTCCACAGACTGCTAACAGTGCTGAGGTCAGCACACCTAACTGGTGGAAGTGCTTGCTGGGCTCTCTTGGCAGATTTTTAGTTCAGGGATTATTTGAATTTGAAAGTTGATCAAACCCAGAATGTGCATTAAGACCACTGACTGTAGGTTATGTAGGTGATACCACTTATAAATTTTCCTGTGGCTCGTCGGTATTTTTTTCTTTATTCCCACACATCTCTATCCCTCCTTTATCTCATCACACAGTGGCTTTCCTCCATTTCCTTATGAGTTCAGGGGTTTTTTTTCTTATCTCTCTGGCTTTTCCCTGTAGTCAGCATTCAGTGTGTTTTTTCTGGAGCTGGGAAGTCTGAAAGTGTAAGATATTAGGAGAGTCTAATGAATGTAATCCCTGTGACTTTAGCTCTGTTGAGAGCAAATATGAAAGGCGGATGAAACCATAGGTTGATTGAGAAGTTTGATAAATTAAAAGATAGTGACATGCACCTGAGTCCACTGCACAGTGACACTTTCAGAACTACCATAGTCAGTGCCTATCTTTGATCTTTTTATTTGAGAATAGCAGTAGTGTGTAAGATCTTTTTCTTTTGATCATTCCCTGGAGGCACTTTCGTCCCAACTATCTGCTGCATATCCCTCTTCCGCAGCAGATGAACATTGACTGCGTAGTGCTTGCCAGCTCTGCCAGACCTACGTGGGTTTGAGTAATTGCTGGCCACCGTGTTCATTCTTGCTGTAGAAGACTGATATGATTTCAGATCGCAGATGATGAAAGCCCAGTGTGGGAAAGCCATTGTGCCACCTACTCTCATCTTGCTGTTCTCTCTCCTCCTTTGGGTGCGGCTCTGTATGTTTTGTTTATGTTTTTTGGGTTTTTTTTTTCTCTTTCTCTGTGAATTCCTGTTTCTTTGCTGACATTTCCCACAACAAAAGTTTTGATTAATGCTGGCTGCACACGAGAGCTTCTGAAATTCATTGCTTTATTCCCTCACTGCAGATCAATAAATACTTATGTTTTATTTCCAGTGCTTTGCCTTACATCACAGAAAAGTTCAGTGTTCCTCCTTGAATACCGTTCTGTATGGAAGTTTGTATTACTTCAGCACATCAGCCTGTAGTTTATTTCTTTGGTACAGCCAGAGGTTCTGCGTTGTGTAGTCTTCTTCCTAAGTAGTCCTGCTGACTGCAATCTAATACGAGTGGAAGAGGCAGAAATAAGTCTTAAACGCTTTGCGTTTCAGTCTGATTGCCTATGCAGTGGATCTAACAAAAACTAGTTGAGCACTTTCTCAGGGATGTTTTTTTCAGGCTTTAGAGTACCTTTGGCAGTTCCTACGGCCAACTCCTGTAAATATGTTGGAGTGAATGAACAGAAGGTTTGGACCTTGACTCTCAATCCTAAATTGAGGCCACCTTAAGGAGGGAATTGGACCTCACTCACAGCTGGCTCTTCCTCTCTTCTCCTTCTGTGGGGAAGTACTTAGTGCCTTTGAAAAGGCAGCAGGGTGTTTATCATTCTTGACTCTTTCATCCCATTGGCGTTGTTGGTGTGTATGTGGACGGTTGCTCTGCGAAGGGACTGAGTGGCACTTCACAAAATGAGAGCATGGATGAGTATTTTGAGTAATTTCACAATACTGAGCATACAGGTAAATTACTTCATGTGCAGTTCTGCCTTTGTTCTACATAATAGTAAGAGTAACATAAAATGCATTTGGTCCTTTTCATTGTTGACGAGTGTATGTTCCTTGTACAGTATGCTACAGTGTTGTGTTTAAGTGTCTTTCAGTCTGGTATCTTATTCACTTGCAAACTGAAGAGTTTTAAATATGGATATGTATGTTAGACCTGGAAGTGGTCCCATGCAAAATGTAATGAAGCTGGGTTGCTCTGACCTCTGAGCTCTAACATGTGTTTGTTTTGGCTCTCTCGCAAAAACCTGCAGTATACAAATTGGCACATGTAAAATTGTTCAGATAAATCAAAATTGGTACAGGGAAAAAAGTTTCAAACTGTTTCTTTTGGGATCCTTTGCCATGCTATTTTTGATGTGTGTTTTCAGAGGAGTGTTTTTGTGGCAGCAGGCAGTTTGTTGCTTGAAGAAAGCTAAAATATTCTAGGAAGTCAGGCTAGCTGAATTTAGATCCTAAGCGATGCCAAAACTAATATAGCCTGTAACTAAGTGAGAGTGACTTTGCACAGTAAATGTCAGTCACCCGCTGCTTTGTCTTACGTTTTCATATGAGCCTTGGAAAAAAAAAAAAAAGGAAAACACAAACAAAACCCCCGAAAACGTGGTAGCTGCTTACATCCGATGGAGTTCTAGCTGGAGGCTGCTGCACGGGAGAGACTGCTCCTCACCCCCTGCGCCCGGCGGGGGCTCCGCTGCGGCCGGGGCCGGCCCTGGCCGAGCGTGAGCCGCCTCCGGGAGTGCGGCAGCTGGGCTGGCCTGGAGTGCCCTCTCTTGGCTGCTGCAGAAACCTCACGTTTTGGTCAGGACGGAGAAAGAGTCACTCGGTTGTTATCATTTTAATTTTCCAGTGTGGTGGGCAAAGGTAAGCTGTATTGGTTATGTCTCCAGACTTGCTTCCGAAGGACTCCTGATAGCTGACTGAGTGTGACTCTTCGGTGCCCATGGCGAGCTCGAATCCCTCGCTTGAAGCCGCAATAAAGTTACGTGCTCCAGCAGCATTGCACGTAGGACTCTGTTAACTTGGTGCTCCTGGGACTCTTAACATTTTAGCAGAGCTCAGGTTTTTAAGAGACTTCATACTGCTCCGAATCCAGGGATCCCAGAGGCAGCAACTGCAGTGGCCCCTGCTTGACTCTTTGCACTGCTAAATGAATCCAGAACAAATGAGGCTCTGAAAATAAGAAGAAAAATTTGACACCTGGACTCCAGGAAACATTTGTGGATTTTGATGAGGAGCAGTAGGGGGGAAGGGAAAACCTATGGTTCAACGTAGTTAAATATATGGTGTGCTAAGTATGAATAAATTGTGACTATTTTAAACAAGTTCATATACTCTATGGCTGGCTCGAGCACAAAGGAAAAGACAACAGCTACAACTTACTAGCTCCTCAAAGGGTTACCTGGAGGCCAGCATCCTGGGCTGCTGCTGGGGCATGGCAGTGGTTGACTTTCACCGTTTATACAAGTGGCAAACTTTTTTACGTGTGATTATTTTTTTAAAAAAAGGAATTTGTGTCAGTGCTTGTGAGTTAATGGGTTTTGTCTCCTGATAGCCTTACTTTGCAGTCTGATTCCTTTCCTCCTCCATTCCACATAAATGATTCATTTGCGTAAAGGAATCCTTCGGTAAACTGAAGTTAAAAGTTCCTCTTTAGATGTACCAAGCCCAGTTCATGCCCATTTTAAGATGACCAAATTGCATGGGGCTGTCCTGTGCACGCTCCCTCTGCTGCAATGCAAAGTCATGTAACAATTTCTTGAACTATTGAAGTTGAGTCACTTCTGCATTCCAGCTGAGTACCATTACAACAACATCTTAGCACTGGGTTTGGGGGGGGAGTTTCTTCCCAGCCTGTAAACTCCATCCAAGTAAATGAGCCTTTCACGTTAAAGCAGAGACTGAAATCCGGTCCTGACTGCTAGTGACTAAAAATCACTATTATCTGGCTTAATGTGAGCCAAGTAAAATGAATCAAGAGCCTTAGGGTAGGTGTGCAGTAGCAGTTAGTGCTGTTCAGTAACCTCGAATGGCTCTAGCTGGTCTGTTAACACAGAGGTGGCCCCAAAGTCCATCAGAGCACTGTGGGAGTGAAGTTGCCTGTTGCAGTTAGTATAGAAGGTAAGAATCTGTTTTCCAGCCTGCTGCTAGCACTGCTTTTTTTCAAAAACAAGGCAACAACCCACGCAGTCCAGTTGCACTCGCTGTTTACAAGATGTGAATGTGAATTCAGTGTTTGCTGTCTTGTTTTAGCAGGTGGTGTTCTTTAGGGTGCGTTTGGGTTTGAGTGTAAATCGTAAGGCAAGGTTTCCAAAAAACATTGTTCCTTTTGTTTTTATAAGGAAAGCACGGTGCAATCCATAGTTACAATCATCCTCATGTTATATTATAGAGAATATGGATTAATGATTGATTACACCTTGAAATTCAATAGGTCTGTGTCTTCACGTGCGGCTTTTGTTGCATTCCTCATGGCAGTTGCATTGCAATTCACAGTCACTGGTAACAAACACTCGGGGTTTTACAGCACTGCTCGTGTTACGGGCTTAGCCCTGTCGCTGTGTAGTTTTTATTGCTCTTCTCTTCCTGTACAATAGCTCCCTCTGCTTGAAAACAGCAGTGTAATTATAACCCCTGTTTTGTATTTGCCTCATCAACGGGTTTTAATATGGGCCCCTTTTTTAAGATGATTTCTGCTGCTGCACTTCGTGAAGCAATTCCAATACATAGTTACGCTCGTGCATGTTGCGAAGCAGCGAAGATAACCATGCTGTTCTCGAAACTTTACTGCATAGGAACTGCGTATGTTTGCAGGAACTCTATCTTTGTTTTTAGCATGAGGATTAAAGCTGGTTGGAATGCTTTTTCAGATAAATTATCTCTTACCAAATCATGATGATTTATTGAAGCCAAAATGTTTATATTTCAGTGAAAACTTTAGTTGGAACAGGACTGTTTCGCATCGGAAATGTGGTAGTTAGGCCACTGACCTTGAATATCTGCATAGAAGAAGCTAATGGTGAGATTCCCATGTCCCACTTAAGGGGTTCTGATCTAGAACCCAAAAAAGAGCAGCTTTTGATCAGACAGAGCAGGGATTTGAACCGGGTTCTCCTACATTCTCAGCCAGCGCCATAGTTACTGGGCCAGTCATTGACTCGCAAATTTTTGTCAGCTTATCTGCACCAGTAAGGATGAGCGCCGGCTTTGTTTTGTTCCTTTTTTATCAATATAGCTAAGCCAGCAAAAGTCATATTATAAAAGCTGTTGCATCAGCAAAGGTGCAGTTTTGCTGAGAGAGCGCTCACCCATTTAGGGAACCAGCATAAACCTTGCTTGCCATGGCAAGATGAGCCCGTGATAGGAAAACTTGCTGGTTTAGTTCCCTTAGCAAAGCCTTCCTAATGTGAGCAGTGCCTTACTTGCTTGAAAATGGCTGTCTCAACACTATCCATGTTTTGCAAACAAGTCCAAAAGGTTATTTTTATTTTGCTTTGGAGCAAACCCAAAAATTAAAAACATCTCAAAAGCCTGTGTCAAACGGAGTGTTTGTTCTGTGGTCAGCTGTCATCAGGATGGTTAGGCACATGGTTGTGTCGGCAAGGGCAGGCAAAGCTGACTCTCTACACAAAGGGCGGCAGTAACTTCACATTTTCAAAATTCAGCACTCTTAAAGCAAACCCTCTTTTTTTTCCCATCTTGGAATCCTTTGGATTCTTCTTCTGGACTTCCTGCATTTGGGGTGGTTTTGTTTCTAAAAATGTCCAAAGTGTCTGCAGAACGTGGATAGCTTTGCTGTTTGAAACAAATGAAATCCTTTCCCCTCGGCATTGTGCGAGGCAGGTCTGAGCATAAACAGTCGGACAGCCCAAGCGCCTTGGCACGGGTTCAGGAGGCAGAACACCATTGCGCAGCAGAGGGAGGTTGCTGGGCTTGATTATCAAGACGTGATACTCGTAAGGAAGCCTCTTCTGTACCACGCGGATACCCAGTGTTTGGGAAGATTATAAAATGGCAGGATTAAGCAGTAGAACAGGAGAGAATTATTAGTAATATGTATTTACTTGAATTCCGCTTCAGCGTGGCTCTTCCTGCTGAACTCTATTTTCAGTTCTCTAATTTCAACCATTTACACATATTACATTCATTGCCTCATATGTTTGCACATACCTTAAAAAAACATGTTCCCTTGGAAAGCAATGTATGGTTATATAAAAATAAAGAGTTAAAAAAGCATTCCTGTTTTCAAATTAACACTGAGGTATTGAATTCGTGGTGGTCTTTGTGATTTGAATTTTGCCCTTTTTTTATCCCTCCCGTGCCCTGAATAAGATGCAGGTCCTGAGGGAAAAATAGAACATGATTATGCATTTGAAGACCCAGTGCATACAAGGAGTGTTTCTGAACTTTATGAGCCCTTAGCAAGGAGAGGAAAGGCTAATTCTAATCTTAAAAAAACAAACAAGGACACAAACAAAAAAAAGCCATAAATTCATGTTGTGTATCTTTCTGCCACTTTGTGATAACTTATGATCATTTCATTGGATTGAGGAGGAATTTTTAAATGCTGAATGCATGACAGAAATGGTACATGACACAAAGCAAATGCTAATACCGGAAAAAAAATAATGAAATGAAGTGAATATCTTTGCATCAGTTTACAGCCTTTCCAATGTGTAGAACATTTTCTACTTCACATTCTTCTGTATGCACCACTACAGCGTTCCTTGTCTTCAGTAATAATCTTAGCTGCTCTTTTGTTGCTGTCCCCTGTATTCTCTGTTAAGGAAGCTTCATGGATGGAGAACATGTCTTTTATAAGTTGTCACGCAGATTTGACAAAGCAGGAACGCTGCAGTAATATAGCAAATGTATACTGCTATTTCTTGAATGTTTTGGGTTTGATTTTTAATTTAATAATGTTCTTAATTAAATTTCCAATCTTGCAGTGATTTCTTTTAGCATCAGTTTTGCTGCTCTGAAGCTCTTGAATGGCATGCAGAATGGTTATTTTATGTAACATTAGCACGTAACAGCCTGGATGGAGGCTTGTGGAAGAGTGCCAGTGTTGTTTTTCTATTTGCAGGTTGGCCTGGCCGTTTCTGTGTATTGAGGAAGAGGGCAGGCAGGGTATCAGTCAGCTTTCGGATCTTAAAATTTCTTAATGGATTAGGGAAGTGACAGAATATCTTCCTTCTGCAAACCTTTCTTTTTGTAAACTGTAAGCCTTGGCAGTATTAGTAGACAGTCCTTTTGAATGTCTCAGCAAGCTTCAGTTCTGTAGCGCTGGATGATGAATGTGCTTAAGTGGTCTTTACATACTCAAAATAAACATCATCTTTCTGGGGGCTTTGAATTTCTTTTTTAAATTTTTTTTTTCTTTTTTCAGGATCCCTTGGATCCAACAAGAACAGCCATTGTGATCAGCTCTTTGGTGGCAGGTGGCGTAGCGGAACGTGGGGGCGAGCTTTTACCGGGTGACCGCTTGGTGTTTGTCAATGAGAAATATTTGGACAGCGCCACTTTAGCAGAGGCAGTGGAAGTGTTGAAATCTGTGCCCCCAGGTACAGTTTCTCTTGGAATCTGCAAGCCCTTGGTGGTAAGGACTGATTTTAAATTTTTTCTATTTGGTTCGATGACATGTGTAGACTGGGTGGTTGTATCTGGCAGGGGGCGGCGGAACTCAGAGTAGAAGTTTGTATGCATGTGGAAGCAACGAAGTAGCTATGCATGCACCTCAGCATGTCCAGAAATTCTGGCTAGCTGGCAAATGGACAGCTGAATGTCCAAAAGGTCTGATGGGAAAACCAGCGTTCTAAAGTTCCTCCAGAAAGAACATCCACGTGGAATCAGAAGACATGTCTGGGCAAACCTATGCGCACTGGCCCTATGCATAGGTGTAACATGGTTCAAGCAATTCAGCAAATGAGTTAAATATGTGCTGAAGTCCATTTCGCTCTAAGACACTGCTAACTGCTTGCTTGAGCTCTACTGACATCAAAGAAACTTAATCTGTTTGAAGTCAAGACTGTAAATTCAAGTAGAATTTCCTTTTTCTAGAATCAGGCCTTTGGAACAGACAGTAGTTTACTTGAGAACACTGCAGTATTGTTCATCAAGGGCACCCAGGCAAAATTAATTACAGTAAAGCACCATCTAATAGAAAGTGCTTGTAATTCAAACTGGTACAGGAGTGGTGAAATAGGAATGTAGGAAGGCTGTTAAATATATTCTTTCTTTTTCTACAAAGTGCTATTTCATTGTTCATATCCTTGTATTTCTCTTTCTTTCCCACACATCTCTTTATTTTTTACTGTATCTGTACTGATATCTTAAAAGAATAAAAGCTGTTGTCTTTGTCTCCTCCAGTTATGACTTTCCTGTTTTAAAAATCTGTTTTTCCCATCTCTTTTCTAATGGCTGGTTCTCCCTCTCCCTTTTAGTTTATTGAAAAATGTGGGATTTTTTTTGTTTGTTCTCCTGACTTGTCATTTTGATTGCCTTTCTTAGGGAGAAAGCAAAGAGGAGGAGCCTATGCACAGTGTGGATTCTGGCAACGTTAAAACCAGCCCTGGATCTCCAGAACCAATAGATAATATTAATTTCTCGATAATACTTGAAGCACCACAGGTATTTGGTTACTCTTTTGGTTCAGCTTCAGTCTATACAGACAGGAAATGATGTTTTAAAGTAAAAAAAAAAAATAGTATGTCTTTCAGCTAGGACTTAAGTATCAGATAGACTTCAGGCTGGATTCCCTCTGAAAAAGACTAACAGCTAACTGTATCCTAATTGTATCCTGAACAGTAAGCATATGCATAGCACTTGCCAATGCGATTCCCAGACTGCCTTATCAAATTTACTATGTCATTAAAATACCTTGGGTTACCTTGGATATGAAATAGGAATGCTACTTTATTAGTAGTCATAAGTAGTTGGTTCAGCTTTGTGAAGAAAGGAAGGTATGGAAGCAGAACACTTTTTATTATACTGAAGCAAAAACAGGAAAGTAGTCTAATGTATAAGGCAAGCTTGAAATCTTTTCTTCTTCATAGACTGCCTATGTGGTCTTGAGTGATTTCTTTACTCTCTTCCTCAGTTCTCCTCTTTCTTATTTTCTGGGAAATAATTCTGTTTATTTTGGGAGGATGAGGCACTGAAGTTAGTGACAAACTCAAGTACCAGGGTGATAGGCAATAATATTGCAATACTGACCTGTGTAGAGTGAGAGATGTGGATATTTTTGAATTTTCATCTGTTCTCAAGTGCTTTGCAAAGTTTTTATTAATTCATGTTGGTAAATGCATTCTTTTTAGACCAGAAAAGACAATACATAAAGGATGATCCGGAACTGCAGCACAGTAATAAAAATAAATTCTAGATTTTCTTGTTGCTAAACATGCTACCTGACCCTGGATACAAACATATCTTTAATACTGAAAAGGTATATTAGAACTACCAAAAGGAGCAATATTACGGCACGGATATAGGAAAACTATATAGAAATTAGCTTGGCCATGATATTTACTGATTTTCATGATGTAAAATGGTGTTTGTTGTTTTCTGGGTGCATAGGAATGGTTCCTGGCAGAGCAATTAGTCCTCTGCCAGCTCAGATTGTTTCTCTGCTTCCTAAAAAAAACTACTGTTGTTAAATATTTTTAAGTATTTTATCTTAAAGTACTCCTGAATATAGAAACTGGAATGATCAGTTTGTACAAAATACACGCAGAGGTATTTGCTTGTATTTTGTTTTACCTTATGTATAACAGCAGCGATAGTAGCTTAGAGCAGTAGTATAAAATTTCCATCCATTTATTATCTTACCTGCTCATATAAGAGCCAAGAGTGGTGTGTCATGATGGCTTCCACTCCTGTGCACTAGCATAGTGCTGACAAAGCTGAGGGGTTTTTTTTAAAAAAAAAAAAAAAAAATAAAGGGACTTGAAGATTTTATATGCTACAACAGTAGACTTTACTGTCATGTTTGCAGTATTCCCTATTCCATTGGTAGCGTCTGCTACTGCAGTGCAGCAGTCTGTGATTATACATACCTAAGTGCTGGATCAGGAGATGGTGGTACGAATGGCTGTGTGGTTCTGAGCTAGGTCAACTGTTTTACACAGCGCTGAAGTTGGGGCCTCTTGCAGAAGTGTTTGGAGAATGATGCTGCAGAAGTGAAGTGAAATGAAATGAAGTAAAGATGAATAGAATTAGAATCTCTTCAGACTGGGTGTTTTTTGAGCTTGAGGTACACAGGTCAAATAGATTAAAGGAACATTTAATGCTTATGAAAAATGTGCTAATTTCTGGGTTGCTAATGTTCTGCTTTCATGCCAGCTCATATTATTGCATTGTTTCCTTATGCTGTTGCCTGTCTCTTGTTTTCTCTCCTGCCTCTCACTTGAACTGTGCAAACATTTTGGCAGCGTCTGGGTTTTCTTCTGCGTTTGTACAAACCTAACAAAACAGGATTCTGACACTAAAGGTCAGAAATAGTGAAGTACCTTGGGGAGACTGGGAAGGGGCAGGAAGCAGAAAGAAAAGCATTTCGATTGAGGACCCCTGAATCTGTAGAGTGGTTTCAGTGTTTGGGGCTTTGGTGCCTTGAAGATTGGGTTTGGGTATACATACTTGGTGGCCTGAGAGGAAAGTTTTCTGTGTGGGGCAAGCTTTCTGGTGGTGGTGCAAGGCGTAAAATTTTAAAGACATCTGTGCATGCTTAGTCCATGAGCACCCCATTCGGTGTAGGAGAAGCATGGAGCATTGGAAACTGGGGAGGCACGTGACAAATCCCAGAAAAAGAACTGCTGAGTGAGATCTTTCAGAGTGGGTTTCTTTTGGTTTTGTTTGGGTTTTTGGTGTTTTTTTTTTTGTTGTTGTTGTTGTTGTTTGTTGTTCTGTGGTTTGAATTCAGTAGAAAGTTGAGCACTCTTCTCTTTAAAACAGTAAGAGTATTAGAAAATGAACAGTCAATTATGTCCTTTTTTTTTCTTTTTTCTTTTAAAGATGTGGGTCATCGATTTCCCCTCTCCCTCAGGTTAAAATATTGTATGGAATACCCAAGGGAGGGACAAATGAGTGTGGCTTTTGGTTTTGTTGGTTGGGTTGTTTTTTTATTGCTGATACTGTTGCATAAGCAAACTCAGGCTGTTTTTTATTTAGCTGATGGTATTATAAGAAATGTACATGCATTCATAAGGAGACAGCAGATAACTCTGGTCAGAGATACTTTAGCTGGATTTATATATACTTTTTCTCTGTAGGTTTTTTGTGTTATTTAATAATTCTCGTTCCCTAACTTCAGTATAGATTGGTTATTCTGAATGGCTGCAGCAATATCTAAGCTGTGCAACTTGAATTTCTTTATATTAAAAAAAAAATGCAATGTCTACTTTTGGTCTTAAAATCATAAGTCAGAGAGGGTGTTTTCTTTTAGAAAATGCAAAAGGTAGAAGACGTTCCCTTTAAAAATCAGGATATACTTTCAATACGGGCCTAACATAAAACAGTTTTAAAAGAGTTAGCAAGAAACATAATGTAAAATCTATATTCCTGTAATGTTTTATGCAGGGTTTCAGAGATGAAACACCTTTTAAAGAAGAACTTGTTGATGAACCAAGTTTGGACTTGGGAAGGTCGTTTCAGCTTTCTCAAAATGACAGTAAGTATGAGGAGTCCTGGGAGATGCGTGAGTTTCTGAAACCCAGAACAGAAGAAGTAGATGAAGAACGGGAAATGTTGGTGGATGATGAGTATGATGGAGATTCAGACTTCCTGAAATATAATGCATCGTGTGTACAGAAGCCAACTTCAGAGAGGAATCGCAATACAGAACGATGGGCAAAGCAACTTGAGACTACTGAAATACAAGACTTAAGATCCAGTGTTAACTTAAGTCCAAAACAGTCCCTGGAATATCCGTTCAATAAAGATCAAATGGTAAGGAATGCTGTGTTGGTGTCAGTGCTGTACCCTGACCATGGGACCCATACCTCAAGGCAAATTCCGGACCTAAACTCTGCAAGGAGTCTTTCTAGTGTTTTAATTACTGGATGAGATCTGGGTACCTCTAAGGGACACCAGCCTATACTTTTGTACATTTTGGAAGGTTCTTTTGGTTACTTTGTGTCTGTATATTTAACTCGGATGAGATATGTGCTGTGGTTGGTGTATTTACAGGCACCATGTACTTGCATCTTCTTTCCCATCTCTGACTTGTGGGCTCAGTTCTTTTTTTGCAAGCTGTACTAATACGGTGCACGTTAGTAATAGAACAATGTTACCTCATGGTAACAACTCCAGGGGCTTCAGCAGCAAAGTCAGTGAAAGGAGCTCCCTCTTTTCCTCGTTATTTTTAATCCAAATCAGTTCCTTGAGCCAGATGATAGTGCAGTTGTGCGAAAAATGGTGTGGCAGGAGCAATTGTAACAAGCGTACTGGTGGGCGAAGGGAGCAGAAGGAGACAGAGCTTCAGGTAAATTGCAAAACTCTTATTTATATGTCCTCCTCAAGTATTCTGAGAATTATTTTTTTCTGAGTCTTTGTTCATTCACTTGCCAAACAAAAAAGTGGTAGTATCAGCCTTCCATGCATCAGCTTCCAAGAAGTATGCTTTTATATGAAAAAACTGAAGTGGAAAAGGATTTAATATGACAGCCACAGGAATTTCAGGTTTTTTTTGGCTTGTCCCCTTGTGCACCATGCACATAAACAGGCTAAAATGCAGCTTCTAGTGACAGTTTTACACCAGACCGCACAATATTAAATTTCTACACTCTCTACTTAAAAACAACAAATGAGCCAGAGTAAAGAACTTCTTGTTTGGATGACAGGCAAGTAGCAAGATACAGTTGCTTTATATTGCAATTGCACATAACATTTTTCATGCCTTTTCTTAATATAGTACATAAATAAGCAGTTAGTATTTCATAGTTATCTGAATAAATATGAACGTAGTTGAGATAATGTGAATGTTTGCTGTAAAAATCAATGTTCATGTCAAATACCCCTGTGTAAGTTTATACCATTGCTTTCTAACTAATGACTTTTTTTTTCTCCTCTGTGAAGTGCGAAGAAAGTTCTAGTATAAGTTCACTATTTTCTGGAACCACAGCACACAGTGGCTACCAAAAAGACATATTTGATATTGAAACTACCCAGTCAGGAGCAAAAACCAAGATGGATTTAGGTTTGTAAGAATTTTTTTCTTTATCTTATAATTTCGTATTTACAAACTTTAAATTTTATACAGAAACAGATATTCTTTCAAATGATAAAATATTCAAATGAAGACTTCTGCAGGCTCAAGACAGCCTGGCTTTGAATAGGTTACAGCTTCATGATCTTTCTTCCTCCTCCAAATCTTTACTTACAGCTGTCACAAGTGATACTGACAGTGCCTGCAGCTTTGTCCTGCCTGTGGACAATCACTTTCTTCTGTGTAGTTAATGTCCCCACTAGGACTCCATGCATAAGTAAAATAGCTCATGCCTATAATTTCTGTCAGGAATTTGTCTTGATCACTTTTGATTGCAAAAAAAAAAAAAAAAATCTATAAAATCAGCACTTTAAATCAAACAAAAAAAAACAAACAAAAAAAGTGACTGGCTCTAGAAGTAACTTTACCACAACCAAAATTTGCAAGTGAACTCTGTGGTAGATAATTGGCCCACATCTTGGTTTTGTACTCTGTGCTCAGTAGCAAAGTTTCTCCTTGTTGCATGGCCAGAGATGGATGATTAGAATTCGGTAGAACATCAGGGGAACAAATGTACAGGCCTGCCTGAGATAGCACTCACTGGCTGGGAGAAGGAGGTTGGATTCCTTTCATTTCTTTGCCACCTGCATCTTGTACACCAGACACTGTGTAAGCTACAGTGGCAGACTGACGACTCTTGCAAGGAGCTCTGGGGGTTCGATTAACGTTGGTACTTGTGCCACCAAAATGACATCAGTCTTCCCAATGTGATGGGGTTCCGTGCTGGAGCAGGGCTTTGCACCGCTCTCCCCGCATAAAGAATGGATTCACTGTTTCTAATCATGTGTTTTTGTGAGGAGCGTCTGTCACATAAGTTGTACCTAAGCATTTCTCGGTTCCACAAAGATTTGGCATTTCCTGTTATTACTTGACTGCGTGTACATCAGAAGCAAGGTGCTATAAGAATGTTAGTGTGGTTTAAATTTCCTTCAAAAATAAATGTTCTGTATCTCTAAGCCTCTTGATCATCACACAACATCAACGTTTGGAACATGGCGAGCTAAGGGGGTTTGTTTCCAAGAGCGATAACTGATAGATGCAGGGACAGAGGAAACAGAAGTTCACATCTACACCTTTTCTTCTTCAGGTACAGAGCTTCAGATTGACTCGAAAGGACCTGGGCTTACTGGTGATCTGGAAGCTATTAAAAAAGAAGAACTAAAAGGGGAGGATTATGTTTTTTCTAAGAATTCAGAATCTGGGAGAATAACCACCTTAGCTCAGCCTAGAACAGCATTGTGCAGGTATGGAGAAAGATTTCGGGTTTTGGAAGATTTTCAGTTAATGATCTTGACTGTCTTCTTGCTCTACTTAGCTGACTAATCATCAAAAGCTGTGTGAGACAGTAAGACGTACACAGATGGCCAGTTCTATAACTTTTGCCCAAGGACCTGAATTCTGCTTTATGACCTTATTGAATCTTTACTTCCCATGTTCCCTCCTCTGAGTACTGGGACAGAAAAGCACCAGTAGCTCTGCCACCTACTTCACTTCACAGTGAGGGAGCGTGGCCTGGAGGAGAGGGGCGTAGCCTTTACCTGCAGCATTGGTCATTACTGCTTAAGGAGCTCTCCCCTTAACCCCTTATCATAGCTCTGTCCTCTGGCTTTTCCCTTTCCTTTGTTCTTCCTTTCGGGAAGAGCAGTTCAGCCATGGCTCTCAGGCCCGCGCAGGAAATTTTAGTCTTGCCAGTGGCGCTGAGAAACCTTGAGCTGGCACTGGTGGTAGATATTTGCCACATCTTTCAAGTGTCCTGTTCTTTCCCCACCAGTTTTGGGTGAGTACGTAGTGGATCTGTTTTTGGGGCCTGTTGATTCAAATCCACAGTACTTCCCTAATTCATCTGTAGTCTTCCCTCAGAGGGATAGCAGCTCAACAATAAGGTGAGGGGGATTATTTCGTCCTACTTTCTTTTTGCAGTTTAAGAGTAGCATTTACAGCTCTCAGGATCTACAGAAAAGTGTGTGCAAGGATGTTTTGTTTCAGCCTTTCTGCGGGGGCTTGCAATTCCATACTTCCGTTCCTATTCTGTGACTAGATGAGTCACATACAGTATAAAAGTTTAATTAACACCCTGTTCTGGGGTGTTTAATGGAACACACCGGATCTGTTCTCCCAGTTGCATCATGATCTGCTTTCTGGTCAGCTAGACTGGTTTTGTCATGTTTATACCCCTTGATAAGAATCACAGCATATTTATCAGAAAGTAAATGTTAATTGCTTAAATAGTCATTTCGAATGAGGAAATTTAGTGCAGATTTGTATATCACAGAGCAGCTTATAAATTTGGACTGTCCATCATGTTTATTTCTGGAGCATTCCTTAAGTACATTTAAACCTAAATACAAAAATTCCTGTCTAGTCTGTTGACTCTGCACATTTGGTTTAAACTGGACAGTGTGAGAAGGCGTTGCTGTCTCACTGCCAGATACAAAATATGCAAGGAATTGCGACCTGGCACGTGTGATGCCTTTTTTTATTTTTTATTCCTCCCCTCCCTCTGTCCCCAATTAGTGAATTACCTGAGAGAGAAGAAGGAGAAGGAGAAGAAACTCCAAACTTCAGCCACTGGGGACCACCACGGACGTATGTTCATATGATTACATTATTTCTTCCCATTTACCTTATGTCTCTTTTTCTGTGAGCCCCATTAGTTCTCCTGGGTTTTTTTCTTCCCTCCTCTGCCAATAACTTTAAGGTACTTGTGTACCTTGGGCTTTCTTAGATAGAGTGAATTTTTAGCAGATGTTCAACAGAATTATGCCTTCTATTTATACAGCTGACTTGGGAAAGCTTGGCGGGTTTACGTTGTGGATGACCTACAAGTTCTTGCTCATTTAATAACTATTAGGTGTGAACAATGCACATAGTGCTGCTGTCTCCTCTTCCATGGGTTCTCTGCTAAACTTAATGGCAGAATTCCAAATTGCCGAGCCAAGTTTTAGCCACATCCTTGTTGTATTGTTAACATTTTTAGGTGAATTGTTTTTATGGTCCTAAGTAAAATGTGATCAGAAAATTTCTGCTTAAACTCATTAATATGCATCTGATACACCGAAGTCAGTGTTCAGAAAGTTGTGTGTAACGCTTTGTTTTATTATTTGTCTAGCATAACACTTGTAGTATTTGCCATTTCCAGACAATTTGCTCAAACTGAAAGAGGATGAGTGTTTACTTGAAGACCTGCCTGCTTTACCGTGACTTTCTCTGAAATAAAAGCCTATTTGGAAGAGCAGTGGGCATGGGTTGGCAGCAGAATTTTGTTCTTTTTGTTAGGTGAGGTCTACTGAGGGTAAAAATCCGCCTCTGTTAAAGCCAAAAGCCTAAGAATGCTCTCATCCCTTTAGTCTATTAAATCTTCTTGAAAGCTTACATTTATTTAAGGCTTTGCATTTGTAGTTTAAAAAACTGTTTCAAGCTGTTAAACTACCGCATGTATTTTTTCAGTGTTGAGATCTTTAGAGACCCTCATGTGTCTCTTGGAATCAGTATTGTTGGTGGACAAACTGTCATAAAGCGCCTGAAGAATGGAGAAGAACTTAAAGGGATCTTTATCAAACAAGTTTTGGAAGACAGCCCAGCAGGAAGAACACGGGCTTTAAGAACTGGAGATAAAATACTTGAGGTAAACGCAGATAGACTTACCTTTTCATTCTAAGAAACAAAGACTGACTCAAACAGCTTTGGGAGGAGAGTGGGGCAAAATACTGCCATCACTTCATGGAGTATTGACAACACTGTGTTTTGAAAACCAAAAGAAACCCTTGATGCTGTCTTTTCTTTTTTTAAGGTTTGAATATGGAGCTCTTTTAACATTCTCTATGTTTAAGAAAAGATAGGTCCTGGTATCTGATGGCATATGAAAAAATGAGAGTGCCTTCTTCCCATATAAATGAGTAATAAGTTATAGCATATCTTTATACGCATAAGTTATAATATGTAGAAGAACAGACTCTTCATACTGAAATGTGGTCTGTTATTTTGTGTGTGTTAATTTGGAATAGTGAACAGTCTGATGAACTGCTATTTGGGGGAAATCCTCAATTCTGGCAGGTGTCGTAGAGAGAAAGCCGTTCCTGGCTCTCATCTCTGGCTCTGTGTTAATTTTGTATTCATTTTTCTCCAAATGAATACTTACTGAATCTGGGTTCCCAGGCTGAAAGTGCTGTTCTTTTATGTGCTTTAGGGTTTTGTGTGAAGTTTTGAAAAATCATTTCAAATTAGGTTTAGTTCACAAACAGGTAAAATCTGAAAGAGTTATCTTATACATACCATTATATCTCGCATTTTCTGACAATCTTATTACTTATGTTTTTATCTAGAAGGTTGCGTTAGGAAACATACGGCCACCTTTTAATTATGAATACCAAGTAATATACTTTTCCTTAAACCGTCATGGAAATACACTTTAAAAATAATTTCTCTTGACTGCTTTAGGTACCTTCCTCGGATACACTAAATCTTCTGCGAATGTGTGTGATCTCTTGTCATGACTCTGTGCCAAAAACCAAGCTACCTAATACAAATAAATATTGTTTGTTAGGTTTCTGGGGTAGACCTACAAAACGCCACACACGAGGAAGCAGTAGAAGCTATCAAGAATGCGGGAAATCCTGTCGTGTTTGTGGTTCAGGGTTTGTCTAACGTACCAAAAGTAAGTTTATATCTATTTTTATTCCAAAACTTAATAAATCGGTAATACTAATCTTATTTTAAACTTGGCTAAATTTCTTTCAGCAAGCTCCATCAATTTTTGTGTCCATCCTTTCTGTCGGTTTCTGCTTATAGACCGTGTGATTGATTAATTACTTGTCTGGCCTGATTTGAAACCTTGTTTCTCTGATGTAAATCAAGTAGATGTAAATCCGTTGACTAGGTGTTAATTCAGTTCTCCCACCTGTGTAATTGAGTCTGGCCTTGTGTATTTTAATTTGCTTATATTTCATAATCTAAAAATACGCTCTGTTATCCAAATGAACAAAAATATAATTAAAATTAGCCAAATTCACACTAGCAACTCTGTGTAAAGTATGTTATCAAAGGGACCTGAAGTAGTTATTTGGGAGCAAGTTAAATTTCAAGAGATTTAGATGCCTCCTCATCAGCAAGGCCAAGGCAAGAAACCTTTTAATGCCTTAGTAAGAAAAGGCATACAATTCTGCCTGCCTTGAAGTACACACAAAACACCCAAGACTTCTATGTACTTTCAGTAGAATCTGACAATTTAATTGAGAATTTTGCTGCATTAGTAGACCTGAGGAGACCTTTTTGACAACTGTAGACATATCTGGCACAACTGTGTCCATTATTTGTCCAGTGCTCCAGCGATTCTTTCAAAACCTATTAAGACTTTCAGCAGCTATGCTGGGAAGGTGCTCAAGCAGTGATGGCAAAAAATCACAGGGATGGTAACTGAATTGGTTCCTTTTCTGTATCGGCTTTTTCCACAGAAAAGATCCAAAAAAACTGTCAGAACACTCAAGTGTTCAGGTGTATCTCTGACCCTTACTTTCCTAGTCAGTCTAGAGAGATCAAGGGAAAGATGGATACCTTGAAATTTGAGTTGCTTTGCTTTTGAACTGTAGGAAACTGGACATTCACAGATTTTCAGCAGTACTGCGTAGTCCCAACTCCCATTCACCAAAATAAAGTGCTGCCAGAGGAGTGGGAATATATTATGTTTTGAAAGAATAAAGAACAGCAAGGAGGAATATTTCATGGAGACTAAACATGCTCCCTTTTGTAAGGTGTCTGTGTGCATGGACACTGGTGTCTATCTGAATAATTGAGAACTGACACTTCAGGGGTCCATACTGAGCTCTGTATCAAGGATGTACATCCATACTGTTGGCGTGGCCAGCAGGTCGAGGGAGGTGATTCTCCCCCTCTACTCTGCTCTTGTGAGACCCCACCTGGAGTACTGTGTCCAGCTTTGGAGTCCTCAACACAATAAGGATGTGGACCTGTTGGAGCAGGTCCAGAGGAAGGCCACAAAGATGGTCAGAGGGCTGGAGCCCCTCTGCTGGGAGGACAGGCTGAAACAGTTGGGGTTGTTCAGTCTGGAGAAGAGAAGGCTTCAGAGAGACCTTACTGTGGCCTTTCAGTATCTGAAGGGGGCTTACAAGAAAGCTGGAGAGGGACTTTTTACAAGGGTATGTGGTGATAGGATGAGAGGAAATGGCTTCAAACTAGAAAAGGGTAGATTTAGATTGGATATCAGGAAGAAATTTTTCACTCTGAGGGTGATGAGCCCCTGGCGCAGGTTGCCCAGAGAAGCTGTGGCTGCCCCATCCCTGGAGGTGTCCAAGGCCGGGTTGGACGGGGCTTGGAGCACCCTGGGCTGGGGGGAGGTGTCCATGCCCAGGGCAGGGGGGTTGGAACTCGACGATCTTCAAGGTCCCTTCCAACCCAAACCATTCTATGACTTCAGAGTAATGTTTAATTGAATGAAGAGAAGGGGGGAGATATCAAAGTGAGCACTAAAAAGAGTAGAGAATGTTTGTAAATGCAGTAAAAGAATGCAATTTAAAGACTGCAGTGCAATGTCCTTCTACATGGGGCATAATGAAGAGTGCACGGCGTAGCCTTATTGTTGTCATTACCTGACTTTTGGATGTTTGTTTTGCGGCTGTAGTGCTCTTTCTAATGTGTGTAATATGTGCATTTTTTTTCAGGTGGTTTCTGTTGTACAGCCTAAGGGAATCAAAGTCAGCAAAGATCAGGATGCAGAAAAAGAACATAAGAGTGAAAAGGTATTTATTCCATTTGATGCTCTACCCAAGTTTTACTAAATGACGTGGTATAATAGCATGCCTTATAAATCTATGATAAGCCCCTCCCTCCTCCCCCTAAGTCTGAAATGAAATTTGAAGTGTTTTGTTGAAATATCTTTGATTCAAGTAATTTTTGCCAAATTTCTGCCAAATACAAGGCAGGTTTCTGACAAAAGTTCTGCGGGTCTCCCCTGGGTGCTGAAAACCTGTACTTATTGCAGCTCTTCACTGGCATCTTTCTGGAAGTACCTGCTTTGCTCCACGTGGAGACAAATTGATTCTCTTTGTTCAGTAGAAACAGAGAAATAATAACATGTACACAAGCAATATCGTTAATGTGAGACTGGCTGAAATTCAGTAAAATCATGTTATAGGATAATTAAATCCGCTAAGTCTCCTATGTTTCCCGTTGCTGCGTAAAACAAGGAAATGACCGAGTGATCTGTAGCTGGCCAGCTAATTGTGAAGCAATTACTGCACAGTAACTTTCAAACAACTTCACAGCAGATTTAAAAGAGAAAAAATCTGTTTGGTCTAAACCAGCGGATTTTTTTTAATTGCTGCAATAAGGGAAAAATTCGATCTCGTATTCCCAGCCAGATTGCTGTAATGGCCGAGATCTTTTCCTGTGGGAACTGTGCTGACTGATGAGTGTAGGTCGGGTACTTCGAGGGTGTCAGAACTGGAGGAGCAAAGACAGAATTAGTGCAGACAATAACTTTTGCCCGGTGCAGTTTAACACGCCAACTACAAATACGATGAATTTTTCATTTGATCCTACTCAGTAGTCCGGTGTGTGGTGGGTAAGTGAGAAGGCCCTCTTGCCTCCCAAAGTTTTTGTAAGACTCCGTTCAGGTCCTGTCAGATACAGAAGCTACGGGGCTCAGTTACTTAAAAAAAAAAAAAAAAAAAAATCAAGAAAGGTGTTGAAGTCATGCTTTCATGCCAGTGGGTAATACTTATAATGAAGCAGTTCCAATCCCCTTTTCTTGGTTTTGTTATCTATATTTCTAATCTCAAAAGCACTCATCCTCTTGCAATGTGCTGCCTTTAATCTCTAGGACTCCCGTGTGTTGCATTCTATAGCGTTTGGAGGTTAAAGAGGGAGCCTAATCTTTTTCAAACCTTTTTCATCTCTTGGTGCCGTAAACTGGTGGGTGGAATATAGAAGAGCTTCAGTGCATAAATATGTAGCTCCCTTTTAGCTTTGAACATTGATTCACAAAGCAGTCATACTGTGCTACAGTCGGGGCATCTCTGAGTTGGAAAGAGTTGCTATTAGTGGATTACTAGTCCACGTCCCTGTGGGGAATCCATGATATTTCTAGTCCAGTCTTCAAAGTGTCACAAAAGAGTTTGGTTTGAAAGCAGCCACGTCCAGCTGGAAAATCTGCCTTTTCCTGTATGATGAATTATCTTTTCGATACTGAAGGTTTTCTCTGATTTGTTGGTGTTTATCCTCCTCTGTTGATCTGTTTGTTTAAAAACGATCACTTAAAGTAATTTATATAAAACCCCTTAAAACAATAGAGCTTCTTGTGGACAAACCAGATATTAATCTTATTTTGCTGGTTGGCTTTGTAAATTGTGCTTTTGCCTCTGTGGTGGAAAGAGCTGTGTTAATACAAAACCATGGTGTAACGGAGTACTCTGGCACAATTTACTCATCTGACTTTTCAGCAGGTCAGGAGGGACAAGAGACGCTTGTCCTTCTGAGCCATGGCAAACTGCTGGATAAGCTTAGGTGTCTCATGTAATTTCACACAGACTTTCTAACTAATGCTTAAGGTCTTAAAAGCCAAAGGGTCAACGTTTAGACTATGAGTTACTACTAAATTACAGTGATCCTGATTTGTCATAGGCAGCTGAAAGTGGGGCTGCAGGTTTTCTGTCTTTACCTGCTCAATAATGTAGAGAATGAGTCCTCTCGCCCTTCTTGGTTCTTCTGGATTTTGCACAGTTCTACCTGTGTTGGCATCAGGCAAAAAGTGGGAGGCGTATTTGATGTATTGTATACTTTGGGAAGCAGCTGTCGTGTTTCCAAGTGCTCTTAATATACATCTTACTACTATTGGATTGAATTAATTTCATTTATTGTCATTATGCTATCTTCAATGCAGCACTTCCCTGTAATGTTTTTTAAATGGATGGGATGATGTGTATCTTATCTCACAAAATTTTCTATGTAGCTTGCATTGCGGTTTGCTAGTTAGACTATTCTGTACAAATTTAGGCTCAAGATTTTAGAAATCCATGTGCAGGTTCAGCTTTCAATGTTCACAGTGAAAAACTTTGTTCTGGGTTTGATGTTTGGGTGTTGGGTCTATTTCCCAGCTATAGAAGAAATTAATTACGGGCATTCTGGTTGCTCTAATGGCACATTGTACTCGGTGTTCCCTTTCTAAAGTGCATCCTGCTATTAGTAGTGGGGTTGCATGGGATACAGTTCAACGTAATGTTGTGAAATCATGTAACAAACTAAGGCACGATCCAGTTACTTGGAGCTATAAAAACAGTTGCTCAAACGAACGAGCGCCTGTTTTCATTAGATTCAGAGCCTATTCTTTATGCCTGCTATGCGCCGCTATATGCATCATTATAGGAGCTGCCTGTATTTATGTGAGGTAATAGAATTTTATTGTAAGTTAGAATTCAATTTTTTGTTTTAAATTTAAGCCAAAATGTAGATGAACTGTTATGTTTAAATATTTGTAGATGAACTAAGAAGATCAACTTCTTATTTTGTATTTGAAAGTTTGAGTTTTATCAGTGCCAGAAAATTTTATTGTTGAGTCTGTAATATGAAATGGAGTATAATTTAATGTTTATTTTTAACCCTTAATTAATAATGTTCACACTTTCGTGTTTTTGATGATATACACGTATTTTGTCCACAAGTAAATGTGCATGCACAATTGTATTTTCTTTTTTTGATGTTCAGTGTCACTTCTTGTTCTGATTTCTTGCATAAAAAGCCTATGCTGCAGAATTTGGCATTGTAATTAAGTGCTGTGTATGTACACATACAGTGCAGTGGACAATAGGATTTTTTTCCTTGTGCGTGGAGGTTACAAAACATGTAACTATTTGTCTTTGAATCCATCAGAGAAAATATGGGGCTCCGCCTCCAATGAAATTGCCACCTCCTTATAGAGCACTTGAGACACTGGATGCAGAGGAAGCGAACGTGGATGAAGAGGAGAATGAGGATGCTTGTACAGAGAGTGAGTAGTGCCACAATCATTACGTCAGATTACATTTATGGAACACGATCAGATTGTGATAAATGTATCTGCTGTTTATTGCTTTTATTATGGGAAATAGCGCTCCGTGTAGCAATAGCATCTGATCTTCAATGCTGTTCTTACCAAGGGCTACTGATTTGTAACTTAAATAGTCTCCTCTTCCCAGCCAGGCTCCTGTAGCTCAGCTCTTCTGAAGAGATGTAGGAGGGGCTCTGTTTATTTTCAGTCTAAAAATGTGTAAGCAATGTCTAGGGGACTTGCTTTGGCAGTGATGTCAGCAGTGAACGGCAGATGTTGTGCTTTACTGTTGCAGTTGCGGTGGTAGTTGAGTTGAGTAGTACTTGTCCAGAAAAGCCTGCGCTTGACATCAGACAGTGCTGTTCAAGCAAAATATTTTCCTTTAAAAAGAAAAATCTGCTGATTTATTGTTTCAGTACTCTACTGAAAAAAGGATCCCATTTTTTTGTAGCACCTTTTATGGGAAAGGTTCTGCAATTGTCCAATTCTGGGTTTTGCAATGAGTTATGACGATATGCACTCTGTGAAAGAGTAGAGACCTAAAGAGTAGGATGCAGTGCAATGTGAGAGCTTCTGGCAGCGTGACTTAGATTCCAGCACACTGATTTGTTAATTACAACTTTGGATAAATGGAATATTATTATCCATAGCTTATCTTCCAATAAAATATTTAGGAATACTAAAATTGTGGTTACGAGTCCTAAATTATTTTCCTAAATTAGTTACCTTTTATTTTTATTCTCTTTACACCCTCTTGTACCAAATCAGGATACATGTGGATTTTTTGTTAGGGTTTGGTTTGGTTTTTTTGCTACCGTGATTTTTCTCATCATCTTTTGTCTTGGAGTGTTTTTTGTTTGCACTAGTTACGGGTCAGCCAAAGCAGAGAGATGCTTTTGTAGCTTTCGACCTTGAAGCAACCATGGCTCCTATTCAGAGTGGAAGCTCCCAATTTGAGGCCTGCTGGTGGGAATGCTCTTCCAGCTGCTCTTGCTGATTTTCTTGGCAATAGTGTGCCATTGAAGCCGAGATAATTAATGAGTTTGGTTGGATTGTCACTTTTAGGGCTGCTTTGGTGGAGACGAGAAGGATTTTGGAAGGTTGTTCTCATGGAAACGGTAATAGGGGCACAGAAGCGGGGTGTTCGGCTCTGCTTCTGTTGTTTTAAGGGAAAGCTGCGACTTCTTGAACCAACTGAGGTTTTTCCAGAACTCCCCCTTACTGAGTTTGTCATCCCATCTGTTTGGAGTGTGCCACATAGTTACCTCAAAAAGGTTTTTCAGTACTTTTGTGGGGAGTGGTAGTCAGGAGGAGCATTTTACTGCAGACTCTGTGGATGCTGGATTTACTATATCTTGAGCTTTCAAACCAACTCTGTAAACCTCCAAGTGCAGCAAACTGATTCCAGCTTGTTATTAAAGTTATAATTCCCGGTTAAAGGGTGTATTTGATAGGTAGCCTCACACCTGAGTTATCTAATTAGGATATATCTCAATCTGAGTTCTTGCTAGACCTAAGTTAATACTTTGCGCAGAAATAATTTCTTACTGATGGGCTTGGTCATTTTTCAGTTGTTCTGCCATCCCTAATGATATTGCTAGCTGAGTCTAATAGCTGAAAAAGTAAAGCTACTTCTGATATTAAATTCATCAATCCTAACAGATTTGGCATCAGCAAGCACATCTATTCAGATAAATCTTCTCTCTACCTTTTTCACTGTCTGAAGCTGAATGTTTTGCAATAGCCATCTTTCCCATGAATCTTGGAAAACCAAGATGTGCATTTTTCCATTTTATTCTTCCCCACCTCATTCTGTTTCTTTAAAACAAAAAACAGGCTAAGGAAGCTTAAACTGTTTGTACCTCAATCCTTGAAGTAAAAAACATGTTAGAAATGATCTAACTGTACTTAGTGATATTAAGCATCTTGGCAGCTGTGGCTTTCACAGAGTCTCTTTTCTGTGATCACTTGAAAAACAAAGTTTTCACTGTAAATTCCAGTACGGTGGTGTTGTTGTGAACTATTTGATGTTCATAACTTCTGTCCTGCTTCTTTAGCACCTTTCCCAGAAATCTCAGTCCAGGCCAGTACTTGCCTTTTTAACACTCTCTGTTTGCATTTTCATATCAAGCTGTTCCTTACCCACTTACCCTACTAATTCCACCGTTTTTGTAAACCTAACTAGTAATTTTCTGAGCTTCACTGAACAGGTGAGTTAGATCGGTTGTCTTCCTTATTTAAATGATCAGGTATCTTAAAAGGAAGAAGTGGTGTCAGCTCAGGTAAAGTCCCGTCATAGCCTCTCCTCCTTTCATTTGCTTCCTGTAGTTCTTAATCTGTGCCAATAGCGTGGAAGGCCTTAACAAACATTTTGAGGTGGGACAGCTGTTAAATCTGTACTCTGGTTGTGCTCGTAATGGATTTTATTTTATTTTTTAGCATTCTTATTAATACAACTGCAGCGTCACAAACCTGCTCATCAATTTCTTTCATACTCCAGAAATACTTTACTTGCTCTGCTTGATGTTTTTTCTTCTTGCTTGTCACTTCTTTCGACCCGTGCTTTCATCTTTTGTCTCCATGTCCTTCATCATTTCCTATGCTGAAAATGAAAGCAAAGCATTGTTAGTCTTCCTGCCATACTTAGAAAATTTTTCTTTCCTTTCTGTCCCATCCATACTGCCTCACAGACTCCGTGTTTTGTCTGTTTTCCCCTTAAAGTGGCTGAATAACCTTTTGGTATCGATTTAATTTCCCCTGTGGGATCTAAATCCACTTGCCTTTTGGCAATGCTCCCTTTCATTTCTGCTTTTCCACCACTGAAACTGTAGCTTTCATTGCTGACTTGTTGTAACAAACAGTCATTTCTTGTAGATGTTCTGCCTTTTCTTTTCAAAAGTTGTTTTTGATCCAAGTAGAGTAAATCCTTGTTGGGGATAGAACTACTAGGTAGTTCTTGGTTTAGAGAAACTCCAGACGTCTTCCATGTTTCTGCGGTTTAAGAAGATTAAAGAAGTTCCAAGTGTGGTTTGGGTTTTTGTTTTTTTTTCAAATGTGTCTTCTTGCACCTAAGACCCTTAGTTTCAGATCTGCTTCTCTGTATTTCAGTTTCATTTGAACCACCATTGCTTCCAGTATTATTTTCTGCCTTCTTAGTTTTTTGCTGGTCTTTGAAGACAAGTTGAAAACAGCGTTTCCTCTTGTTTTCTTTCTTCTTCTCGTGGTACTGTCAAATCCTTATCAGTATTCAGCTCTAACCCTGTGTGATGTGGGTTCTGTTTACTCTTTGCTTTGACTTTGCTGGTTTAAGGCTTTCAGTTTACGCTTTAAAAATAGTTTTGTAAAACTTGCGGCATGTGCATCCTGCAAAAGGAGCCTCCAGAATGCTTCGTCTTACAGACCTGAAAACGTTACAACATCGGTTTGGAGTTTTTCCTCCCCACGCTGGAAGCACTTCCTTCATGGCAGAGGTTATTTTGGAGGAGGTCACTCTCTATGAAGAGGTTTTTTAGGCTTCCCAAACCTTAAAAACATCAGGTTTTGAATAGGATTTTTTTTTTTTTTAATCAAAACAAGTGAAAGGAGGGGAGAACGTACAAAGGAGCTATTTGTACTTGCAAGCAGCTGTGCTACAGACTGCATCAATAGGCATTGGTGTGTTTTCCTTTAGTGGCGGATGGCTGTAGGTGTGCGCTAAGAGTCTGCTAATAGACTAATGTGCACCCTGTTGCGGCTTATTGCTCTAATGAGGGGTTGGTAGGAAAAAGAAGCAGAGGAAATGGATGGGCAGAGCAGTTTGTAATGGAATGTTTTATAAAGTTTTCCTTGGGGCATTCGTAACTGTACAACTTAGATATACTTTTGTGATTGAGTCGAAGCAATCATAAGTTAGATACGAAAGACCTTAAAAACCATTACAAGCAAGCTAAAAAGACAACTGTTGAAAGCACTTGGAATCCTTAATTTCAATTGATACTGTATTTTTTAGTAAAATCTTTTGTCTAGTTAGTTGACTGAGATTGATCTGGTTGGTTTCAAATAAGTTTAGAATAATAAAAATAGATAATAATAAAAAATTTGTGAAAGGTGGCTAAGATAATGGACTAGTTACTGCTGTGCTCAGACTTCCTGTCTGCAAGGATATTTAACTGTATCTAATAAGGGGATAATAATGCCCCCTTTCTTTTATTTTGTCTCTAGATAATGTAGAAATCAATGAAGCTGTAAGAAAGCATAATGATATATCTTCCTAAAATGCTTTTTGAGGAATGGTGGTTTCTCTACCAAAGCAAAGAGATTTTAGAGCTACTCTAGTGTTTCGACTTTGTGTTCCCCGTTGTGATAAACCTGGGGCTGCGTAGGGTGCAGGAGGGGTGAGTGTGTGTGTGTGCGCGCATACGTGCGTAGGTTGGTTCAAAGCCACACTGCCTGTTGTCTAGGTAGGGTTGGTTTGGGGTTAGAAACCGCGTGGGCACGTGAGCAGAGGCTCATCATCATACCGAAGGTTTTTAGCAGCTTCCATGCGTCGATGATATCCGTACGCACACGAGAGGGTGGTGGCTTTCATTAAAAACAAAAGGTGAAAAAAAGGAGTAGAGTTCAGCTGAGACTTTGTGGAAGGTATGGTCAAGTGTATGGGGGGTGCTTGAGGTGCAAAACCATGACCTCAGGAAGTGTCTATGTATTGCTGTGGGCGAAGATGGGAAAACGATCATTGTTGCTTTGGAAAAATACTGGAATTATTAGCAATAACTAAATAAAAACAAAACCACTCATAAATATATAGTTCTTGAGAATCTGAGTGCTTAGAGTTTGTGAAGCTGTGGTAAAACAAAGGAAAAGCAATTCTTAATGTTATTAAATATATTTTTTTTGGAGGCAGGGGGGATGGAACCCAAACCCAGAGATCTTCAGGTGAGGCAGCTCGTGTAGCCAAACACTGCCTCTCCAATAGATGTCACTGCAATCAACAGCAAATAGAGATGATGTTCAAAGAGTAAGATGTAGCCTGGAAAAATGCTTCAAGCTTTATGAAAATAAAATATTGAAAAAACTGTAATTACAATATTTAATTTTCTTAAATATAGTAACAAGTGTATTTAGTACGGTGGATTTCCAAAGATCATGCAAGAGCTGGGATTAGACGAATAGAGCAGTGACTTTCATTTTTTAGCTCTGTGCTAATCTGTATTTAATAGGACTCTGTACTGCTAATCTTCTTTTCCCATTCTTGTTCTGACCCATAATTAGCTAAAATATGTAAGTTTTGTAACCAGCCCTAATATCAGATCCAGAAGGGCTGTACACCCCGGGCAGGCTCACAAGCTGTTGTGCCACATGAGGATAGATTACGATGTTGGTGTGTCATTGCAGTTTGAGGTTGTGGGTTAGTTTGGGGTTTTGTTATTGGGCTGGGTTTTGGGGTTTTTTTTTAATCTATTTGTGAATCACATGCACAGTTCTCATCATCTGATGAAGTATTGCAGAAGGAAATTACATTTTTGATGAATTAATAGTAAAATTGCAGCTGGGACTTCTTGTATTTTTTACTGTGTGCTTGTACATAATGCACTGAACAGATGGCTTTGTGTGTGCTGTGATACATACTCTAAAGAAAGGACAATGAACTTTAAAAATGAATAAATTAATGGTATTAGCAAAATAACTGAGTATTTTGGGTTGTGTTAAATGCAGCATTTGGAGTAGAGAATTAGTAAGGACTTCCCAAAATAACTAAGTATGTTTATAAATTTAGAGAGAGATTTTTATCTTTGCTTTTTTTAATTACTAAATGAGGGACTTTGAGTCTTTTCAATGTTTCAGTTCGTCACTCATTCCAGTAAAACTAATATTGCTTGTTTAGAGTTTCAGCAAAATACAAGTTATGATGAAGTTTGAATCTTTCTTATGCTTATAATGACAGATTGGTTTTGTTTTCTGACATTAAAAACAACAAACAAACAAACCCTACACCATGAACACATATCAGTGTTGGGAAACTGCAAGATTTGCAGCATTTGAAAATAACACATTTAATGAAGCCATTTGGCTAAGAGAAATTCATTTTTAACCCCTGTAGCTTGCATGAAGAGGATGCTTAGATAAATAATGACTATTAACTGCTACTTTGCCATGCAGTGGGTCATTAAGCGCGATAGTACCTGCAGCTAACAGCGGTATAAACAAACGTTTGAGGTGACTCGTGTTTGGGGATAGAGATGTCATTCGAATGCTAGCAGAGTAAGCCAGTGCACAAACAGCAGCCGAAGAGCATCAGTGGGTCAGATGTGGGAAACCAGGGATCTGCTTCTCCCTGCATACTTTCATAGGCAGCTTTCATCTGCTGGCAGATGTAACTGTTAGCTTGTGGGTAGCTTGAAATTAATATAATTGATGGCATCTCATAATAGAAACAGACAGACGGTTTGCCCTTAAGGAGAGAAAAATCTGAGAAAAATAGGCCCAAGGTCGTCAGAAGAAAGACAAGCACTGAGTCTGTGTATGATGAGGATTTGAGCTGCTTACAGCATTGAATGTTTGTCAGGAATGCAGATATCTTGAAGTACATGCTGGTACAGCAATGGTACAAGGGGGTTTCCCAGGTAAGGATTCGGATCTATCTCTATATTGTGTTTGTTTCCAGCAAGTCGTTTTAAGTATTTTTAGTCATAATTTAGAACTAGTGAAGTGCTGGAGGTAAGAAAATAATAGCACAGATGATTTTTTTTTCTCAGTTTGAAGCATGAACATATAGCATGATTGGAATATTGAATGCATTTAATATCTTTAAAATATTTTGTCTTGTGTTTCCTTATAAATCATTGTTTCTATTGTACGTTTGTGTTCAACATTCTTATATACAAAACTGACGTGAGCACGCAGTGCTTGAAGTATAAAAATTCCTAGCATTAAATTTCTTGCTGTATAGAATAATCTACTCTTCCATAACTGTTATTGTAATGTAGAGACAGATGGCTGAATTTTCTTCACTTTGCTTGTTAAGAATGTGTTAGGTAAATGTTTTTAGACTAAAATAAAAAGCTGCTGGGGGATCTAAACTGAATATTCAGCATTTTCATGGTATAAAGAGGCAAAACAAGAATAAAGCAATGTGATAGTAAACAAATGAGCTATTTGCAATGAAGGATAATCTAATCTTTAAATATTGCCTCAGATTGCATTTGTTCTTAGGTATGATCTTTTCTTCCAACACAAGCCAGGTATCCAGAGAATAGCATTAAAATGCTAGGCATGAAATATACTGATTTGATGTTTTAAGGTTATTACATTGTCTAAGGCATGGTGCAGGTGGCTTATGTTGTTTGGGATCTTTGATCTTACTCGGGTGTTACAGATAAGTAATTTCATATAACTTACAGATAGAAGATAATGTCTGTGGTATAAATCTGCATATACAGGTATCACTGCACAAACTTGCTAAGAGAGGAGAATACAAGTAGATCTTTATATTGCTCTCGTTCAAGAAGGCTTAATATCACTGCAGTGACTTGCACCTAAAAATATGCAAAAAGGATGTAAATATTTAAATAAATAAATGAAAGACAAACGCTAGCCTATAAAAGGTGGTTATGTGTTTCTATTCTTGAATGTCTGATTTTTAGATAGGGTGATGTCTTTCATCATTACCGTCGTAAATGATGTTGCTCCGTTGCACACCAAAAAAAATTACAAAGAAACTCTACTGTGCATCATGTCTTGTCCAGACTAGCACAGCATTGCTTTTAGTTAGAATACAGAATAGATTATTTGCATAATAGCTCTGTTCCAAAATGGTCTGCTTGGTTTAAACAATACCTGTTCCAAATACGTAGGGGAACTAAGTCTCTAACAGAAGGGAAAGTAAAAATGTTAAATGACAATAATTTTAGTCTTTACAGATGTTACCTAGTTTTCCGCGGTGTTACAGTAATTGAGACAGCTGTCCAGAATAACTTCTTTCACTGTTTGTGAAAGTTGAAGCTATCTTTTGCTCCTCAGTCTTAAGGCTTGATTCTCCCTAATTCAATGTAGTGGCTTAGGGGCTAGTCATCAATTTACCTTCTGCTTTGAGCAGGTATGTAATTGCTCTTTATCAGGATAGCTGACATTTAAAGAGCAATCCAGAATATTTATCTGTAGGTATGCTAGCTATAATACACTGTGACTGACTATTAAAAATTTGCTTTATGCCTTGTAGTGACCACATGCGTATCGAAAAGTACTTGCAAGCTAATGACATTGGGAAGGGGATCTATATACATATATGTGTGTGTATAAAAGACTGATATCTGCGCCAGATGAACATCTCTATTTTATCAGCAAATTCAAAATACTTTTGCCATATTGAAATTGAGAAGAGATGTTGTGGCAACTGGCTAAAGGGCAGGTAGTTCTTTCTGCTACCCCAGAAGTAATAAAGAGCCTTTTATTATTAGCATAATGATGGGCATGTCTGTTTGCTTCATCAGTGCTTAGACATCACAGCTTGTGCTTTCCGGTCTCTGCTTCCCAAAAAAGTTATTAAAGGGAACGTTGAAGCATTGAGCTTTTGGGGATCATCAAGGAAACAGCAAATTTCATCTGCTGTGAACGTAAAAAGTGCACATGTGTGTGCACGCGTGCTGGGCAGAGATGGAGTGGAGGTCTGAGGAGCATAGCCCTCCAAAACTGAGGAGCCTGGGCTGTGCTTCATCCCTCTGGAGAGAGCTGTGTGCGTGGGCACAGTCCGTAGGCGTCGCGCCCGTTCTGCGTGGGCCCTCGTGTGCTCCCTAGGGGCGAGCACCTCCATCGAGACACCCGTTAATCCGGATTACTTTGGTGAATGGGAAAGTGTTCCCAACAGGCAGATGGCATGTCAGGTGCCACTGACTGGTGGCATCTTGGTGCTGCGTGCTCCCAGCTCTCTCCTCGTCCTGCCCACCACTGCCAGTGCTGTGGGAAGCAGCCGCTGTCAGGATCCACAGCTGTAATTCAAGATCCAGGAGCAGAGTTGATGTTGGCATCATATTCCGGGGTCGTTTTGAGAAGGTAAGGGAGAAGGGGGAGCAAAGCGGAGTAATGGGGTTTGTGAGTTGGAATGTGCAGTGGGAGAACAGGACAGGTAAGGGGACTGCCTGGGGAGGGACAAGGCTTAAGCCTGGAGGAGGACCCCACTCTTCTGCATGTCTTGGTGTGCAGACAGTCCAGCGCAGAGGCGGGAGCCGCTGCTGTCCCAACAGCAGTAGCTGAGCGAGCTAAATTTGGGAATTCCTGTTCAGGTGATGAGTGTACTACTGCCAGGGAACAGAGCTACAGGTGGAACACGTATGTTGTCCAAACCCAGGAGTGGTAAACCTTGACTTTGTCATACTGTTTTGCAATTGTTCTAGAGATGCCAAATGCTTTTAACAGTTGTTCTGGATTTTTTTTTTAAATGCTTTGGGTACTTTCAAAGGCCTTTTGTATCCCTTAACTGAAAACCAAGTGCATTAGCAATCACGGATATATAAATACTTAAGTGTTTTATCTGCAGTTTCAGAACTATAAGCTTAAGTAGCATTTTTTTGACCTGTGAATGTTAAACTGATGTAGTATACTGAACCAGGTCCGCTATGAAGTGAGGTGGGAAGCCATCATTTCCATGGTCTGATGATCTTGAGAATACTACGATATATTGAACATAAGTTCTTGTATCTGTAATGTGCTGTTACTTAGAGTTGAACCACATACCTCAATTGGGAGGAATTTGGAGGGAAATGCCAGAGTATGTCGGTACAAGGCATTTGTTTGTGTGTGCAGATGCTCTTTACGCTGTGCTTGTGAGAGCAGAGAGGGATTACACCATCCAAATGGTTTTTAAAGATATTATGCTTCTAAGTCTCCATCCCTCCAAGTGCTCTTGGAGTAAACAGCAAGCAGCAGCATTTGCTGTATCTTAAAACAACAGCGAAGTGTATCCTATGCTACTACAGTGTGTAATGGTCCTGAAATTGTCTGGTCCGGTAGAGCCATGACTGTTCTGTAACGCCGCCGTCGGGGCCGCTCAGCCGCAGCAGATGGGCTGGATGCCCAGGGAAGGAGGAGGGACGAGATTCCCTCAGTGCTGGACCCTCCTGCTCCCTGTGCCAGGCTCATCTGCGACTACTCGGGCCTTCAAAGCTGGACATTTTTCTGCACTGAATTGTAAACCTTAATGCAAACTGTGTTCTGAATCAGAAACTATGTTTCTTTCAAGTGTTTGGCAAAAAGATCTGTTTTAAATCCCATAAAGTTTGGCGGTACTTTCCTCCATTTTGTAACCTGTTGTTCTCTTCGGGTTATGACAGGTTGTTTGAGGAATAATACAGTATCATTTTATCGTGTATCATGAATGTGTTTAAATAGACAATGCAGCAATTTTACAGCAAGAGCTTATTTCAGGATCCAGTTGTTAGAAGTATAGAAAATGTGGTTCTTTTAAATACTGTTTTTCAAGGGAAGAAAGCCATTAAGCCAACAGCCTGACAGCGAGCTGTGCAGTGAGGTATCAGTGGAGGGCCGGGAGAAGACTAGAAGGGGAAAAAATGAGATGAGACTGGGATGTGATGGACGAGGGAGTAAGTAGAGCTGTATGCAAGGATGAGCACGGGCAGCTTATGAGCAAGGGCCAAGAAAGAGGTTGAAGGGGATTTTGTGAGGAATGTGGAGTTCAGCGAAGCCTTTCGGGGACAGAACGATGTGGTCATTCTTTTGTGTGTGCAGGAGGCATATTGCGGCGTGGTAAATGAGCAGGACTCGCGCAGTGACACGCGTCAGGGAGAGCGCCGGCTCGGGAGGGCAGAGCGAGCGGGACCCGTAGCAGCTGCTGGCGGCACGAGCGGATGGCTCTTGGCATGGGAGCAAACCAATAGGCTAACCCTTTCGGCGTCCCTGGACGGGTCTGTGTAGCAGCCAGTTGGTACATCTGCTCTGGCCCGTCCTCCCCGTCCCCTGATAGCCGCGTGTTGGCAGACCTTCCCCTTTTCCTTCGTCGCTGATTTCTGTACTCTGCTTGGAGAGATGCGAAAGAGATGTTTGGAGGGGAGGACAGAGGTACTGGTTGGGTGCTCTCTGCACTGCTTCCAGCCAGGACTTGAGTGCAGAGTTGTGAAGAGTTTAACGAATACTTCTGTGAGTACTGCAGCTAATGAAGTTGGATTCCTACAGATTTGTGTCTCCCGTTTGACTGACTTGGGTGTCAGGGAAGGTGTGAGCTCTGATTTAAGCTTTTCCTGTGGCTGGAGTATTTCTATGGGCTTTCTCTCATGTGAATTCTTTGACGCTTTAATAAAGTGTGATCTCACACCGAAGCCATTCCCCCAGTCAGGGTATTTATCAGGTTTCTCTCCTCCGCACGGCTGCCTATTTCCATGAACCTTTTATAGTACCTTTGAGACCCCGAGTCCACCATCAGATTTGCTTCAAATTGGCCAGGTTCAAAGGTTTTGGGGCAGGAGTTTGGATTGCACAGTGTATGATTGCATAAGCTTTGTTCCTATAAGAAAACAGAATAAAATTATTCACCATATTAGAATTAAGCTTAATTTATATTAAGAGATGAAAATACAATTAATAAACACTGGAGCGTAACCCCCAGAGTGCAGTTCGGAAGACCTGGCGTGTCTTCTGGCTTGGTTACCGTCTGTTGGATGTCTTGGTTAGCCATCTGTCATAAGATACACAAAGCATCTTGAGCCTTCTGGAGCACCATGCCACAGTTTCTAGGGGTTAGATGGCCATTTAAATTAAAAAAAAAAAAAAAAAAAAAAAAAAAAAGGCAGGATCCATGGAGTTCCAGCTTATCCAAAAGACACTGTTTATTCCTGAGGACCAAGTCTTGGATGCATCTGAATCATTCATTTGAGGGCTAAATTCCCCAAGAGAAAAAAAATCCGTTGAATATCACCCCAAAAGAATTACAGTAGAAACTACCATACCCCACTCTTATTTTTCCCTCAAGCATTTGTTTTTTAAGTTTCTCTTAGTTGATTTCTTCCTCCAGTAAGAGTGGAAAAAGTAAGTCTATTTAATATAGAGAAGTTTATCCGTTTAGCTCTTCCTCTTGGATAAATCCTTGGAGATGAATTTCTTTTGCCAGAAGGAAAAGAGAGAGTGCTTGACATATTGCAAGACTCTATTCGCATACATCATCAATTTCCTGATTATAATTGTGTTCATTTAAAAAATGCCCAAAGCTTACTGCATTAATATCTTTATTTCATTAAATATATGAAAGAAAAGCTATTTGTTACCTAATAAGATATTCTGATACTGAAAAAAAATATCTGTTAAAATACTCCATCCACTTGTTTGTGGTTTTATTTTTCTTCTGCAGGGAGATGAATGCCTTGCTTATCACCTCTTATTTGAAATGTGGTATAAGCAAAGGTATCTGACCCTAATCCTTTGGTGTTACTCTTTGTGGAAGAGAAAACAGGTCTGCCAGACTCTGTCCTTTGAAGGGATTAAAAACAATCAGACTAGATTTTCTGATACAAAATATTGTCTTATTTAATCAAATCTGTCAAGTTTTATGATGTCATAAGTGCAGCATAAACCTGATTAACTTCTTGAATAGACTCTCAAGACAGCTGATTAAATAAGATGTATGGCTTATTTAGGGAGAGTATACAACTGTTTTATGATTTCACAGTGATATTAAATAGGGATTTTTGTGTGGGAAGGAATTGTTATCTGCTCATCTGTCCGGATCCCCCCGCCTCACCTGACGGAAAAGGAAAGTGGCAATTGGCTGTGTAAATGCAAGAGTTGCTGTCTGGTGGATACTTCCAGTGGCAGAAAAATCTGTGCTCTTATTAGCACAGCGTATATACTTATTTTCAGTTTATATCACATAGGACACTTTCAAATTATTCCAAGTAATATACCCTTGCTTTCCCATTTTAAGAAGAGACATTTGAGTTATTTTTTTATTTGGTTGGTGCCTTTCTCTTTTGGTATAATAGGATTAATCAAACAGTATGTTTTCAGCCTGGAAGTTTGCATTTTAGTTATTCAACCATATGAGAAGTGTTTAGTTTGTCATCCTCCTCTAATGCTCTGCTATTTCTCAGGCTGAAGCTCCACAATATGAGACCATCTAACTGCGAGCTGAAAGGGGGAGCACCATTTCCCTGTCTTCGCTCCCACCTTCCCCAGTTGTTTATGGTACTTTTTGCTCTTCCCTTCCTCAGCCTGCTCAACTCACTCAGCAGAAAACTGCTCCACCATTAAGAGGAGTGGTTTTCTGGTGGGTTGCTGACCTGCACAGGCTCTCTGAGGAGCATGAGAGCTGGCTTGAACAGAGGAGGGAGGGAGGGTGTTCTCCTTCAGCTCTGCTTCGCACGGGGCTTCTCATGGGTTAAACCCATGCTCGAAAATCAGAGTGCTGTGCTGTGGGTCCCTTTCTTTCATCCTTTTCTCCGCAAGGCTGGAAAAGGTCTTCACTTTGGGATACAGCTTGAGCGAAGGTGCCACCTCAGCAATGAAGTGTCCAGGCTGAGTGCGAAGCCAGTGCTGAGAAGGGGTGGGCTGTGCAAATGCCGCTCCGCACAACGCTGTGCCAGCTGGACCAGGCTGACGAGAAACCAAAGCACGTAAAGGGGAGCTGCAGTTTGCTTCCCCTGAAATGGAAGGGGAACATTAAAGATAGGAGTGCAGCAACACACCGGTGCTTGCTCTTGGCTCAGCCTTGTAGCTCGGTGGCTGGCTTGGGAAAGGGGTCCTGTGGGTTAATGTCACCAGAGGTTGCCAGCAGTACTGTCTTCATCATGGGAGAGCCAAGTTGTGTATGAGAAACCTCGTTCAGAGATGTGGGGTAGGTCTTTGTCTTCTGAGTTGCAGGTCTCTCTTAGACTTGAAGCCAACAGTTGCCCGGTGGTGGCTATACCGTTAGCTTGTGTACCTGTTTTACATGTGAGACTATGATTATTACATTAGCCATCATAAATGGAATATACACATAATAGCTGAAGATACAGAAAGATATAGAAGAATAATTATTACTGGCTTTTTATTAATAGAAGAGGCTTCAAAGTGAAATTATAGGTATGTATTTGTTTCGTTCTAAGGCACCGAAACTGGCGTTCTGCAGCATTGCCAGGTGTTGCAGTCATTTTTCATTTTCATTTTTCATTTTACCTAGGCAATTAAAGGTGAGTCATGACACTGGGAAACTCCGGTTTACACTTAAAACAAACAAAGCCTCTAAGCATTGCTTGATTTTGTAAAAAGCTTGAAAATGACTCAAGTGCAATTTGATAGCTCAAAGAAACAGGACCTAGAACTAACTGAGACTTACTCGTTTGAAATGTCTTGGCTCTGTAGGGGCATTGCGTGATGTGGAGAGGTATGGGGTGGGCTGGCCTTGTTCTTATCTAATATTTCATTTCTTGCCTTCATATCCAGAAGTGTGCAGCGATGAGGTGGATATGTAGCGCACCAAACGCGGTGCAGGGATTGTCTTCAAGTAGCTGACGGAGCTCCCGGCAGCTCTGGGGAATGACAGAGCGTGGTTGCAGTGCCCTGTGCAAAAGCACAGAGGAGCCTAAAAGTCATCAGATACTTTGTGAGTGTTTGAGGAACTGTAATCAGTTTGATGAAAGGCAAACCAGGTGTGAACCTAACAAATACTGATTTTGAATAGCTGCCTAAATTTTGAAAAATTAGGAAATAAACAGTACTAAACAGTGTTGGTGGGGATGGTCAGTTCTGCTTGTTCTGTGTACAAGTTGAGTACTCACTATCAACTTACGTCCTCTAAAAGCTGGATATGCATCTTTTTGAACATTAATCTGCTTTTTTATTTAAATTGGATTTGCACTTCATTTAAATCAAACACTTTCTGCTTTTAACATGCATTTTAAGTTCTAAACGGCGATCTACATAGTGATCTGAGCGTACTCTAACTTATTAGCATAATTTAAATGAAAAAACTATTCAGGAAAAGTATGTGTGCACCCAGAGACCTGAAAGAAATCTGGACCCAGAACTGACTGTAGTAAAAATCCAGCTTTTGACTTTTTCTTCAGCAGCCTGAAACAAAGACCTATTCTCTCTACAGCTTATTCAACTAATTCAGTGGGAATGAAAATAGCTTATCAAACTTGAACAACGTGTTAGGAGCTGAAAAAGGATATTTTTCTTTTCTGGTCTGTGAATAAAAACTAGGAGTGTGAAGTTGAGAGTTGTCAGTTGGAAAATTATGGAAGTGTTTGTGGCCACGGTGTGATGGCAGAACCTCCTCCGAGGTCACTGCACAGGGTTTATCGTTAACTAGGTGTTCGTGAAGGCCCCAAGACAGACAAAAGGAAATCTTGGACAAAGTGGAAATTAGACTGTTTAAAAATGTTTTTGATCGCCACAGAACCTCCCTTATCTACTGTAAGAATAACAATGCTTTTGTTTAATATTCCAGTTCTAAATGAAAACATTTCAATAAAAACATTTTTCTTATATTAATCACATTGGCATATTTGTACACAATATTTTTATTACAAAGCTGATGCTTGTATTTTAATTGCATTCTAATTTCTGTCCAAAGACAACCAGTATATATTGTTAGGAAAAATATATAGTATAGAAGAAATGTTGTTCACGATATCTGACATGAGATCAATCTTGAGCATTTCAACAGACATATAGTAAATTTTGTATTTCCTTAAATACTTATATAGCATTTTATCCCCATAGTTGGCCTAAAGAAAGAGCGTACAATATAAATACAATCATTTTTGCAGATAAATGTATTTTTATATTGACTAACTAGTTACAATCAATCTTTAGCAAAATAACTAAAACCTAAAAATATTAAACAGGATTAAAATTTATCATTAAGATCACCATTGAATTATATGATAACTGAAGTAGCTGATCATGATCTATCTTCCCTGGTTCTTCTTGCTGTCAAGACTTGCACTGTGTTTTCCAGCGTAGCTCTGTGGGTATTTTCCTGGGCTTTACAGTCCCAGATGACTCATCCAACTTTAATCTTTTTTAATCGCTCTCACAGCATATTTTAAAATTGCTGTACCAACACACTTAAACTACTGTGGTGGGGTTTTTTAATCCAAAAATTTAATTTAGTCCTTGTCAAGTCACACTGATTTTACATAGCTTTGTTGCGTTGTGAGGCTGCGCTGCTGTGGCAAAGCAAGCGATCCCGTTAGGTTGGGACACTCTTCCTGCCATCTCCTCTCCACCGTCTCTTATCCCAGCTGCGCAGTATCATTTGCTCATCTTCACCTGCTCTTTCACAGCCTGTAGTCTTTTTTGGTTTTATGGCTTTTTCGTGCAACTATTTTGGGGTTTATTTTGAAGCTTTGAAGTTTTTTTTGTCTGCTTTTCACAAATGGTGGCAATTCCCCTGGAGACCTTCCTTCAGATCTTCGGGCTCATCAGTACAGGTTGTGTTTGCTTGTCAAAAAGTTTCCAAAAGTCTCCCCTTTTTCTCATCCATCTGCCTCTAGATGGAAGAGGTTCTGGCTCCCATCGCAGGTTCTTAAATTAAGAACAAATCACCGTATGAGAAATGTCTCATCACCTTGGCTTCTGAGACATGTCCTCTGTGCTGCCTCTTACAGTTCCTTATCACTGGGAAAGTTGATGCTCGGGCCCATAAAAGCCTTCGTTAGGTAACAAATTTTCAGGTTTTGACAATAGTCTGATGCCATTCTCTTTAATTAGACTCGGTGCAGAAAGATTCCAAGATAATGACTGTGCCAGTCGCTTTGTGGGAACATCATTATTTAAAGATGAAACACTGTCAGATCAAGTTACACTGTATTACTGTCAAGGGAGGAAGAATTTAAATGTTCACAATATTCATTTGTTCGTGTTGAGACCAAGCAGAAAAGCAATGGATTAGAGTTCCCCAAGATTCTTTGTTCAGTCTCAGACATACTTGCTCTTCCGTCAAATGAACGAGCAGCTTTCAAATACAAATGTAGGGAACAGATTATAGATCCTAGCAGAGCAATGGGAGCAGGAGCAAACCAGAAAACCTGCTCCTACCAGAAAGAGGAGCTTCGAAAAGAAATTTCTATCCCAATGGTGAGATTTTTCCAAAACTGCATTGTAAAATGGGTCATTAAAACCTCGTCTGTCACAGCATCTGGGGATCTTATTTTGTGCGTGCACATCGTGCATCCTTACAGATCGCTGACACTTGGTGGGCACGTCGATGCCAGGTGATAGCCGCCGTGCAGCGGGCCAGAAGTGCAACCAATGTGCATTTAGGGCGATCTCAAATTTCCTTGAGACTTTGGAGATGGAAATCAGTATTTTCTAACGTTCTTGTACTGCTGACATACTCGAGCTTCCCGGAGAACTATGTTAGGCAAGCCTCAGCAGAGCAGGAGCAAGGCTGCTTTCCGCTGGGGAGATGCCGCATGCGTGAGCCTGGTGGCTGTGATAACCGAGCCTTATCTCCGGGCTGCTCGGGGCCATCACCACCGAGTGGGCTGGGAAGCTCTGAAGACTGCAGTGTTTTGGCCTTAGATGACTTAAACTCCATGGTACAATATAATATACTGCAATATTATACCGTAGAGTATTTTTTATGGGATTTTTCTCCGTTATCTTTTCAACGGCTTAAAAATGGGGTCTGCAGCAGCTGTCTTTTGAGGCTACCCCATATTTTAAGGATATAATTAGTTCCAAAACCATTCAGTTGGGCCTTTTGTGGGCCCAAACGTGAACTGTGACGTGATATATTTGTACATGTACATGTATTTGCATCCTCGTAGAAGATTTTATCAAAAGAAAAATGTCTTTGTTGCTGTTTGTCTGTATTTAATCAACTAGTGGCAGTATGATGCTCCAACAGCCAGCTATCTAGAGGAAACAGCTGATTTATCAGTCCCGGGGCAGCGGGCAAGAAACACATGGGCAGCTTTTGCCGGTCCTTTCCCCCAAAGCGTGTAAGGCTGCAGAACCGTCGGCTGGTGCGGAGGCACTCTGAGCTCCGCGTCAGTGCTCCACCGGGGTGACTGATTTCGAGATCACAGCACCCAGAGGAGGTCACTTCTGAGGAAACCCAAGTGCTTGCATGAGGGTTAATGCGTCATTTGAAAGGCAAATGAGCGGAAGCATTGTGTGCAGGGGAGGGCAGTTTCCCTTATAATCAGCAATTATTGGCGTCAGGGTGCTCAGCTTACCACACTTTCACTAAATCTCCTTTTTAAAGTGTTAAAGATCTCAGATAAACATTGGTGTGAATAGACTCATCACGTCCTTGTCATTTAATTAAAAAAGAAGAAACATACAATATCACTTCCTCAGAGAACTGAAGTGTTGTCTAACGAAACTGCAGCTTTAGAATGAAGCTTTGGGCCTGAAATAAGGAAAAAAATTTTGGCAAGAGCTCCATTTGTTCAAACTGTTGACATGAGACGGTGCAAGTGTTGGAGATGCTCCCTGATGTTACAGGCTGCAGTTACCCTGCTTTTTCAGCCAGGGCTAAATGTCGCTTTTCTCTCCGCTGTTGTCTTTGAGTGTGACGATTCCTTGATTGTAGGAAGAAAAAAATTAACGATAACAGTTTCTAAATGTCACCTGCTCACAGGAGCAAAATGAAATGGTACTTGAAGTGGATTGTGGAGACTCTCATTATACCCTTCTTCCTGGATTAGTTAAAAGTCACTAGCAGAAATTTTTACCTTCCGCTGTAGAAAGTGTGATGTGAGGGACAAGTGGGATTTAAGGAAAGCGTTGGAGGAGAAGGAAAGTTTTCTTGTGTGAGCTGTGAAGCTGCTGCACGCTTTCGCATGGCGTGAGAGGAGCAAAACGGAATGGGAGCCTGAGCTGAAGGGAGCAGTTAGAAGAGAAGAAACTTGGAGACCTCAAATAATAGCCCGGATCCTTCACACACAAAGAGAAGAAAAGAGGCAGTCTTCAAGTTAGGGTAAGAATATTGTCTCAGGAGAGTTAATTGCACGCTTGTTTATCACTTGAGCGAGTTGTATTTGTGAGAGTGTGAAAGCCCATGCTTTAGCTGTTCAGCTAGAGACGGTCTTGTCTGTGTGGCACCTTGTGCATGCTCTCCCTCGTGTACTTAAAAGTAATGTTACAGTATTTTGACTCACAGTATTTTGGGGAGAAAGGGGAGAGATACAGCCATGGAGCTCTCTGGGTGGTTTGGTTTTTTTTTCCTTGTATATGGCAGACTTGGGCTTGGGGTGGGAGCATTAATTGAAGTGTGCTAAAGAATAATAGAAATGCTGCATTTTATTTTTCTCTGAAAATCATCACTTCAAGTTTTGGTAAATGACTTCCAAATGGTGTACGTGAAGCAAAGTGTTGCCAAAGGGATGGTGTGGCTGTCAAAGGGAGATTGTAGGGGATGCTGAGTTTCTGGATCGGATGGGGGATCCATAGGTGGCCCATCCCACTGCAGGGATGCTCCCTGCCCACAGGTTTGGAGATAACAGCGTTTAGAAAGATGTGAGCCCCAGAAGAATCTGTCCTCTCCTCTCACCACCCGAGGGAGGGGGACTGGTCTTAACAGGATCTCTGGCTCTTCTATTTAGATTTGCCAGTTTTGAATACAACTGTCCTATTTTTCTCATGCGTGCTGATCACCGAGAGAAGAATTGGAATGATTTTATGGAATTTTAGAAAGCATTACAGAAATTCTCTTCTCTCTTTTTTCAGTTTAAAGCTGATGAAAATAGGCAAGTGCATCGCTTTTGAGATAAGGTTTGAAGAACTGTCTGCCTCCTTGGAGCTGAATAGAGGGCTAGTGGGAAGATTAAAACAATAAGCTTATTATATTATTAGTAGTGGGAGAATTCTAAACCCCATTTGTTCAATTATGGTCCCTTCAATATGCTTATTTAGGTTCTTGTAAATTGTAATCAGTAAATTAGACATGCTGCCCTCGCAGCTCTAGGGTTAGCTTTCAAGGGACTTCCTACTCTTTTTTTTTTTTTGAATGTTTATAGTGAAATCAAGAAGGGAATTAGTTGTTTGATATGCAAGGTTGGCTCTGTATAGTGGATGCTGGCTGCATTCTGATATCTGTCATTACTAAATGAAAAACAGTGGTTGTGATGCTGCAGCACTGCTGTCTGAGCAGAGTAATCTCAGAAAAGGCTGACTGTAACTATGTTATGTGCTATGTGATAAAAATGGTAGCTGAAACCATTAAAATGAACACAGGCTGATAAATGAGACCACTGTAAAGTCTGCAAAAGCCAGCGTATGTTGCTAATAGTTATCTGCGGTAACGCAAGAGGGATGTAAAATCCTCAGTATCACCTTCTATATACAAATATCATCTGTCATCTTTTTGTGGTGGTTTTTCCCCCCTTTCTTTTCTCTCTATTTTGCCTTGACAGTTTTAATATTGAGCATTTAATACTAAAACCAATCACCTAGCTGAGTCATCCAGAGCTTTCTCTTTCCTGTTTTTACCTATCTTAGATGGACTCTAATTTGCATCACACAGAGACACCATTTTCAAAAGGAACACTTCTTCCTTTTCAGCTCATTTAACTGGAGATTTCAGCAGGTTTGGGAAACAGGCTCCTCAGCCTTTTGCAAGTGCTTTATATATATTTGTAATTTAAAGAGCCTTTTTCCTTCCTGAGAAGTGGTGTCTGTTTTTTCCGTGCGGATAAATTGTGTATTTGTTGCAATACTAGATCATGCAAACTTCAATATCCTGACCATATTGTCTCCATTTATTTCTTTTATCTCTCTGTTTAATATAATAGGAACAGCGGCTGAAGCAGGGAAACATATGCAGCAGCAGAATAGTATATTGTTTGAAAGCAGTTGTCTTCCATTTCCAGGGTTTCTCTTTGAAATGTAATTGTCTGCTAATATAACTGGGAAATATTATTGCAGGAGTGATCGCTAAAGCATATACTTGTGCTTTTAGTTTACATTACATCAGTATAGTATTTTTAAAAGAAACTGGATACAACCTTAGCTAGTTACATGTCGTTGGTGAGATATGTTTGCAGAAGTTGTGATAGGCATATTGTCACCGAATGTGGAAACAACTCCATGTAGTGCCAAAACAAGAAATGCCGTGTCCCATGTGTAATGCAGCAACAACAGAATTACAATTGCCTTGTGTAAAGTATCTGGTAATGAAGGCAGATAATGGAATTCTTTGCAAAAGCAGATGCTAACTGGCTCCCCAATGCTAGGCAGAGAACTGAAAAGTGATACCAGCTGGAGGGGAGAAAAAAAACAGCTGAAAAAGGCATTAAAAAGAAGATGCCTTAGATGCACGTTTGTTTAAGCAGTAAATACTTGTTTAAAATAATCTTATGAGATTCTTATTAAGAGGCAAACTGAGAATACGATTACAATGTTATAGGAAGTCAGCTGGGTGCCCAAAGGATATTTGTATGCAGATTGGATGAGTAACGCAACGACACCGCTGGGAATAGCGCGTTATCATTTACACGGCAAGGCTGGCTGGTGAGGACAGCGCTTGGAAGTGTTTAATTGCGGGAGGTGGGGCTTGCGAGAGCCAGAACCTTCTGTTGTTCAGGGAGGAGACAGCACGCCTTGCTAAGGGAGGCTCGATTTTAAAAGCAGGGGTATCTCTGCTTGTCCCTGCGTGTATGAACATGCACACACACGCTTGCATCTTCTCCGGCAGCGTTTGGTAACGGACTGGAAACGGCGCTCGGCACGTAGCATCTTCCTTGTTTCCTCCTGTGGTGGGCTGATCCTGGCCGGACGCCGGGTGCCCACCAAAGCTGCTCTCTCTCTTCCCCTCCTCAAATGGACAAGGGAGAGAAGACCAAACGACAGGCTCGCTGGTCGAGATAAGGACAGGGAGAGATCACTCACCAATTACCATCACGGGCAAAACAGACTCAACTTGGGGAAAATTAATTTAATTTATTACCAATCAAAATCAAAGTAGGAGAGTGAGAACTAAAACCAAATCTTGTAACACCTTCCCCCCCACCCCTGCCTTCTTCCTGGGCTCAACTTCACTCCCGATTTCTCCACCTCCTCCCCCTGAGTGGCTCAGGGAGATGGGGAATGGGGGTTGCAGGCAGTTCATCACACGTTGTCTCTGCTGCTCCTTCCTCTGCCAGGGGAGGACTCCTCATGCTTGCCCTGCTCCAGCGTGGGGTCCCTCCCACAGGACACAGTCCTCCACAAACTGCTCCAGTGTGGGTCCCTTCCATGGGTTGCAGTCCTTCAGGAACAGACTGCTCCAGTGTGGGTCCCCCACGGGGTCACAAGTCCTGCCAGCAAACCTGCTCTAGTGTGGGCTTCTCTCTCCACAAGTCCACAGGTCCTGCCAGGAGCCTGCTCCAGCTCAGGCTCTCCACAGGGTCACAGCCTCCTTCAGGCATCCACCTGCTCTGGCGTGGGGTCCTCCACGGGGTGTAGGTGGATATCTGCTCCACCGTTAACCTCCCTGGGCTGCAGGGGGACAGCCTGCATCACCATGGTCTTCACCACGGGCTGCAGGGGAATCTCTGCTCCTGCACCTGGAGCACCTCCTCCCTCTCCTTCACTGACCTTGGTGGCTGCAGAGTTGTTGCTCTCGCATATTCTCACTCCTCTCTCTGGCTGCAATTGCACAGGGTTTTTTTTCCACCCCCCTTCTTAAATATGTTATCACAGAGGCGCTATCACTGTCGCTGATGGGCTCGGCCTTGGCCAGCGGCGCGTCTGTCTTGGAGCCGGTTTCCTTCTGTTGTGAGTATGGATTTTTTCGAAGACATGCAGTGGGGAAAACCCTTAAAAAAATACTCTTAACAAATAAACAGCTTGATGACCCCTTGAGTTGGTCTCTGGTTTTTGCCCAGATGAATCTTTCCCACAGTGGGGGATTACTGGCACAGCTGGAGTGCTGAGCTGGGCATCAGCTCACCAGGGTTCCGGTTCTGGCCCAGTACAGGCAGACCAGAAACTTTACTGGGGCTCTGTGTCATCCTGGGCAATTGTTCTAACTACTAATATTTGGGGAACTAAAACTTATTTTTGGTTTCAGTGCAGCTTGGAAGAGGAACATAGGTGTACTTCTGAGCAGCTAACATTTTTCCCCGTGAGAAAACTCATTTTGGGCTGCGCCAGCAGGAGGAAACGCTGCAGAGTTTACAGTCTGACTGATAGCGGTAGTCTCAGAAGGCACTTGGCTGCAGATAGAGGCTGGAGCGGTGTGTCCGTGTGCGCAGTGTCACAGAGCAACTCCTGCATCAGGCTCACCTTGGGGAATTTCAAGGAGTTTTACTGACAAGCAAGAAATGAGTTTTGAAGCAGTCTCTGAAGATGTGCCGCTTCATCTGTACGACGTTAAGCGCGTGCATTCTCCTTGCCCCTTCACCTCTTTTCTGTGCTTCTGAGTACCCGTTGCTAAAAACACGCTTGTAGACGCATGCTTTGCTCCTAGCAAACGTGAGATGTGTTTTCCATGTAAAACAAGCGATGGAAGGAACTGTGGCAGAGCAATGATCAATCAGCAGCATCCCCCCAGAGCACTGATTCTTTGCTTTACCCACAAAAGTGCAGTCGCTAAGAAATCCCTTTTCTGCTGATGACCTGTTCTTCATATTCTTACAGCTGGGACACGCTACAGCTACTTGCTGCGCCGTAATGAGTTGTTTGTCTAATTTTGGTGGGCGGAAAATGTCTTAGTGCTCTTCAGGTCTGGACTTCGCTTAATGGGAAAAGAACATTAAACCTCGGCGGTGTGAATAAAACACGTGTGGCTGCAATATGTGCTTGTATCTGCTGTACTTTTCGAAGCACCGTTTTCGAGACCTTTCCTCACTTGCTGTTTTTCGGCAGGAGGTATCCTGCATGCTAAGCAGAAAAAAACCACTTTCCAAATTCAAGTAGCAAATCACACCTCTAATTACATTTTGACCCCATTAGTTAAGAAATATATTAAAGAACTGTGCAGCTACATGGATTACCATTTAATGCAGTTATATGAATTTTTGGCGTATAATTGATAGTAGCAAGTGAGGTTTCTAATTTTTTATGATATTCTGATTTTGTGCAGACCTCTGCAGGGCTTTACAGCTTTCGAGGGATAACATCTCACCCTTAATATACGCCACCCAGGATTTTAGGCTCAGGCTTCAGGCGACTGGGGATTTTCAGCGCGGCAGGAAAATGCCAGCCTGTAAATACGGCGACGGGGAGAGCTGGTTCTTGTCCGTGTTGCTCTGAGTTTGCATCTTGGGTGCATCTGGGGTTGGAGACGGGAGACTGCTCCGCCTGTCCCAGCGGTCTCCGCCAAAGCACGAGGGGCTGCTGCGGGTGGTAGAACTGCTGAAGAAGGACCCTCTGAGAGGAGAGGTGCCAGGGGGGGACCCAAGTTTGGCTAAATCACCCTGGCAGCCTGCGCAGGGGCTGTGGGAGGAACACCTCTACTTCATTGTCTCTCTTCTCAGCAGTTTTTATTCACTTTTAGTTGCTTCCTTCTCACCTTCCCCAGCTCTTTCTCCTCTTCCCTGTTGTCATGGGAACATTCACTACAGTGGTTAAATTATACTATTAAAATACCGTTCCCCGGTAGAATGGTAATAGCTAATATTGATCTAGCTACAGCTGCTGACTCAGGGATATAGTTGAACATATAATATCTCTTATTTCTCTTCTTAATGCATAATGCAGCGGTTTCTTTCACCTTGGGCTCTGTACTAAAGGTGACACCCAGCCACAACAAACTACTTTGACTTGCTTTTTTTAATGTGTGGCCCAGCTGAAGCGTTGGATGCAGGTGGTGTTATGAAGCTGGCTTTAAAATCTGCAAAGGACAATCAGACAGGAAAAAAAAAATCACCCTTGCTGTGATGGACCCTCGCAAGCAATAGTTATAGATGTTTGTATGCCAGTGGTGAAAAGACATTCAGATTAAACTGTCAGCATCCACAGGCACGCAACGTGCTCCAAATAATGGTGTTAAGTATATTGCGCTCTGTCACAGAAATGGTTGAAATGTAGATGAAAGACAAATAACTACCTTAATATCAAGTGAGGCTGCATTTAAAAACGTAATCAATCATATGCATTGTCACTGACATCTGCTTTGAGTAATCATCCGCACAGTAGCACATAATGTTAAGCAGAGCATGGTAAGCGTACTCCTGAGTCACCAGAAAGAAGCAAAAGTGAAAGATTCTGCCTTGAGATGTGAGTTTGCAGTATGTTTGCACCATCAGCATTTCAGTTTCCCACAGTGGTTAATTAACCAGCTTTAACTTCGAGTTTCCTGAAATTGATACGTTTTGTAAGGTAAGATTGAGGTGCCTCTGGAATTCCCTTGTTTACCCTTCTTTCAAAAAATTTTTGGTTTAGAACCAGTCTGTCATACAAATAATTAAAATAGTGCAGTTCTAACGTGAATATTATTCATAGCTGATGCTGCATTTTGCTGTGCGAGTGATATAGGCTCAGCAAATGATATTTTAGAGCCCGTGCTGGAAGGACCTCTGGTAACAAAGACTAAATGCTGAGAAGCCGTTAATTTCTAGCGTATTTGTACGAGTTCTTGAACATCTGCATGTAAGTTATTTTATGTTATAACCCATTTTATGTTTGATCTTTCTAGAAAAAATCAGGCAAAGATATGCAGATCTTCCAGGAGAGTTGCACATTATTGAGCTTGAGAAAGACAAAAATGGGCTCGGACTGAGTCTTGCTGGCAACAAGGACCGCTCTCGTATGAGCATCTTTGTAGTTGGTATCAATCCAGATGGACCCGCAGGACGAGATGGAAGGATGCATATTGGCGATGAACTTCTGGAGGTAAGTGTTTCCTTTAACTACTAAGCAGGGTTCATATGGAGGGAGGGAGAGGCATATGCGAAGCTATCGTTTGAACCTTAAATAAAGCCTGCAAATGGAATTAGGTGGCTGAGGGAAGGAGCTGCGCTGATTTATGCCAACTGAGAACTTGGCCTTTGGCAGGTAAATGTGTTTTCAGTGAAACAAAAATCATTGGCCTGTGAAAACTAATGTCTTGTCAGTGAAGTCTGTGCTCTCAGCATGTTCACGAGCTATGCTTAGGGAGGGACTGTTGAAAGGCAGGAAGGGGACAGTAAATCTATCCTGGTAGTACATATGTGGTTTCACGGGGAAATTCACACCTTACATTAAAAAAAAAAAAAAACAAAAACAGAACCCCCTCAAAGTTACCATATGTGTTTTTACAGATGACAGGGATATTCCCCGTCCTGAAAATAAATTTCGTGTTGTAATCTGTTTTGATCTGTTGTAACTTAAAATACTTATTTTCTTTAGTCGTGTCTGGCACAAGTTCACCCACAAGGCAACAGAGCTCGTTAGCAAGTGGAGTATTTTGTCTTCACCCTTTCTCCTATCTCCTTGCTTCACCTTCAGATTGAAAATGCAGATTTTCTACAGTTGTCTGATTTTTGGCTGTTGCAAAATGACACACTGCTGCAGTACCTGCAGTGGTTCCCCATGTCATGATTGCTTCAGCAGTTTAAAAAAATCAGCAGTCTCTGGGGATCTTTCCTTTAGAGAGAAGCTTTCACTGAAGAGCCGGTATACTCTGACCTACCGATCTCCATGGGCGGTGATTTTTTGATCTTTCAGCAACTCTCTGTGCCATCAGAGAACCACCAATTTTCTCACGTTTCTTGACTTGAGAAAGAGCAATTTGACTGCCTGGGGATACCTCAGGAGTGCTCAGAATCGTATAAGCATTTGTCATTGTCTAACAGTTCTGTAATTATGGGTTTTCAATACATGTAGTACAAGAAAGACTTGTTTTGCTATAATAATGAAACCGTCTAAAGTTTATTATTTTCTTTTTAAGTGTGATAAATGGTAAGAAGGTCTATACCATACTGGAGAAGGGTACAAAAATCCCTTTCTCCTTCAAATTTTTGTTCTTCCTGTCCCTGGCACCAAATTCTAATGGTAAAAAAATTAAAATTGTTGAATTTTGGGTTGAAAGGACTCATGGTACTATTTTCCTCTGTGCATATCGTAGATCAGGTAGTTCCTGGTAGAGGAAAGGTAGAGCCTTTTGTATCAATACTTTCCCACAAAGAATGATCCACTGAAGTTTTCTTATATCTCACGAGTTATTCCTTGCAGTGTTTATTTGATCTAATGTTAAGTATCGCTAACGGTGCTTGAAAGATGCACCATCTGTGATTAATCACATACATCTCAAGGCTTGGGATTTGCATGCGCGAGCAGTGTTATAAGTAGCATTTTCCAAAGTGGTGGTGTTGCCCTAATTCCTCTCCCTGTCAAGCTGGAGAGAAAATGCTTTTTTTTCAGGGGAAGAAGAGTGATGTTCACCATCCTAAAAATGCCGAACTTCAAATAAACTGAACTTCAAAGAGACTTTAGTAGCTACCTCTCTTGTTTACCTTTGCAATCAAATTAAAGGTGTGTCAGCAGTGGGCTGAAGTGTGATTACTTATATGAGAGGATGTGGTGATCTCAGTTTTGTCCCCAGTGAGTACGTATCCAGTGTCAAAACATCCTCTGTTACAAAGCAATGGGTTGTGCATTAGTCATGTACAGACATCTCCTGTTCGCACCAGTGGTCAATTATTCACAGTTCTGGTTTTTTGTCTTTTAAAAGCATTTCAGTGTTATGTGAATAGCATTGAAATGGAACTAATGGGCATTTACACTGGCAGGTTTTTTTCAATAACCGTTAGATCCAATAACTAGATTATTTCAGTAACCATTAGGAATCCTCATACCCAAGAGGTAGACAGGTCACCGAGGAGGAATGTCACAGAATGGCTGGGCCTGGGAGGGACCTCCGGAGGTCATTTGATCCAACCCCCCATGCTCAAGCAGGGCCACCTGGAGCCAGTTGCCAGTTGACTGCATCCAGATTGCTTTTGAATATCTCCAGTATGAATTCGTGCTACTTCCATGCCAGTGATGCAGAGGTCAGGGTGGTCAACTGGCTTTACTTGCAGTGTCTTTTACAACAAAATGCGTTAAAAGAGCATTAATGGCAAACTCAAGTGTTCAGAAGTGAGGAAATGACAGAATCCAGATTGATCTTCTTCTGTTAAAGACAGAAAATTAAAGACTGTGAGTATGGTTGTCAGTCGCAGAAGCGTTTTATCTCTCCCGTGGTACCCTTCCCTCATTCAGAGACCCGGATGGACAATCTTTACTGATGAAGCAACTTCTCTTCCTTTGGGTAGTGCTTCACTGCATGTAGGTATTAAATTGCTGTACCTGCAGACTGAGCTGCTGGGCATTGCCCACTGGTCAAATATTTAGTTATTCTGTAGAAAAAATAAAGCTATTGGACTTTGTAGCCACTTCATTCAGAAACATTTGCGGTCATTTTCGCCAGTGTTCTCATCTGTTCATCGGCAAATAGACCACCCTCAACCCACGTCTAGCTGCATCTTTTAAGTGTATTCGCATCTCCATCTTTGATTACACATCAATTTTGAATACTAGAGCATATCGGCAAGAGAAGGGATTGACATCTGAGGAAGCTTCTAGCATTTCTGCACTGTCCTGGGGTGCCCTGGTGAATCCTGTTGGTTAGTGTGGCTCCATTGGAAGAGTGGATGCCACTGCAGCGTGTGCAGATTATTCCCCGTGGCTGTTGATGGGGGTAAGGTTAATGGGATGGAGATACGTGTATAGATGCAGATAGACAGATATTACCTCTTCGTTTTTCTTTTGAGCTGGATTTTGATTGGATTCAATTGAAGGATGTGGGATGCTGCCAGACTGCCGCAGCTCCTTAGTCTTGAAATCTTTTGTCATTGAATTAATGACATATCGTCTCACTTTTAGCTTCTGCAAATGACAGTAGTCTTTTGGGGGCATGGTTCTGGCTCGCTTTGAAAGTCAGTCCAGCCTATACATTGACTGAAATGCAGGTCACATTAAAAAAATTGTATGTAATCATTATTTTTTTAATATATCTTGGATGTATTTTGGATGGGTGTGTTGCTGGAGAAAACAGCTTTTTGAGAAAGAAGGTCCTTTCATCCTACTTTCATGCGTGGAGGAAAATTACTTGGGTCAGAACTTGGTCCCTGTGCAAAAGAATATCTTTTCCACATGAGACAAGTTCTGCTTTTCCATTGTTTTTCTGCGCAAAGAAACCATCTGTGGTGCTCCTGCCTTGCACTCGTGCTGTTTTAGTGCAGGTGTCTGCACTGCTTCGTATCTTATTAGTTTGGGCTTAGTCCTGCGGCTGATTGTGCCCAGCATGGCCCGCAGCGCGTTCACATGGTGCTGTACCTGTGCTGTTAAGCCCTGCTGCTCGTGAACTCTGCATGGGTCTGGCCTTTTGGGAGGTTTTATTCACACTGAATAATCCACCCTATTATTATTATTATTATCATCTCTCCATAAGAGAGTCAACTGCGTTCTATTAATAAACCGAGCTGTTCAGAGCCCTGTAATGCTAAATTACTGATGTTTGGATTTTCCATCTCCCAGTCTCTGCTTATCTTGCTGAAAATGGGGCAGGAGGTGGAAGGAAACTGCTTGTTTGGATGTTTTGCTGTAGGAGGCCCCGGCACTTCTTACAAGAGTGAAAACTAGTCTTTGCACTCAAGAATCGGTGTACAAGTTTACCTGTTGTCCCTTCTGGACTGCTGCATGAGAGGCAATTTATTTTCTTTTTCTTTTTTTATGCCATTTCTGTCATATCTCAAAGCCAGAGGGCTTTTGTGCTAGATGTGTTTTTATTGCGATTTTACTTCAAGAGTCTTGGGTAAATATGTTATGCCACAACAGTATAATAGATACATCACTATTTTAGTACCCAGCCAAATTCACAGTGCTGCTTCTGGTTTAGAATGTGGGGACTGGTGTTTTATTCTCAGTTTATTTGTTGTAGGATTGCTATTCTTTTCCCCTGTTTCAAGACAGTTACCTCGGATTAGGCAAGTGCTCTAACCTTCAAGGGGGGCGGTAACTTGAACATAGAGAGATAGTGAGGTTTTCACATGAGAAGAATCATCTTGAATGATTAACTCCAATGGTGATATTTTTTTAAATTCTTATTTGAACAAAATAGTCATAGCTTCTGTTCTTGTTCTCAGGTTCATTTACTGAAGGTAACGTTGAGGGATAGCGTCCTTTTGGTCTTTTCATAGGAGGATGCAAGTACTTTTTTCATGTACTTTGTATACAGGTTCCCAGGTAGGGTTAGGGTTGGGTGGTGATTTTTAAAGCTGCAAATAAGGTAAAGCTGCAATCAGAAAGGAGATTGTTCACGGAGACACAAGCAATCTGCAGTTTTCTGTCGTCCCGTCTCTCCTTCCACACTCTCGAGGTGGGGAACCGCAGGGGTGAGCTGCCTGCCGAGCCAACGGCAAAGCCAAACTGCAATGCCGGGCAGGAGTTTTCTGTTTTTATGGAGTTTATGGTCTATTGATCAATTTAGATGATGCATATGCTTTAACATGTGCTGGGAAAGAAATTTGGTGGGAAGAATTCACATTCTAATTAATTAATTTTTCTTTCCTCTTGCTTTATTGTTTGGTGGTTTGGTGTACTGGGGGTTTCAGTGTATTGAGGGTTTCAGTCTGTATAATTTGACTGATCAAAAAGTTTTTGAAACTTTTCCCATTGTTTCAGAGAGTCTGGTGGTATCTTGAAATGCTACAATTCCTGTGGTTAGAAGGAACCTAATGCCTTGGTAACAAGAAATAATTATTATAGAAAGCTATGCCAGTACTTTTACTAGCTTTGGGGTATCGTTTAACTTGATTTTCATAAAAATCAGATGATACTAATTTAATGGCTTTCCATTACTGCCACATAGTAAAAACAGTGCGCTTTTTTTTTTTTAATATCCATATCTAATGTTTCTCTTCTGCAAATTAAAGTTTGAGAAGCAAATAATCCTTTAAATTTTTTTCTCTTAATTTAAGAGTTCAGATTTCAGTGAGTTTGTACTTTCTGCTACTTTAGTGTATGAAACTGTAAAACAAAACTTTTGTAGGTGAAGGCAACAGTGCATTTGGGATATGTGATAAAATCTGCCATAAAGCAGTGTAGGGTTATATTAAAGACTGAACTTAAGTGTGCTGACCTGACCTCTTACCTGTAGCGTGTTTTTATCTTTCTCTGTTCTCTCCTGTCTTTCCAAGAAGTTATGTAAAAAGACATTTAAAGAAGAGTTGAGTTTGATTTAGGTCAGTTTCTTTCTTTTGCTTAGTCAAAGTTTTATTTTTCTTTTCTAATTGCTGATAAAAAAAAAGTAAAGTGCAGATTTAGAGATTTTGATTCCCAGAGTGCTATTTGGTTAATCTGACATGTTACTTTATTTAATTTGAAAGCTTTAAAATGGTGTTGCTTATGAAATCCTAGATGTTCTCTTTTTTGTTTTATTTAAGTAGGCTTTTGTGCTTTGCTCATCACTGTGGTATATGAAGCTAACAGAACATTAATTTACTTTGCCAAAGAAAGTGACTCTTTTTTTTAAAAAAAAAAAAGTTTTACAGTCAGTATAAATTTTTATATGTGGGACAGTCCCAAAACCTTGTGGAGATATATTACTTTGATTATCCTTTCATTTTAGTGTAATTAAATAATTATAACTTACAGACCCAGCTCACAGCTAATTAAATTTTGGACTATTTGATACATCTAGTGAATAGGATTAATTTAGCCAGAGTAAAGATCATAAATTTTAATCCAAGAAGTCTGCTGTTTAGAAAAATTGATGGTAATTTAAATAAATCCAAACAATTTGTAAAGCATACAGTATACCGAGTGACTAATATATTTTTGAACTTAGAGAAGTTAAGTCAACAAACTTGCTGAAAGTTTCAAGTCCAGTTTGAAACCAGAATGCAACTAAGCACTCATTTTTCCCATTGGATTTTTAAATTTGTCTTTGATTAACAAATTATGACCTAGTATGTAGCTTCTTGCCCTGTCTTTGCAACCATGGCAGTTGCAGACAGCACCATACTAAACCCTGACGAAGGCTGACGTGATGCTGTTTCCTCCGTGCTGCTCATTTCATGTCAGCTCAGACTCTTGTGGGCCTTTCTGGTTCTCTTTGTCCAGTGAGCAACTTGGTAGGTAAACGGTTTGCGCTTCAATCTTAATGCTTAATCAAGTGTTGGGGCTTTTATTCTTGTCTTTGCATTGTCCTTACTTAACTGATGAATTTGCATGTTGTTTTGACCCATTGAAAATAAGATGGGAGTTTTGTGAAGTTGCCAATATGAGCAGCCAGCCCGTATGACGCTAGGCTGTAAGGCTGGGCCAGTTACTCCTGTTTGAATGAAAAAATCTTCTAAGAACACAAAACTAAAATCCAGTGCAAACATTTTCAGTAACAAAAAGTCCTTCTGTAATCATTAGCGAATTGTTCCTGGGCTCCATTATCATTATTGTTTTAAACAGCATTGGTATATCAAATGTGAATGTAAATATTATGTTGTAAATGAATAGTGGAAGGAAAAAATTACAGTATTGAAACAAAGCTGGCTACTCACTTTGGAAGGGTGTATGAACACTCCAGCTCCAGAGAGGTGCATTAATCTAATCAAGATGCTTGGAGTGAGAATTTTCACAGAGTTAAATAGCAGAGTATTCTGCACGCTTGGAAGCCTCTGATGCTTGCTTAGACAGCAAGACACGGGACGAGCTGAACCGTGAACCTGAGCTAACATCATGACTTCAAATACTATTCATTTCAATTTCTTTTTCTTCATCTTTAAAGTTTTGCCTTCTTTTTTGGACAAAATAAAAGATGTTAAATGTAGCTTTTGATTTAGTTTCCATGTTCATGTTCACAGGTATTCAGGTGTAGGTAAATAATTGTTCTTCCACAGAACGTTGTTATTGTGTTGCTTATTCCAGTCTGAACTGTCGAAGTTGAAGGAAGACAGCTCTGGTAGTCCTGCTTCCTGCGCTCAGGGGAGGACGCTTTCCTTCACCACCTTGCTGAGTGTTCGCTTCAGCGTAGTTTTAAATCTGAAAATCATCAGGGTGCAACTAAGAGACTGCTCAAGGGTTTTCTTAATCTCCTTGACATAGTCTTTTTTTTTTTCCTATCATACTCAGCTCAGCTTTTACTTTCTTTAAATTTAATGTGGTATTCGTATCTACCTTATATTTTGCATATGATCTTCAAGTTTGTAGTTTGTGCAATGCCTGAGCTGAAAGGCAAGCATCCTCTTAGGATCCCTCTGAGGTGGGAGGCGTCAACAAAGGGGAGCTGAAGCCCAGGAAACTCGGGGTGCCGTGGGTAGGCTGAGGTGGAGTAAGGTGTTAAACCCAAGCCCTGCCTGTGAAATTAATTAAATGCTTTAAATGTTCCATTTTTACACTTCAGGTTATTTTTGTGGTATGACAGTGAGTACGCTTTTGGTTGACTTGGAAGTAACTATTCATCTCAGATATGCTATTGTCCTTGTTGAAGTCCCACTTGCTGAGCATGCCACTGGGAGACAGTTAGCATCTTATTTTCCCCAAACTGGGAAAAGACTTCTAGTTCCTACAGAAAGAAAAGTCCTGAAGCACATACTGTATTAAAGCCAAACTGTTTCCCTCTGAAATCTGCAGCACTTACCTGCGTGGAGCAAGGGTGTCCGAAGTAGTACTTGGTGTCTGTTGCTGTGCTTAGGTGTTTGATCCATCGCAGCAAAAGTGATGTGGTATGTCCTTAAATTGTCCTTTGTCTCCATGGCTATCAGTTCTGTTTCCTTCAGCAGAACTGAGGAGTCAGCACAATCTTAACAGCAAATTGTCCTAAAATGCCAGTTGCCTGTAGGTATAGGAGTGTCTGTCTCAAAATCTGTGCTGTTGTCATATCTATGTGATTCTTCTCAGATCAAGTTGTTTTCCAAAAATCTGGGAGCAATGCTTAAAATCCATTCTACGGATCTGTGAAAAAAAACAGTAAAAGATTTCTCTCATTTGTGGCTTACTAATAAGACTAAATTACCTCTGCATTGGTTCCTATTTTATATTGGTCTAGAATAAAACTTGTAATGTTTTCTTTGTATTTTTTCTTTGATAAATCGGAGTCTAAGATGTTGAAAAGGTAATATTTAAAAATCCGTTCTAAGGCTGCAATTCTGTGGTCCATCATGGAATCGGTATGAGAAGGAAGATGTTCTTAAAGTCAAACTCGGATTTGTCCTTTCAAAGGGAATGATAAGAAAGCTGATGAGAAATGTTTAAATTGTTGGTGCTGAGTTGCAGACTACACTCTATCCTCCTCTTGTAGTTGGCTGAGGGAAGGGGCAACAGCCTTGGGCAGTCCAAGGCCAAGCTGGGCAGTGTCCATCTCCTCCTATGTGCTTATCATATGATGTCTTTCTGCAGCACAGCTCTGCCTGAAAGAGGCGCTTAGTGCCTCAGCTCTGGCATTTCTGTCTCTACAACACTGTACAGGTAGGTATATCTGTTGGTATTCCTCTCTGTAAGAACCTCAAAAGTTCTGCCATTTATATTTTGTGGACCACATTTTCTTTGAGTCATTTCTTTATGCCACAGTGAATTTGGAAGTCTTGGTGGTATGAATTAAAACAATGCATACTTCTTCACTTACATTAAAATCTTCATTTTATTTCAACAGATAAACAATCAGATATTGTATGGAAGAAGTCATCAGAATGCTTCTGCAATCATTAAGACTGCCCCATCAAAGGTCAAGCTAGTTTTCATACGGTAAGAACATCTCTCATCAAAACATTTGTTTGCACTTTAGTATATTAGATTACATTTTTACATATTTAGCCTGTTTTAAAAATGCTGAATTGCTCAGTTCTCTTTGAAGTGAAATAAACCTTTTCCTTGACTATTCTCAAAACAGTTGAAGAGTTATGCTTAATAATGTAAAAACAAAAAAAAAATCTAATGCAATTGAACGCCTATTTTAGGGACATCTGCTGAAGATTTGAGCTGTCCCTCTTGGGCTTGAGAGCACCCTGATCAGAGCTTCTTCTCCCACAACTTAGTGAAGTGCTTTAGGCTGGTTCTGCCAGCACAAAGGCGGGGTGGGCAGCTTGCTTCACCCAGGCTGCCAGCAAGGAGTGAAAACGGTGCAGAGGCTTGGGGCTGGAGAGGGAGCTGCTGTGAGAGGGGCAGGCGAGTGTGGATGCAGTACATGGAGCATGGGCTGGGTGGATGTGTGAAGGATAGCTTTGTGTGGGCATTGAAAGAGAATTTAAAAAGTGAGCTGGGCTTATTTGTACAGAGAGGGAACTTGAATTTGATGAGGAGCACTGGGATGGCTTCTGTAGGAGGGAATATGCTAAAACAACCTTTCATCTGCCTAAGAATTACATGTGGGCATCTTTTCTTTTACTCCAAGCATGGAAATTTTTCCTCTTTGTATGTGAATTAAGAAGACCTCCATGCATTCACTCTGCGGTTCAGGAAGTGTTATGACCCCTGGGCAGGAGGTCTGGGAAGAAGCTGCCTCTTTCCCAGAACTCATATATGCTTTAATATATTGGAATTTCATAAATGCATCTATTCCAGCTGTGACTTCTGTTGGGTTCTTATCCCCATGTCATTTTATAATGTGGTCTTCCCAATGTATACATCATACTTGATATTGGTTTATATTCTTTGCTGATACACAGCTTACCTGTGAACAATGTAATAATCTGTGGTTGAATGCATATAAATGTGTGCATTTACTGGCACGGCCCTGTCTGGTACAGCATACACAGAAATGATGGAAGAGCAGCATTAGCGCAGTGAAGAATGAGTTGCTATACTTGGCAGCACAGAGGATCTGGAGGAGATTAATGATCTTGCCTGCAGCTCCCGTGTTACTTTCCCCAGCTATTGAAAATTAAACGTCATATACAACAACTCACTCACCATTACTTAATTGCATGTGGAAAATGTGTCTGGTTGGAAGCTCCAGAGGCAGAACCACAACGTATGAAACCAAAACTCGGGGCTGGGTTTAGTGCTGTCGGGCAGTGTGGAGAGCGTGGGCTTCTTGCAACATGTCCTGCTGCCCCGAGCACCGCAGCTGGCTGCAGCGCATGTCGCTCCGCAGAGCTGCGGCAAAGGGGGTGTGTTAGCTCGGGTTGCCCATGGATTGGAAATCCTTGGTGCATATTTTGTATTGTGTTTAAGACTTAAATATGCCATGTATGTTCTTAGCCATAATTCCCCTTTGCAGATTGTGTAGAAGTGAATTTCAAGGCAAAAAGTTGTCTTAATGATCATAATTAGTAGATATTGGAAAGACCATTGGATAAATCTTGTCTCTAGAGCTTAAAAAAAAAAGTTTCCATTTTTAAATGATGCTGCTGAGGTTGTAAACTTATGTCTTCACACTTCCCAAGAGCACGCATCTTGTCACTGCTTTCGGCCTTGCATTAGAGTATGCTGACAACTGATGGGTCGGTTCGCTTGACCTGAGCAGCTGTTCGAACAGCAATGAAAAGAAATTCTCCCACTGAGAGAATGTCGTTAGTAACTAGAGCACTGGCTCTAACGCGGGGAGAAACCTAATGTTGCCCTTTTTTTGATGTATGGTCAACTTCTCATAGTAAGAGGGGCATTTCAAAATTTTAGCAAAGCCAAAATAGACTGTCTCTCTTGAAGGTGAATTTTGAGGAAAAACGAGAGTAATTTTCTTTTCTCGTGCAACTGTGAGCCCATTCTATCTCGGTGTTACCCATTCCTACACTTTAGACTACAAAACCAGTGGATGTGATTGACTGAAAGCATGAACTGAAAAGACTCTGCTGGTCCCAGAAGTCTTGTCCGTGGTGCAGTTTGCGAGAAAAAGGTTTTTCTTGCTTTATCAACTTATTTTAAAACTGTAATATAAAATGAGGGTATTGAAATGCCACTACTTAATGCATTGTGGTGCCAGCTGTAGTAAATAAGAGCGGCAACAGGCATCTTGAATCTCCATCCATCTCTCGTATGTGCGTGTGCAATAGCTTTTCCAGCTGAGAACAAAGCGCTGAGTGTAGCAGACTCAGCGCTCCTGGTAGGTTTGCTGCTTGGCTGATTTCAGATACGTTCCTCTGGGCTCTAATGATGTGGAAAGAGCAGGATACCGTTACATTTGTTATGCTTTGAAAATGAGGAGGAGCCAGCTGCAACAGAAATACTACCTTCCTCCTCCCGAGCGCTGTTACCCGTGCAACTTCTTTAAAAGGTAGGAGCCCCGTAGCATAATGTAGACGAAACACATCCTGGAGTGCACAGTAAGAAGAGGCCACAGCTCACCATAGCAAAATAACGTGTACTGCAGGAGTTATGAGAGAAATGGATTTGGTCTTCATGTGCGTGAAGATATTAATATTCTAATTTCAGAGAATCACAGAAACACAGAATGGTCAGGGTTGGCAGGGCCCTCTGGAGCTCCCCCAGCCCAACCCTCTGCCACAGCAGGGTCACCTCCAGCAGTGGCACAGGACGGCGTCCAGGTGGGTTTGGGATGGCTCCAGAGTGGGAGACTCCCCCACCTCTCTGGGCAGCTGTGCCACTGCTCTGCCACCCGCACAGGGAAGAAGTCCCTCCTCAGGTTGAGATGGAACTTCCTATGGTCAAGTTTGTGCCCGTTCCCTCTTGTCCTGTCACTGGGCACCACTGGAAAAAGACTGTTCCCATCTACCCGGCACCCTCCCTTTAAGTATTGATAAGCATTAATAAGATTCCTCCCTCAGTCGTCTTTTCTCCAGACTAAAAAGCCCCACGGCCCTCAGCCTTTCCTCATGAGAGATGCTCCAAACCCCTAACCATCTTTGTAGCCCTAATTTCACCAGTGAAAGACCTGAGTAGGTTATAGTTTTCCAGAAGCACATCATTCTGCAGCCTGAAAAGTTCCTGCATGCCTGACTGAGCTGACCTAGCACATAAACGCAAAACTGGTGGGACTTTTGGGCTATTACTAAAAAGTGCTCTCTTTGATATCCTGAGGCCTTATTTTCCTCAGATGAAGGGTGCTCCGTGATAAGCATGCTGCTTTTCACTTTGAAGCAGGAAACAGCATCAAGGTTTTCCTATTTCTGGTGTTTTGGTTCACGTGCAGGGCAGGGGGATGTTTCCGTAAACTCTTTAATCAGGTACGAAAGAAGCCCAGAAATTCCTGGGCACAGAAAGGCCTTTCTGTGAGAACTGTAACAGCTATCGTTAAATAACTTGGATTTTGTTGCACCCATGTTTATTTTTTCTAGGAAAAAAATAAAGAATAGAAGGTGTCCTCAGCCTTTTTGACTTTTTACTAAAATCCTAACTTAACCGTCTGCGCCATAAAAATCTGTTCACACTTTTTTTTTTATACCCAGGTAGTGTTACAATTGCATTCCCACCCTTTCCTGCAATTTTTGCTGATGAGACATATTGCAGTAAGCGCTGTGAGAATCATAGACGTCCCCTTGTATTTGAAGGCTTCTCGCCCTGGTTTATAAGCATCTTTTCCTCAATTAAGTTGATGATGATTATTTAAAACAGTTGATTTTGGCCAGGTGCCAAAATATAGGTCTTAACACAGCACTGTTTCCCAGTGGTCTCATTAATTACGCGAGCTTGTAATAGCATCTAAAAGATTTGCAGTTATAGTGTCACTTCACACTTTTTTTTTTTTTTTTTTTTAGATTCAGTGCATCTTGTGCTTTGTAGCTTTCCACAGTAACAAATTTGAAGGTGTTTAACCTGCTCACCCGCTTTATCAAACAAACCAACCAATTGCCCAAACGCGGCAAGATTTTCCTGAGATGAAACGGCGCAGTCCCGGTGCTTCCTTTGATTAGTGACCAGTCGCGTTTCATCTGACCTCAAAGTCTTACAGCTGCAGCATTAACTTCCAAGCTACTGTACCAAATAAGGGTTGTCTTTTTGATTTCTGAATATCACAAATAAATAATAATTTGACTGCAGCTTTCCAAGGCGTATAAAGGAGTCTTGCTGTGTAGGTGCTGGTGGAAGTCAGGGGCAATAGGGCACGTCAAGGTCTTAATTGCCTTTTGAAATTCTTGCTCTGAGTCTCCAACAACAGGAATTAGCCAGGTAGTAATCTGAGAAAGGGACTTGTTTCTTGTAGGAATCTCTGTGCCCTAGTTCCCAAAACAGAATGGGTTTTATATCCACTGTGATTTTTGTTCATGCATTATAAGTCCATCCTTTTAAGATGCGTAATAAAACAATATAATTAGATTTTACATCTGTAGTAGGAAGCCCAGTTTATATCAGAATGCTCTTTTACAGTGAGAATTTTATGATTCAGCAAATTCAGTGTTTTTTCCATGCTCAATTAACTGTCTTTAATCTGTTTTGGCGCTTCAGTGTTGGTATAATAAGCAGATCAAATATAGTTTGAATGCTTGAATCAAAGCGAATGCCACTGATTTCAAACCATCATCCCATTGTGTTCAGTTCTGTGATTCATTCTTTGGTATACCTTTATTCCTTAAAAGAAAATTGTCTTGTGCTGTGATGAAACATGAGAAATGCATTAGGAATAAAGTACGGTAGGATTTTGCTGATTTAAATACCATCTGTTAGCTGTCCAGAGTCGTCTTCCCACACTGCAGTTATTCGTTCTCTTATCATTGCTTTTTGGTGATGGGATTGTAGCTTCTCGGTGAAGGCCACAAATCTCTGTCACCTAACCCCTCCTTCTGTTTCTAGGTGTAATTGTAAAAACTAATCTCTTGTTATTTATGGTGACGTGCAAAGGAGAGAGATCCTCGTACTCAGAGGACGGGTGAAGCGAGGGCAGTGGCTGGGTCGGCCGGTTCTCGCTGCTGTTTAATGCTCTCCATTGCTGTGACTTTGTCACCGAGTCTTTGCTCTTCTTTCAGAGCCTCTGTACGCAACGTTGTATGTTGTGTGCCAGAGTTTTGAATATCGTCATGCTTTAGAAGTTATTCTTGCTGTAAGTCTGTTCTAACGTACATGATTGGTCATATTTTAATAGTATAAACTGTGTTTTTACTTGCTTTGATTGTTTAGGTTCTTTCATGTGGGAAAGCTTTAAAAATAAGCTCTTGCCAGACACTGTGTGTGCAAGTTTGAACTTTTCCTGTTTTCTTCAGAGCAGTTTCCTCCTTGCTGTCATACACATGTGGGAACAAGTAAACGGTTGAGGAAGTTAAGTAATTTGGGCTCTTTCAAACCTATTATGACTTAAGGTGCAGTTTAAATGAACATTAGTTGTTCATTTAAAATACCTGTGAGTGTGGCTCTCACATAGTTAGGAGTGGATGGAGGGGAAATGGAGAACAGGACGGTTCTTGCTGTTGGTAGGGGAGATTTTTCAAGATGACGCACAATACAAAGGTCTTGCCTTGACCTAGCTGAAGGAAAAATCCAGCATACCTTTTCAGTATGCAACTTTCCCGCAGCTCCTTTTTCCTAAGGAATTTCTAGAGGGAAAACAAAGATGAGAAAATATGAGATCTTGACCTGATTTTTTCATTTTTCTTAACAAGCAGGATGTGACCAATTTAAGTTTTCAATAATCTGCAGGACTTTATGCCCTGATGTCACAACCAGTGAGAGTCCTAAGAGTTACTGGGCAAACGTTGTTCATTCACTTGGTCTCCAGATCTGTTCCAACTAAGATATCATACAACTGCATACAAGCTGTTGGGTTTTTCTCCTGGTTCTTGAGGTACTTTGTATTCCCCAAAAGCATCCACAGCCCCTTACAAAGCTGTTGTCAAATGATCTTTTAGCATTGATGATGTGTGTAGTTGCGGATAGTTTGACAGGAGGTTCATCTCCCTTAGTTTAGACATCTAGAGGTCATCTGGGCTTCTGTGATTAGTGAACAGTTGTGAGGAACCTCCAAAGAGCAATTCAGTTCATCCTGTCCTAAATTAGGTCATTTAGGTGTTGGGACAAATTGCCCTTCTGAGTGGATTTGGTTTGGGATTTGTCTTGATTTTGCACTCATCATAGAAGTTTGGACACTATCTTAGACAAGATGCTCCGCTTTAGACAGGTAATGAATCTCATTCAGCATGCTCAACAAGGATTTTCTTAGCATCGCATGACAGTGAGCTTATACCATCACAAACCCGAGTGACATAAGAGTAAAATGGAAAACAGCAGATGTCCTCAAAGGAAGGCATGGAACCTGAATTCAAGAATTAAAAGTCTGAGGTTGATGAGCAAATGAAAAAAAAAACCTCACCCTGAATTTGGCTGAGGCTGTGACTTCTGGTTATCGTCTTTAGAAAGATAACTTTCTGAATGCTTCATAGACTGTTCCAGCTGTGTGTGACATTCCTCCAAAGTGCCAGAGACAGCTTTCTGATAAGAGCAGCGCAGCGTTGCAGGGCAGCTTAGCTGAAGCCTCACAGCACACAACTTTAACTTCCCTTCAGGGTTACTTTCTGCCGTGTGGAATGAGTAATCCCTTTAGGTTTATATTTGCATATTGCTCTCTTTAGGCTTTTTTTGTGCCAAGTGTTTATGGTGGTTAATTATTAGCCAATAATAACTATTTGTCTTTGCTTAAGCTGCACATCTCCCCCTTCATCGGAGGTGCAGTTGTTGATGGGGCCAAACATCAGAAGTTCTCTTTGGTCAGTGAGAAGGGACGGGGAATGTCCAGGGGTCCTATTTAGACTAGAAAGGAAGTAAAATGTAGTAAAGTATGGCAATCTAATCAAATAAATCTGAAAGGGTATGAGCTTTTCTAAAGTTTAGAGTCTCTGCCACTTACGTACTGCTTTGATCTTGGTTCCTGTGACCCTTTGCAGTGAGGAAAGCTGCTTGTTTCTTCACTGTCGAGCTATAGTTAGTGACGTTGGTACAAGCAATAGGCACTCTAACCTCCAAGCGGATCTAATTCCCATTTTCACTCAGAAACTCATCCTGAGAGGTTAGAGTATTTGTGGGAGGAGTGATGAATTCCTTCCCTGTTCAGTTTATATGTAACTGATGAAATATAAACAGCTCTCTGGTGCACGAGCTCAGGAAGGAGGTGGGCTGCCGTCCCAGCGTCTTATACAAACCAGTATGAGAGCTGGAACAAGAGCAGGGGATGTTTATCATTTCTGCAGATAATGGAGGGGGAGCGTCTGAGCCTGCCTGCTGTATAAATTGCATTGTATGTTCCTTTGACCCTGCGAGTATGAAGCTGCGTCTTGACTGTGAAGGGTTTAGACATCTTAACCCCAAGCAATATTGAGCACTGGTAACTGAGAACAGCTTTCTCGGAGGTGGTTATGTAGCAACTATTGGCAAATACATTGAATGCTCATTTGCAGTCACTGTAATTTGAATATGATGTTCAGACTTCTAAGCTGTCTGCTCCTGCATCAAAAGAAAATGATTGCTCCTTTCAGTTGTAAATAAATTCATGTTTTAGTTGAGGACACTTATGGAAGTGGAGAGCAGAAAGAGCAATTTATTATTAGATCTGTCACTTTAAAATATGTTCCCACTTTGATTCTGCTTTGAAGCATTCTCCTTTGAAGCAGCATTAAAGTATTTAAATATGTACGAGTCCTAGCAGGGGGAGATTACAAGTTGTGACACTTCGTAACCTTGTGGGGTTTTTTATTTTTTGCATTTTTTTTTTCCAGGGAATTACTGTAAGTGGATTTTTTATTGCTTGGAATAATAATGGCCATCCATTTAAAACTGCATAAAGATGTTTGCCCAGTGATTGGAAAAAAAAAATATTTCTGTGTATATATGAAGTAGAAACTAGTTTGTATAATTAATTACACCCTACTTTGTCATGCAGATCATGAAGCTTCTGTCTAGCAATCCTTAGAATGTTTCTTACGAAGGTTTATATATACCTTGTTATTTTCAAGTTTGCTCCTAATTGCGAGGTATGCAGCATGCATTGTAAGCTGCAGAAGTGTTGTTGGTTTTCATGCGGTTTGTGCTTCATATAAACTATCGTCAGAAAAACCTCTGCTGTCAAGTAAAAATTGCTGGGTCTCTTAAACACCTTACATTTGCTGATTTATTCTTGTAGGCTAGAAAAGCAACATAATTAGATCGATGTCTCATGAAGATAAGAGGAGGAAAAATGTCCTTGCCTAATATGCCTTCCGGGGTAAAATGCACTTGGAAATTGTGAAACGCGTATGAAATTCATGGGCTTGATTCTGTGCATTCCTCAGATTTCTGTCTTGGCCCTGGGCACGCGTGTTTCTGCATCACGGGACGCGCTGCTTCTGATCTTAGCGTGGTTTCTGACTCTTGCTAGGCTTTGAGCGGGGCCAAGAGGAGAGGCTGGGAGCGAGTACAAAAATGAGCAGCACAGAACCATTTCCTTTGAATTGTATGGCTGTTTGGTTGAAGATAAGTAAATGAATTCACCAACCTTTGCCTGCAGGATTTATCATTTCAAATGCCTGTGACTGCATTTCCCATACGCTGCTCTGCTGAGAGCTATTGATTTACAGTGTTGTCTTTCAGTGATCAGAACATGCCACTTCATGTGTTAAACTCTTGAGGGATAAAATGAGACTTTTTTTCTTCCAGGCACTTCTGTAAAAGGTTTTTAAATACATACTAGTCTCATATCTTATTTCAGAAATTAAAGAGGAAAAAATTCTGCTTGTGTTACAGGAACCTGGAAGGTAGTAGGTAGGACCAGAAATCAAACCCAGAAAACCCACTGCAATGAAAGTCGTGTCCTTTCCTCTCAAGATCTGTAACTGCAACGCAGCAGTATTACTGATTCCTCCTCTGCCACGTTTTGGCGAGCAGAGGCTGTGTGATAGAACTGAATCTTTAGCAGAATGGGGTTTACATCACGTTCCTGGCTTCTGTGTTCTGTGAGAGTTTTTCACCCCAAGAAGAGAGGTGCATCAGTACAGTTTTTGTAGCAAAATTTGAAGTCTTTTCTTTTCATATGCCTCAGATTTGCCTTAAATATTATCACTGAAGTAATATTTTACTTGGTTCGGTTTTACAGAGGCCAAAAAAATGCAGAGCTAATTTCACATGCCAAATAATTTTAAATGGCAGTTGAGGAAAAACATTAGCAAGGCAGAATGCTATTTAATAAAAGAAAAGGCTCTTGAAAGTTGCAAAGTTATCAGGTGTCAGCTTAGGAATGCATTTTAAAGAGGATAGAGGAAAAGATGCCATACATAATAAGCATCTTAGAAAAATAATGCAGTTTATATGTAAAGGAAATCAATGTTCATCTGTTTTCTTCTCCCTGCATTTTATAAAAATTATTCCAAGTTTTTACATCAAATCTTTTAGAAAAGACCACAGCAACAAAAAAGGAAAAGCAATCTAGTGTAGTAAAACAGGTTTTATATTTCAGTAATGTGAATATTAGACTATGAACAAGCAGTTTACAAATTAGACACCATTAGAAGAGGCTGTTAGCACATGTATTGATGTGTAGGGACCATAAACTCCAACTGCATCCTCTGATAATCCACACAAAATTAGATTTCCAAAGAACGTGATGTCAGTATGTCCCAGATGAAACTACTGCGGTCCCAAGAAGGGGTGTAATCTCTTTGCTAGCAAAGAACAAAAGCGAAAAAGAAGTACGTTTCTAAGCTCTAACTTCTGGTAAGAAACAGTTACTTTTTATGCTAGTAAGAGTATTTTCATAATGGGCAAAATCAACTCAAAGGAAAAGTTTGGCCGTTATGGTTTAGTGTGTAACATGTCGTTGTTTGTTTGTTTTACAGAAGTGAAGATGCAGTCAATCAGATGGCTGTTACTCCTTTCCCATTACCTTCCAGCTCCCACTCTTCTATTGAGGTAAGGTTTATGGGATTTTTTTAATTAGGGCTTGCTAAATTAGATAGATTAATCATAATTAGCAGTTCATTATAAATTTGAGCACCTTGTCTAATTAAACCCTGAATCATAAAATGCATTGGATAGGAACTTGACCTAACGGCATATTTTCCCCTGTCTCTTCTTTATTGATCTCGTCGTTACTGAAAGGGCTGGCATGGCATTAACAACAGGTATTAAACAGGTTATTGCTGTACAGGAGGAAGAAAAGTCTCCAAATGAATACCTTGCCACCTCCTATCCCGCTCCTTTTTCCGCTGGTTAGAGTAGTCGTGGTGAGACTCTTTTGCCTGGAACACGGCTTTCCTCCTGCAGAAGAGAAATGAGCATTTTTCAGGGGAAGGCTCCCATCTTTTATGTCCCTTTTCCCCCAGAATACCCTCTGATCAGCATCTCTGAAAACGAAATAGGGATGACCAGCAACTAGCTATGGTAAAAGAGGTCACCGTGTACATGGTTTGCATCACAGGAGCCCCTTGAGACGATCCCAGCCTAACTGAGAGCCCTGGTCCACCTCTTTGTCCTGTGCCCCAGCATCGGACTCTCTCGTTCCTGCTCATTTTCTCCCTGGAGGAGCAGATGAGGGCTGTTTAAGCAGTGAGCTTTAGCACACCGTGTTGTAGCATACGATCTTCCAGTGCAAAAAGTTCCTTAGTGTGGTAACGTTACCAGTGTTTTTCTTCATTATAGTTGCCATCTCAACCCCAGTGTAGACTGATTGCTCTCTTGTGCACCATGAATCGCTGCAGTGTCACCACATTGTTATCATTTTGACATCTTGATATAGCGTAACTAAATTTTCTAGATAAAGTACTTGGTTAGCCTTGCTGTTGCTTCTTAATTCTATTTCTATTTGACCTAATAAAGCAAAAGATGTTTTATAATTCAATTGGGGTTTGGTCTTGCCTTGAATTGATAAATTCATGTGCATCCAACTCCTGGTATTTCAATAAGCATTACTGTGATCCCGCAGCACTGGTCCACCCTAGGTACCGCTGGATGAATCTCCTGTTCGCACGCTTGCTATTGCTTTCCAGATTATGTTACCACTGATGCCTACTTCCATACGGGTGTAGTGCTGTACAGTGCAAGAGCTGCTTAGTTTTCGTTTGGATCCGAGTAGTTTTTGGACACTGCTTTGGCTTTTCATTCTCCCTCTGTGAAAGCAGCATGTCCCAGGTGCAGCTGGTGGATTGCAAATCACTCTACAATTTACAGAGCCCAAGTTCATTTTATTTTTGTTGACTCTTTAATACCTGCATTTGTTCCCAGCTTTGTTTAATATTTGTGTCTTCAGGAGGACCCAGGAAGCTTTGTTTAGGTGGTCGAATGACTGTAATTAGACTCTCCCAGCATGTGGAAACCAAAGCGCTCAGCCTGGTGTGCCCTCTTTGCCCTTAGAGGTAGATGCTTGTGGGTTGAGTTTCATGCATTAATGGCAAGCTCTTACTATTTACGTTGTGTCTGTTTTATAAGTAAATGCAGGTTTTTACTTCTAGCTAGTATCTTTTTATTATATAAAATAGATGTAACCAAAAGATACTGTTGCTGTACAGAAATTTACAGTGCTTTCCTTTGTCGGCTGTTCCTGTCTTTAAAGAAAGGAAAACAAAACTGACTGTGCATTATATCTTGAAATTCTATCTTCAAATATCTTTGAAATACCAAATATTTAACATTGTGTGTTACATACGCTGTGCATGAAACTTGCCAGATCGGATTGAATAGCCTGGCTAGTGTAACAGAATATCGGAGGCCATAGTTGCCATGTACTATTGTGTTGATTTTCTTCATCTTATCTTTATCTTCATTAAGGTATTTTAATATGGAAAGTTATAAACAGTAAATGTGCCTTAAAACAGGGTCTTGCTTCATTGCATGGAGTTGCAGGACAGGATAAAACTATGTTGTGGTGTAATACTGCGGGCAAGCACCAGAAGCAAAGTGTACTAAATATTAATTGCTGTAAAATATCTGATTTAAAAAACTTTCATTCATCAGAAAGCCGCAGAATGAGATATTTTGTTGCAATACTGAACAGAGTGAGCCTTTGTACTAATGCAGAGGTACTTTACTTGGTCAAGTGGCGGTCGAGATTTTTGGGTAATTGTCATTGTGCACTTAAATGTAAAACATCTAATGAAAATTCAGAAATAATTTTGCTTCTAAGATTGAAGATCTTGAAATTTGACTTGTTGTACATAGTCCATTTTGCTTTGCAAGAGAGAACAGCTCCACGTTTGGATCAAAGGCTTAAGTCTATTGAAACTCTTTTAAAATAAAGTAAAACAAAATAATAGATCAAACATCTGTTCAGATGCAGGACCTGGTTGGTTTTAAAAAAGGGAAGGAGAATTAATGTGTTAAATTTTACATGTAACTGAATTAGTGATGCTCTAACCTTTATATTCTAACTTAACATCTTCTGTGAAAAGATGCCATTTCCTATCTGTCTTAACTTTAATTGTGGGTATGGGAAGGAAATAATTTTTCTTGCAAGTGTATGCTTCTTAAATATATGCTAGTTATTGTCTAGACAAAATACCAGAAAATCCTCATCAGACAAACCTTTTTACTTAGTACGGCGCTATTTTATGTTTCAAGGGACATTTTTGTGAGGAAACCTCTATAGAAAAAGTTCTCATGCAGGAGAAAGTTCTGGAGCACATCTTGGTGAAAATACTTAACGTCTTTTGGGCCATTACCTTCATTTGCTGATTCTCCAGTAGTTGTCACTGCATGTCAGCTGCAGTATTCTTACAGTAACGTGCAGAAGTACCTGAATCCTGAGGCTACCTTTGCACTTTGAGGATCGTGCTGCAGCCTCCTGAGCTTGGTGGCCGTGTGCTCCAACCAGAAGAGCTTTGGCTCTACCAACTCCTCCAGGGTGGAGCACTCAGTCCTGCTGCTACCGACCTGTTCGGATTGTATGAAGGAAACTGGGCTTCCTTCCATACAAACTTAGCAGTTTTCAGAGTTGATAGGGGTTAGTCTGGCCTCGAACGTTGACCCAGATCTGACTACCTCGTGGTACTTTGGGCCAGCCAAGTGGAGGCCAAGGTCTGTCTTTCAAAACTTGTGTCGCTTATTTGTCTCCTGACATTAGGATGCTTTAATTGTGGATCTTTTTACTTTTTCATGCTGCTACTTGTTTAGAAAAACAAAAGAAAAGGTAAAATTGTCTAATTTTTTTCTTTAGCTATTATGGGGGATCATAGCTCTGTTTAAAAACTGTTATCAATCATTTCTACCAGGATCATGGTGGCACTGAACCTGCAAGCAGCGAAGAAGACCCGAGTTTGGAAGTTGTCATGAAAAGCTTGACTGATGAGGAATCCAACAAAGCTGTAAGTGACTTAAATCATTATTTAATGATGATCAGGGCTTCAAAAATACAGGCTCATCGCCTTGATATGTTTTCTATCTGCCTTTGTGTTGGAGTATTACAGCATGTTCTTGTCAGGTAATATCCAGTACACGTAAAAGCAGAATCAAGTTTTACATACATAGGCTGTTTGCATGAACGAAGCAGTCAGTATAATTTGTTAAAATATTGAGATAAGAGTTTTTATATGGCATTTTGGCCCTCTCTTGAGTTCTTTCTCAGTGAGGGGATTGAGTTTCCACTCTTGCCATCCATGTGTGACAAACTTCAGAAAAAAGCATGGTCTGTAAATCATATTCTTATTTATATTCATAGCTTCGTATAGTCTAAGGCCAAAATGTCTATTATCATAATCTAGTCTTGCCTCCTGAATAACATAGCTATAGAGTTACTCTCAGTAATTTCTACATCAAGCCCATAACTTCTGGTTTAATGTAGTACTGTCAGTGTGCACTGTAATAAATACTGAACTTCTCATTGATACAGATGGGGTTTTTTGTTGTTTAATATGTCAGGATTGTGCATTATCAGAAATTTGAAAGTCCTTCAGGGTGCAGCTCTAATCTCTTTTTTTGGACTCTATGTTAAAAATTTGAAATGGAAAACTACTAAACATGCTGAAGAGTGATTAACCTGGAGGTACATAAAATTTGCTGAGACAGTCTTTTTGTCCAACAGCCTGCTCCTTTTTCAAGGGCTGCGTTGCCTGAGACTTGCTATGCGTGCACAGTCATGTGTGCTGTCCTCAACTAAGGAAACCTCACATTTCGGGATTTTTATTTTCTTAGATGTCTTCTTCCTACTCCATCATATCTTTTGCAAAGAATGCCCTGGGTTTTGCGAATATGAATTGAATATACATGGTGTTCTATAGCTAGTAAGTATTTCATTAATGAGTCTATGACCTCCAAGAGTTAGGAAGTGTTATGTGCTATTCAAGCATCAAAATTAACCACCTGTGTAAGATGGATTGGTTTGTGTTCCTAATGAATTACAGAAAAGCTGGATTCTTTGTATTTGGTAGCCTTGCGCAGAATCCTCCTTTGATGTGCTGAAATAGAAATGAATCGGAGTTTTATTGTATGTATTTACAGGTGTAATTCACCTGGTTTTATTGCTGTTCTTGCTCAGCTTGGCAAGAAACTTTTGAGGGATTACAAGGTAATGTGAAAAATTGCTCAGAGACTGAAGTGGATAAAAATATATAAAATGCATTGTACAAAAAGGAACTCTTGGTGCAGGATGTTGTGCTGTGCAGCTTTTTGAAAAGTATTAGAGGAAGCGCGAATTTAGTGGGGGAGGGAAAGAAAATTTGCAGCAATCCAAGATAGGTGTGGAGGGAAGGTGCTGCTGGAACAACAGGGAACCCAGAATGCATGGGCAGCTTCTCTTCAAACTTGAAGCAAGAAGGAAAGGAACTGTGGAGCCAAACAGTAGAAGTTGCAATATTTTAGACTGAAAGGTAAAAGAAAGAAAAAGATGAAGCGTTGGTGGTAAGACTTCTCCGGAACAGGGCAATGGCAGAAAAGAAAGAGAAGGCAAAGGCATGGATTTGTTTGAGACCTTCTAGGTGAGCAGAACATCAGTATCATACTTAATTTTTATTTCCCACTGTCCATACTGAGTTATCTCATCTTTCCACTTAAGTTGTTTGTGTAACAGCAACTGGCTGCTACAATTTACTTTTTATCTTTGGAATTCAAAGCGCTTTATCCAGCAGGCCAGTATTGTTATCCCCACTGCAGCACAGAGGGGAGGCGACCTGTCCCAGGTCACTGGCGAGACCAGCAGACAGTGTGTCACTCTTCTGGCTGTTGTGTAGCTCTGCTTGCATTCAGTGGATATTTGCTTAGCAGTGACTCACCGATTTTTTCCATTAGTTAAACAGATACTGAAAGGTTAAGGGCTAGGAGGTGGATTTAGAAAAGTATGCGAATGCCTCTAGATCAAACTGCCCATTCCGTAATGCCTTCAGTTGGGTCAACCCTTGGTTTAGAGACATGAATGGATGAAAAATAGTGATGAAAGCCAGTTTCATAAGTTCAGAGTCTTCTTTCAATCAGGATTTTAAAAAGTGCGTGGCAAATATTTCAAAGTGTATCTTATTTTTGTAATGCTGATGGTTGTGATCGGTCCCTCTGACCAGAAGGAAATGAGTTCATAGTCATATTGGCATTAAGACTTTGACACTGCCGTGCAGCACAAGACAGCTCGTTATTTGGAGGAAAAGAGATTTCTCTTGCAGTCTTTTAGTGACTGTTGAGGCAAAAGAAAACAGTGCCTTGTTTTTCATAGCATGATGGTTGCTACTAGAGCCTAACGCTACTTCACCATTGTTATTGCATTTCTCAGTCATAAGTCAGGAGAAATCAGGAATGTAGAAGTCAACAAGTAAGATCAAGTTCACTGAGTAAATAAAAAGTATGTGCTTATCAGCAGAGATCTTCCACAAGTATGTACAGCTCAAAGCACGGGCAGGATGTTTCACGAAGTGACAGCTGTAATAAAAAAAAACTTTAAAAATTCACATCATTCTCTATTCACTTGTTGCTGATAAATTTGTCAGTCTCTCCCAAGATACTTTTTGTTGTCACTTCATCACTTTTAAAAAGTATAAAGTTATATAATGGACATCATTGTAGACTTGGATGATACGAAGGGGGAAAGAAAACAACTTTATTTCTGAACTGGAGCCAACGGAAGTGTTAGGCAAAGTCTGCATGCTTATTAGCTGAGGTTTGGGGTGGCCTGACAGAAGGTCATGGTTTTCTGAGGACTGTAGCTGTCTTGCTTTCCATAAGGTGTCGTTGGGAAAGAATTGGTGTATAGGGCTTTGAGATGCTCTCGAAACTTTTAACTTTACAAAGGTGAAAATGGCTTGAGCAGTCCTTGTGTGTGCTCTGAAGCACCTTGCATCGTTAGTGGCCTGGCAGAGCGTATATGCAGTTCAGTGTCCTATAGGTGGGATAATTAAACTGATGTTTGGTATGTGAGAATGGATTCATTTTCCTTAAAATATTAGAACTTGGAACAATAATCTGTCTTTATCACAAACAAAAACATCTCTCTGAAACACTGGTGAAGAGGAAGGGCTTCGTAAAAATGCTTTTGGATGCATTTGAGGGAATTGAATTTGATTAAATCAGTCGGGTCACAGGCTTATAACAAATGCTGAGTGTACACTTCAGTGCTTGAGGACCTGGAAGTATTTTTATTTTGTTCAGGTACATGTAGCATAGTCTGAGTTAAATGGAGAAGATTAGAGAGATTTAAAGGTGGTGCTTGGTGCTTACTTGATGTGCAAGATGAAGTTTCAGATTTTAGTCACATACCAGAATGAAAAGGGGAAGTATGAAATATTTTGTCATTGCTCATTAAAACAATTGCTCATAAAATGACAAAGCAGTCTTCCCATTTCTCCACTGACACCTCTGATAATACAATGAGATCACCATTTTATCTTTTTTCTTGTTATCCATTTGGATAATAATTACAGTTGTATAGTTACAGCGAGCTTGGAGAAAAATGCAGGGGAAAAAAAAAAAAAGCTTGTGGGGCTTGGCATGACTTAGTATACTAAACCTGCAGGAAACAAGGCCAGTATTTTCAAGCTCGCTTACCTAAAATTTGATTTACGCAGTTATTTTTAAATGTATGAATTGTCATCTTAATTAGAAATTCTTTGGAGATGCAGAATATCTCTGTTGTCATTTGAAGTTGGTACTCAGCTTTTCTAAAAACTAGGCTGTTTATCAGGTTTCTTTAACACAGGGTAAGATAACTAACTAATAGTGTGATCGAAGTGGCCTAAGTTTGGCTAAGAGCTCACGAGGGGAGAACACTGTAACTGTCTGGAAGCAGTTGTAGAAGTAGGAGAGAAAAAATATTTTTTAGTGTATTGCAAGGATATGGAAAGAAATTAGGAGAGAAGTGGAGCCCATGATTGAAGTGCCATTGTTTGAGATATTTATAATGAGGCTGGATGATGCATTTTAACCAGTTACTTTATTTAAGTGCTGGCAGCATCCTCAGTAATACTGAAGACTACTGAAAAAGGGAGGAGGAAGGAGAGAACAGATGACTTTGAACCCCTTTCTGCTGGAGGCACCGAAGGGTCTGTACATGTCCCTGTGTGCCAGAGGCTCGGCACATTACTACCTGTGCTTTTCCACACAACATGGGAATTGCTGTCCCCAACACCCCAGAGGACACACTTCCTTCTTCTTTAGAGCTTCTTATTGCTCAGGAACAATATAGACCATGCGTGATAATCTCCTCCTGACAAATCCCTTCCTTACATTGTATGCCCTCAAAACTGTTGGGTGTGGTTCGAGTAATTCCGGATATTCCCTATACTCATACTAGATTGTCCTCTTTCAAATTCTGGGCTTCAGCTTTGTGTTGTGCTACAAATGTACTTACATGAAGAAATATCACTGTTTGCCTAGAACCATTATTTTGAGTTTTGGAGGATATTTTATTCAAGCTAATGAGACATTTTCAATACACCTCACTTTCTTTTTTGACTTCTTAGGATGTGAAATGTAAAGCTGACAAACCAGTGGTGGCAGATCAGCAGGAAGTGGAGGAGCAGCTCCCAGAAAATGTATGTGTGTTTATGTTAACTGATAAGGAGGGGTTCTGGGGCCTTGATCTAGCTGAAGATTGAGTGATTTATGGGGGGAATGGGTTAACTGGGGAGACATTAAAATAATTTTCGTGGTGAAAACGTAAAAAAATTACTTGCTTCTCTTTAAGTATGTGGAAATAGTCACACAGGCTAATGACAAGGATGTTCTTTCCTGTTTAAAACTAAAAAACAAACAAAAAAAGACCACCAAAACCCAAACCCCAAGTTATTTGGCATGAGAGACACAACTGAGAAAGATGAAGTCCTGTCCCTACTTCCCTCATGAGCATTTCTGGAAGCCCAGTTATGCAGACATCCTGATTTTCCATTTATTTAGGAAGAGAATGTTTTCAGTTTATCTATGCTTATTGCTTGTTTCCCTACTATCGACTTAGTGGATTTAGTAAGGTACAATAATCAACAACAAATGATAATGTCCATGTAACATGCCTTTCTGTGATTGATAACTGATCTCTTTTGCTTCTGCTTTGCTTTTAGGTCCTCAACCAGATCAAGCATTCCAAATCTTCAACAAAAGTGCCAGCCAACTTACAGGAGATACCCCTGGTGCCAGCACCTACTTATCTTTCTCCAGAGGCCGAAGTGACCAGCCGTAGTACGAACCAGTTATTTTTTCCATCAGTGTAGAGTATATTTAGTACCCTAACCCAGGATGGATTTTTTTTTTCCATACAACTTTTGCTGAGATTTTTTTCCTTGAACATGCAATGACCTATTTTAATTTATTTTATAAGGTGTTTGCATTTTTCTCATTTTACAATTTTTTGAGAGCTTGAAGGTGTCTTTGCTTGTTTTTCTTGACTTTTACATACAAAGACATGTTCCTCTTTTTAATCAAAATAGAAGGAAAGGCAATCTGGGACATCCTGTCCGTTCCATGGTGCTGGAACATGGCCTTATCTGTCCTGAATGGAATACACCTTGCCGTCATTATCTGAATTGTATAGGTTATAACTGAACTAGATGTCCTCCCAGACATTTGCTCTGAACATTTACTCCCAGAATTCTAGAGTCATTCTGATTTAGAGACTTCAGAAGTGACTCAGAGTAGCCTTCTAGTTTGATTTAGATTGGTAAAGGTGAAGAGCAAAGTACAAGAGTTTAATTAGTTGCTCTCATATGATTCCTTTGATGGTTTTCATTTTCTCATTGAATAGTGTGACTTATTTCTTTATCCTTTCGTGTTCTTAGGTGTCTTTCCACCTCCACTGCCTGTGGATCCAGCAACGTGTCCTATAGTTCCAGGGCAGGAGATGACTATAGAGATATCTAAGGGTCGGTCCGGCCTAGGACTCAGCATCGTCGGGGGGAAAGACACTCCACTGGTGAGTTTCTGGTAAACTGATGTTTACTGTCTCTGTTAAGGAATAGGGTACAAAGACAAAGAAAGTTTAGAAACTAATGATGCCATTAATCTGTAATTGCTCTGATGAATTGTTCGATACAGGGAGGAGGAACCAGCAACTGTAATCTCTGATAACAAATTGATGATTTTGCCTTTTATCAGATCAGTTGTTTTCTGTTCCTGTTTAAATTGAAGGGTCCGTGTTTCAGTAGTGTGTTCTGCTATGGTCAGAGTTTACAAATATGTCTTCTTTTTTAACCATTGTGAATTAAGAGTTTCAAGCAGGTAAGTTACCAAAATGGTTGGACTAGAAATTAATGTCATGGAGGCAGAGCTACTTCAGCAAGGTTAACACCTCCGTCTTGAGAGCATAAATGCTTAGTAGCTGTTTAAACAAACTGTGATCTATGTCCCTGCCAGCAAAAGCCCTTGCTGAAAAAAGGTAAACCAAAGGTAATCTTTTATTGTTTTCTGTGTCTTTTTGCTTAATCTTGCTCTTGGCTATGTTCTTTTTAAAAAAAAATTATCTTCAGCTAAATTAAAATGTATCAGTTCAAGTGTAAACTCAGCAAGTTAGTTATGCTAAACCTTTCTCTGCCTCTGCCGTTGCTGTCTCCTGCCTGCTTTCCATTTAAGAGATCCTATGTTACAGTATAACAGAATGTCAGATTGTTGTTTTAAATGTCAAATTCAGTTCTTTTGTATACAAGCCTGCTGCAGAGGTGTCTTTACTGGGTTCTCCTGAATCCCCTGCTGCAGAGACACTTAAGGCAATAGAGCTGCTCTGTTACATGCAGTTGTTCCCGAAAATACCATAGTGGTGCATCATTAAGCAATGAAGTGCTGTGAGTGTCAGCAGCTACAGACAGTTGCTATATAGTAATCCTTTTCCAGACCAAGAACAAGAAAGAAAAAAGCCGAGAAAGTTGAAAGGTAAAAGAAAGTTTTGTTTTGCAAAATGTAGGCAGTATCTTTTACAGTATTAAAGCTGAAATTGGAAAAGGTTCAGCTTTTCGTCCCATTTATCCAAATCTCTGATTATGTAGAGTTTGGATGAACTGCTCTGTTTCGCATGGAGATTGATTGAGTTATGTTGAAGGTTTAAATCAATCTATATGGTTTTCACTCCGTCCAGCCGTGTGCTGTTTTGTACCCACTCCCTTTTTTGTCAAGCTCCTCAGTGTTGAGTAAATTCAAATAAGTGCAGTGTTAGTCATCTCTCTGCTTTTTCATTTAACTGGAATTTGGAAATAATACATGGCAGTCTGTCAGACGCAATCTGGTACATGTCTTTCATGAGATTTTAATATAAATAAATGAAAATTATAAATATCTGCTTTACAGAGCAGATGAGAAAAATGCAAAGGATTTTATTCTTTAAATTGAGTAAGTGGTTTTGGTTAAGTATTATACTTTCATTAGTTTATTCATTAAAGTGTCCTCCTAGGAATTTATTTTAGAAATCTATGCACTTGATTGCAGTAACTGAAATTCATGAAGGGAGGGAGGTCCGACTTCCCACATTTCTGATCCTCTGCATTGCAGGACTTACCAAAATGGGTCCCTGTTTCTTTTCATATTTCTGAATCTGCTTATTCAAAGGTAAGCAATGTTGTTTCATAGGAAACAAGTTGCTTTTGTGAGACCACAGTCTGATCTGATCATTTACCATGCACAGAGACCCTCTCTGGGATTCTCCGTAACTTGCTTATCCAAAACGGTGCGTGCAAACCCTTCTCCTCAAAGCGGGTAGCCAGGGTTGTGTCTTTAGCTGGCGGGATCATCATCGCTCTCTCTACTTTGTGCTATTGATCTCCCCCAAATTGTTTTGATGCCTTACTTTTTTGCCGTGAAGGCAAAAAACCTTTTGTTAAAGAGTTGAAGTGAAGCTCGTATAACGAAATGAGGAGGGGTGAAAGAAAATGCTACTCAGGACTGTAGGAAAGTTTCTGTCTTTCTGGGTTTTGCGGACTAGAGAGGAAATACAACAAAATTAGGTACATGGAGCTGAGTGATGTGTCGTGTCTGGCTCTCCATCATTTGTTTTTAACTTGGGGATATAGATGGACATCTTTTGTATTTTAAAAAAGGCAAAATAAATTGACTTACAGCTTCACTGCTTACTTATATGTTATGCTTATGTGCCACAGAAGTTCATCACTTCTGAAGGTCTTGTGTGGCAGAAATCGTGTATCCGAGACCCACTGTTTTCTGCAGTGCAGAGAAATTAAAATGAAGCTATAACCGGCTTCAGCAGTTTGGGTTTGGATTTTCAGCTATTTTTGGAACGGGAATTGTCAGATCAAAGTCAGAAAGAATGGGAATAGCACCATTTGTAGCCTGTCTCTGCAAGCGTGAAGCAGGGAGGCTGTCTTTCATACTCTCGTAGTTCAGATGGTGCACACAGACAATAGCGCTGGGGTGCCCTGACAGGACCATGGAAATGCGCTCCATCAGGGACGAGAAAAGGCATGGCAGAATAGGGGTGGATCTGCAGGAGCAGTGTCTGCGTGCTGCGCAGCTGCAGAGACTTTTACCTTTTGGTCCTCTGAGAAAACAAGACATGAACACAGAAAACAAGACATGAACACCCGTTCCTTCCTCCTTTTTCTACTGGGGTATCTTTATTTCATACCTGCGCAGGTGTGTAAGTGTCCACAAAACGATGAAGGGGATGAGCCCCCGTTCCTAGAATCTCAGAAGTTATATATCAGTACAGGGGATACAGGGAGGCTGCTCCTCGGCAGAGCTTGCCAAATCTGAGGTGGCTGTGGCAAAAGTATAAGGGCCGCCTCTATGTGGTATTAAAATGCACTTGATCTGAAAATGCTTAACGGAGTCAACACTGCACAACAGCAGCTCACGTGTGATGGGAAAGCTCACTTCAGGATATTTTGGATCTTGCTTAAAGACATGATGTACTGTTCCGGCTTTTGCAATAATAAATCTGGCAACCCGCTAAAGGGACACATCACTTCAAAATAAAATATAGAGCACAACTTTTAAGTCGTAACTTTAAGAATCTCACCAGAAATCACCAAGTGGAGACTTGAAAAATACAGCCTGTGAGCAGGGAGGTTAATTTGTTCATGAGGTGGGAAAGTGATGTCTTAACCCCTGTGAAATGTTTTTTGTTGAGAAGGTGACCATCCCATTATACTTGCAAAACCTTTCAAGTCACATGTATAATAAGCGAGGGCTGTGGCTGTGTGCTATGGGGAGCAGGAGAGCATCAGCTGGAAAGACATGCCTGTAGAAAAGGCACGGGGAAGGAAGGATTGTCCTTGAGAGTTGTCTTCGTGTTGTTGATCTTTAGACTGCGATAGCCCTTAAGCAGTCCTATTTCATTTTATTCTAAGGGTTGACTTATAGGTTTATTTTTTCCTTCACTGTCTTTCATTTCACCTTCCCCTGTACCCCTGAGAGAACACAACACATGGCCTCTGCTTTAAAGCAATTAAACTGCAGAGTGGAGCTGGCTGAAGTACAGGGCTTTCAATTTGTGAGAAGACTTTTTTTTTGGTTGTAGTCCAATCAAACTTGTAAAAGTAACCTCAGAGTGGGAATTTAAAGAAAAAAAAAAACAAAACAAAAACAAAAACATGTTTTCAGAAACATCCCAAAATGAGGTTTGAGGCTCTAACTCTGCTCCCCAGGACGCCGTCCTGCCCTCTCGTCCCCCCCAGTCGCTGAATGAGATATAAATGCTTGTCAGCTCCACCACTGCTAATAGCGGCCATAAACCTGACAGGGATGTCATTGTCACTCGGCAGCTGCCGGTGCTCCCAGGGCGCCTGAACTGCTCCAGCCGCGGGACGCCTGGGATTCATGAACGCGGCGGACCCGTTTGGGCAACGCCTGCGGTGCAGCGCCGAGAGCCGCCGGCGCTGCAAACCCCAGCGCTGGGCAGGACGCTCGTGCTTGGGCTGCCGGCTCGGAGCCTGGACGAGCTGTGACTCTTGGTGAGACGCGGAGTTGAGCTTTCAGAGTTGGGCGTTCACGGCAGTAAGGCAGCGGTGGCACGGCCAGCTGGCCCGAGGCCGCGCAGCCTGGGACCGTGCGGGTCCGGGACAAATAACCGGCCCTGCAGGGTATAGGACTGACAGCACCGGCTAGGCCAGTTGTTCCCCATAAATTTAGGAAATGTTCCTCAGTTATTCTGCTTTTGATTCACACGTTCTACATAAGTCGTTTCAAGACAAATAATTTGGTTTCAAGTAATGGGCTTTTTTCCTCTGAAACCGTTTTGCCAGAAAGTTTCTATGAGGTTTTCTTCTTAAATCATCTGAGAATAGGGCATCGAGGAATTGTTTAAAAAAAGGTGTCCTGGTACTCCTCCAGATGGCATGTGGGCTTAAATCATCCAAACCCCATTATCACCCCAGAGCGGGTGAATGCTGCGATGTCTTGTCCAGTTAGCAACTTGCAATGAACCGTTTTCTATAAAACAGGATTGTCAATTTACACAGATTTTATTCTTGGCAGTACATGGAAAAAGCATCACTCTAAGATGCAAACATTTTCTTAGTTGATGGGAGCACTGTTTTGCTTCCAGCTGAATAATTTAGCAATGGTTGAGTTGATTACTCGTAGTTATTGACTCTATATTTGCTGCCTGGGTGATTAAGACGCTCGGACACGCCGGAGGGGATTCAGCGGTTTCGAGGCTGGTGGAGGGACATTCCCTCCAGGCAGAGCTGGAAAACCCTGGGAGGGGAGGAGAGCGCAGAGGCTCAGCTGGGGCTTGAAATCACAGCTAAGTACTGAAGAGGCACCTGCGATATAAAAGAAAAAAAAAGATTGCAGGAGCGGTAACCCTTAGGGGCTCTTTGGAGGTGGAGTAGCGAGGAGGAGGCAGCGGTCATTGTCTGAACGTTACATAGAAACAAAGAAAAGAAGCATACTTTAGCCTGTGCCTTTTTTTTATTGAAAACAACAACAGACCTCTTATGCAGAATTTTTATACTGGGTTGTCTACTTTGAATTTGGTAAATAAAAACTTTTTTACTTTTGCTTTTGGCTGGCTTTAATAAAAAGCATTTTTAAGGCAATTAACAAACTTTAAGGTACTCCATCTGTAAAATAAAGTGATCCACAAAGCCAGGGAAATGGAACACTAGCAATGCTCCAAAAAGTAACAGAATATGCCTGCGCTCAGCTAACACTAGTTGGTGTGAGAGCTGGTAACGCCGGAGTCGGAGAGGAAAAAGCTTTTCTAATCACCTCGGTTAGCCCAGAAGGCTTTCTGGCTCGCGGCGGAGCAGGGGAGCTTCGGGATGGTGGGGATGCAGTTTGACAGAAGAATATTTAGATTCATTCTGTCAGTCCAGGTGAGTCATACCTTGCATAAACCCCATCTGTTAAGGAAGGGCAAGGGAATAATCAAGAAAACTGTGACTTTAAATTGCAGCTGTTCAAGACCCGATGTTTGCCCCTGGAGCTGTGAGGGCTAATTACCCTGCTAGGATCTCCGCGCTGCCAAGAGCAGGCTGTTACTAATACTGAAGCCAAGACTGATATCTCTGTTTTGTGCCGTGCGGTAGTCAGCGGTAGGGACCTACCTAAACATGTGGACTGTTGTGACTTCTGTGTTGCTAAACAAACAGGTTCTCCCTTGGTTGAGCTTTCTTCCCTCCCTCCCACCTCAGTTATATTTAGATTCAGGCAAAAATAACTTCATCAGTTATAGACAGCCAAGGTCTGAGCGACTTCGTAGACAGTCATCAAGTGCAGCTAAGACTGAAACTGCTTTAGTGGAATATGCTTACCTTGTAATACAAATGAAAAGCAAGATACTGGCCTCAGGAGGGTTTCAGCAATATATTGGCTATAGATACTGTTGCTGTTAAGTCTGTCGCACAATGAATGGAACAATAGAATGAAAAATGGTAATAGAAGTCAAAGTTTTTAATCGTGGCTGGGGTATTGTAGAGGAAAAGTTTGCGGTTGGGAGAGAAAAAAGTGCAATCACTTCTTAACCATCACCCACATTTATAAAACAGAAGGCAATTTAATGACAGAGTGGTAAATGCAGTTAGCTTGAAATTGTGACAAATTGCTTTGTCTCTTGGTTGAATAATGTTAAAATGAAGTTGGTGGATTCATCATCATTCTAGAAGGACGTTGGCTTACAACAGCATGAAAAAAACAAACTGCTTTGTACAAGAGTACATGGGAATGAGAGCAGTAAGTTTTGCAAATCATGTATTTGATGGATCTTTGGCAAGGGTTTAGCTGGCTGTACGGCTAGCTTGTGTAGCAGTGCCTTGCTTGAAGAGGCTGGTGTCTTCCAGGAGTGTAAATCAACCATAAAATTTAAGCTAACAATATACAAAAGCAGTAGGATGTGACAGAATGGACTTCAGGAGTATCTCGCTTGCTGCTGGTTGAAACCACTGGCTTTTGGCCTCCTGTGTCACACGCATTCAGGATCTCGTGCATTCTTTATAACCTGTGTTATGTACTGTACACTGTAAATTTTTATATTCTTTTTATTTAATAAAATAATGAGAGTGAGAGAGTTAACATTTTAATATGTAGTTCTGTGTTTTATTATTCCTCTAAAATGAGCATGTATACTTTCTGAAAAACTTTGGTTTGCTTTGGCATGTGATTCATAGAAACATAGCTCTTTCTATCATTCTGACTTAAGTCATATATTTTTACACTAAACATCTTATTACCTTAGTTTTATTATTTCAGAATCAAAGGAGAGCTTGCAAATGTCTATGACTGCAGGCCGAAGGAATGTTAATGAATAGTGCCATTGAATTTTCAGGTTTTAGCTTTTCTGATCTTAGAGAATATAACTGTAAGCAAAAATATTATGCAAGCTGAATAAAATTTAAATAAATAAGGACCAGATGTAACTATAGGGGCCTATAAAATGTAATACAAATATTATCCACTTCCTTAAAATAAATCTGTATTTTAGTATGAAAAATTATATTCATATTGATGTTGTGGATTAATCTTTTTATGAAAGTTGGCAAGTGAACACCATCTCTTGCAAGGGCTTGTTCTTAAATGGGAAACAGACCTTTTGTTTTGACCTTGAGTGGAGAAGTTTTTCAGTATCATGCAATGTAAAGCATTTTTACATTAACACGGTAATACATTTTTACATTATATAGCCTGTTTTATTACAGTAGTGTTTGGCTTAGGATTTTGGGTGCCTGTTAATGGTTTGTGAATGCTAGCAATTGCAAAATATTTGAGTGTTAGGAGGAGGTATACGCAGCGCGATGCATTAGATAAACCCCTTTAAGAAGTCAAGTGATTTGCTTGGCATTGACCTTCAGCTTTTGTTGCTGAACCGTTATCTTTTAGATTCCATTTAGATCCGCGAATGGAAGATCATAGATCATAACATAACTGTTGTAATTTCCTCTGCCTACAAGTAACCAGCAGCTGGATTTATTTTAACTACTGAGAGATTCTTATATGGGGCTAATTCTTCAGCGAAACACACTGTGCAACTAGTTGATTTCTACTTTATCTGTGAACCAGCCTGTAAAAGTGAAATGACAATTTTACTACTCTGGACAAAGTATTATAAAAGTTGAAAAGGAAATAACTGATGATATTGTACTTGCCCTGGGAAAGAGATAAACCTGTAATCCTGCAGTCAGCAAAAACCTGTGTAGCTTTATTATCTTTAATAAATGCAAATTTAGTATAACATTTGTAGCTATGTAGGAAATTTGTTGGAAATGCTTAGGAAAACACAACTTGTCAACTAAATCAGAAAGCATCTTTTCCTGAATGTTGTTCTATATGTAGCTTACTTTTTTGCTTCCTCAGGAAAGTACTCTAATCCATGCAGAAAGCTTAATTTCTTACACCAAATACATAATTATGGCTAGTGGTAAAATTCATTCACCTAACTGCAGACCAAACTGAGATACGGGCACGTAAAATTCATGTAATTCCAACAGCTTACCCTAGCTGCTTGCTAGCACTGCCCGACCACATAGGTTCCCAAAAATCTGATGTCTCTGGTTTGACCTGGATTTCCAGCATCATTGTCTGCATGTGCTCAGAAGTGTCTATCTGGGAGCACGTACCTTTTCCCCATATATGTCCCTTGGTCCGGGACAAATGGCTGGTGATGCTCTGGTGGTAGAGGTAGCCTTGAAGCTGGGGGGCAGAGCGAGGGATCTGGTTTCTACTCTCAGGCCTGTTTTGGGGATTTTTTTGTCTCATGATGAGACATCATGAGACAAAAGAAAAGGAGGCTGAGACGGGACCTTATCGCTGTCTACAACTACCTGAAAAGAGGTTGTAGAGAGGTGGGGGTCGATCTCTTCTCCCAAGTAACAAGCGATAAGGCAAGAGGAAATGCCCTCAAGTTGCACCAGGGGAGGTTTGGATTGGATATTTGGAAAAATTTCTTCACAGAAAGGGTTGTCAAACATTGGAACAGGCTGCCCAGGGAAGTGATGGAGTCCCCATCCCTGGAGGTATTTAAAAGACGGGCAGACGTGGTGCTGAGGGACGTGGTTTAGTGGTGGGTTTGGCAGTGTTAGGTTGATGGTTGGACTCGATGATCTTAAAGGTCCCTTCCAACTGAGACAATTCTGTGATTACCACCTTAAAATGCACATCTTAGAAAACACGGTCTGGGATTTTTCAAACAACTGATTTCTAACTTTACCCGGTGTCGTTCTGTTCTGATGATTATTGCAGTCCTCAATATGTAGTGGTTGACCTTACTTCTGTCAAGCACCTTTGATCCTATCAAAATAAGGGCTGGATCTTGTAGACTGAAATAGTGCAGCAAAGATAAACTCAGAACAAAGTTAATGTTAGCTCAGTTAAAGAAATTGCTTGTTGTGAATGATCTGCAGTAAATAAGGACTATTCAGTACTATGCAAGAAGCCTCTTTACCAAAATTCAGATCTTTTTCCTTGTCAAGTCCAGCCAGCACCAGGTATGTGGGCATTGCTCTGCTCCAGTTCTTTTGAAATCTCCCCCCTTGCAAACTGTTCCACACTTTATCACATGATACAATGTCATCAAAATATCCATGGTACTTAATGTTTGAGCCTCCTTCATGTCTTGTGTCCTTTTACTCCCTCACCTTCTACTCCCAACATTTGCAAATAACTTCATGGTCTGGGGGTTGATTTTCAGTGGTAAAGGGCACCTGTGTTGAAAGCGGTGCTTGTCCTTCTGAAGAACAGCTGCATAAAAGAAAAGGAACACTAAAGAGACTGGCTCAGATGCTATAAACTTGCAGAAAACGTGTGAGCAGTCCAAGCCTAAAGCCAGACAGCTTGTGAGACTTTCTCACCACTGTTTATGGTCCTGCAGGCTTTTAAGGTTCGCTTGGTCAGTGATTTTCCTGAATAGGAAGCTGATTTTACTACCTTTCTCCCAGAGGCTCCATCAAGATAGTGCTATGTGGTCATTGCCTGGGGTCTCTCCCATACCAGTTCTTTGACATTTAAGATACAAAGATTAAGCTGTCACTCTTACTGAATTTAATTCTTAACATGAGCATTTCTATTTGCGCTCTCTGCTGATGGGTGAGTTGATATCCTTCCCCTACCACGTCTCTGAAGTTGTTAAATATCAAGCAGAAAAAATATCCATAGCTGGGGGCAGAACTGAGATCCGATTCCCCAAGAGTTCAGGGCTATTCCCTTCCCTTGGATAGAAGGAAATGCAACGTAGATCACACTGTGCATATTTTACAAGTTGTATTTTCCATAAGTGGGTTTCAGATTGGGTGCTAATTTCTGTGAGGTTGTCTTGCACCCGCTGCTCCGGAGTCATTCGCTCTGCACCAGCGTTGTTCTTCAAGGTGTTGACCAAGAGACTCCGTGAAATCTTCTGCCTGTCGGCCAAAACCTCTTTTGTCAGACAGTGTGAGAGTTGTCACTCGTGCGCTCGAGAGGCTGTGCGATCACAGTGGCATTCTGCCAGTGAGCGAGTGGGGTGTAGCTGTCCCACAGCTCAAATCTGAACCTTACAAAATACCATCTAATATAGCGTGGGACAGGTTTGGTAAACTTTACCACTTGTTAACAGATTTGGTGCCTATCATATACCAACCACGTGTGTTCTTGCCATGTTTGGGAACGAATCCGGCTTGCAGGTGGTATTTTTAGCCATGCAGTGTAGATAGTATCAGTGCATTCAGCTTCATTGCATTGAACTGCAGGCCCTTACATATTCAATTTAAGCGTTATTCAGCCAATAATGTTCGGCAACCTCAGCAGTAGCGGACAGCTTTCCTCTGCTTTGTCTTTCAGGGTTTTCATGGTCGGATAGTCAAGGATTACACCTGTGAGCATGGACTTTGTTTAGCATGACAAAATGCTGTTTATATGCCCTGGCTTGTATTCTGCATCCTTCTGTCCCATACAAGGAATGATCGACTTTGCGTTAATTCCCGATTTATATAACGGTCCCAGACTAATGGAGCATTCTTTGTCGAAATGTACAAAGATTAAAGCTCCAGGTTTTCTAATCTACTTGTAAACCTTATGAAGTATGTGCCTTCAGCAGTTGGATATCTTTCTTTAAACAACCGTGTTCTTGGTATGAGAGTGTTTTCACTTCCCCCTTCTGCACGAGCAGTTTTTGCGACTCTGCCAAGCGGTATCACGGAGTGCCGTAATCTGTATGAAACTGGTCGTGAAAAGGGATGGGGAGGGATGGGACTGAAAACCTGTCCTCTGAGCCACCATGAATTCCCAACCTCTAGTTGAAAACTGGTGCCGCTTTCCCTTCTTCCCTCTCAACTAATTGATTTTTGAACTATTTAGGCCTTGACTTCTAGAGATATCAAGCATGCAACTGAATTTGAAGCTAGTGAGCAGCAGCTGCATACATCCAGTAACCAAAACATCTCCTTTAAATAATTGGTTTAAATAAATAAATAGATCCTAGTTTTTTTCTGATGCACTGAGAAGGGTGTTACAGCTTAAATCTGTAGCATGTCAATAGAGTCATTACAGATTAGGGCTTAGTTTAGATGGCTGGAGTAGGACATTACATCTCATTACTGCGTAAACTTCTTTAAAATACTGATATCATTTAAAATGTTCACTAACGTCAAAGAGTTTGGTTTTACTAATTTGTCATGGATGATCAAAACTAACAGAGTCTTAGCCAGATCCCACTAGATCCAGTGGACAAAGATTACTTCTGGGTTAACATACTTTGAGCTGATCCCAGAAGTATCAGAGGAAAGATGTCTCTTTATCATCGTTTATAAGCTAAGGAAGACTCTCATATTTATGCTTATGGACTATTTAAAAATCTTTACAGTACATTGTGGACACGTTGCTTCAGTCTGTTTTTAATCGATTTGATAAGCCCGATTCAACTACACTACTTTAAAAAAAAACTAGTTAAGAAAAACAGTGCTTTGGCAGGTCAGTGGGATGCTTCCTTCTTCAGGATTGGCAGAGACCAAACAGGAATGTACCTTTTCGTGCCGTATGTATTCTTAGTTCTAGGTCTGGCTTCTCACGCACGCAGGAACCGCAGTGTAATACTGAATTGTTGCCTTTTCAAATAGATGATGCAGATTGTTCAAACTGATAACACGTGGTGTTTCCTGAATCTGAGCTTTAGGTATGTGCGGTTTTACATTTAGTAAGGCAGCACGGGGAAGAGGTGGTAACTCCAGCTTCTTGACCGTTTTTAAAGCAACCGCAGATGGAAAACAAACTTAAAGCAATGTGATTGAAAGCTCCTTGCTCAGAGGTTAAGAAATATCAGATTAAATGCAGTCTGAAAGTGTTTGATTTGACCATCTTGCGTACGTGCCCAGTCTGCTGTTACGTGGGCACATTGCCATTTTTCTACCGAACCTCATGTTCAGCCACTGCCCCAGTGTGTCCTGCTTGAATGGTGCTGTCTTAACAAGGTGGTTGCAGTTTTGTGTTATCTCGTTGGCCACTTCTAAATGCCTTCCCTTGTAAAGTGCTTAAAAAAGTAAAAGTGAAGTGTGCTGTGGAAGTTCTAAACCACAGACTCAGCTTTTTCTCAAAGTTACCCGTGATCAGCCTCAGGTGAAAAAATATACATCACTGTCACCCTCCTGGCTTTCACCCAGGTAAAAGTCTCTTGTGTTGACTTAGAGTTATGTGATCGTTTTTAAAACAAAGGTAACTCCTCCCCTTCCGCCCCCCCCCCCAAAAAAAAGCAAACAAAAAACCCACAACAACCAAAACCCCACAACCGAGGGAACATCTAAGACATGTAGCAGAGGATTTTGGCAGCGCTGCTGAGATGGATGTGCACGTGTTACTCTCTTCCCCTGGAAATAGCTGTTTCAGTTATTTCAAGAAAACCCTGCAGTTGCCAGTGGCATATATATATATAAAAAATATACATTTTTTTAATCAAATCATTCTTTTGATTTTTCTTAATTACCTTAGTACACAGCTCATAGTATTTTGCCTTCATTTATGTAGATGGAAATCTTTTTTTCCCCCGCATCTGGGGCGCTTGTATCAGCTGTAACCCATTTGTGATTAAAATCCTTCAGGCTTTTTTTCAGTGACTGGTGTATATGTATCAAAGAGGAAGCTTGTGACAGTGGTGCTGTGCTCCAGCAGCAGCCAGACGGCTGTAGATACAAGTCCACATCATTAAATAAGGTGTAGTGGGAATGAAAGAGAATAATGCTCTCAATGTTGTCTCGATCAGAGCGTTAGCTTAAGGGCATTTGAGTTTTCTTTCTGTTCGACATGCACCATGTGCGCTGGGAAAGGATCGCGAGGCAACACGGGGGGAGTTAACTCGGTGATGAGAGATGTAGTATCTAACAGTGTTTTTGGAACACGAAGGTACTTTGTTCTACCCCGGCAGCTATTTCCTGCCCTGCTGCAGGAAGGCGGCGCGCAGCGGGGCTCGCACGCTGCTAACCTCGCCGCCTTTTGTTGCGAGCGCCGCGGAAAGTCTCCTCTTTGACTTGTACGTCAAGCTGGTGAAGGAGCTTCACAGCCATAGCGTCTTTTGGAGGGTGGATGTGTCTGAGAACGGGTTTTCTGATCCCTACGTATCTAATGGAAAATCGCCAGGGCCATTTTAGAGTTTGTAGTGAAGCCGTTCCTGGGTGTTTGCTGGTGACGATGGAGAGGAGCGCATTCTGCACAGCAAAGCGACCCATCCTGCTCGCTGTCAGGACCGCGGCTGAAGCGCTGCAGCAGGATGTTCACCTATTTGTTTCGGGTGGGGGAAAAAAAAAAAAAAAAGAAAGAGACCAGAACAATGCAAAGGGAAAGCACCAGCAAGAGAACAGTATGTTCTTTGTAATGCTTTTTCTTTGGGGACATCTATTGCTGGCAATAAGATTAAATCACTGAAACCTTCCCTGAAGCTACATCTGCCACTGCCTACATTTTCCAACCTCAGTAATAAACTAACATTTGCCATTGTTCGTTTCTTCTGGATTTCATTTCTTACAGATTTAACCAGCGCTATTTACCACAAGGCATTCAATTCTTGCTTAAAGTGGAGATCTATGCCAAGTCCCTAAAAATATTCATAGCTCCAAAGAATCTGGTTTTAAATAATATCATAAAAAGTAGACGATATTAATACAACGGTTCACACTGAGTTCAATACTGCTGATGCCAATGTGTAAAAATGATGGAAGCCTAAGAAGCTCTAGACAAGACTACCCTGAAGTGATGAACCAAATCGTTTTTACCTTTTTACTGGCTATTTGTATTTTGATTACAGGAGGGAATTTTCTCATCCCAAAATATTTTCAAAAAACAAATCTGCGTTACAGCCTTGCTTGTCGTGACATGGAGCGCTGTACCTCCTTGCTGCGGAGCGGTGGGCTGTGTGGGGTGGGTCGTGGCTGCCCGTTTTGGGGGCGTTTGGGAGGGAGGACTTACGCCATCCCCTTCTTCCCACAGGACGCCATAGTGATCCATGAAGTTTATGAAGAAGGGGCAGCAGCCCGAGATGGCAGGCTTTGGGCCGGCGATCAGATTCTGGAGGTAAACGAGTCTCTCTGTGTGTATGTGCTGGCTTATATCTTTGCCGTACATACTTGTATTGAACACAGTGTAGGTTTCTTGTAGGCAAAATAGAGATCACCGAGTGGGATCTGTACTTGAAGCTTCTTTTCTGTCACTAAGAACGTCCTGACAAATTCATATTTCCTTATATATTCATACAAACTGAAGGTACAAATTGAGAATATATTAAATTTAATTGAGCAAGGCAGTTCTCGAATTACATAGTTCAGCTGTCATGTCCAATAGCTCAGTATTATTCATCTGTTTAATCTTCCATTCGGAGGCCTGCGCTACCGCTGCCCCTCCAGCGGCTCTGCGCTGCCTGCGGACCAAGCGCTCAGCCGGCCCAACGCGGGGCGAGGAGGCGAAGGTGGCCGCAGCATCCCTGCGAGCATCCCTGCCGAAAAACCCACGGTGCCCACCGGCGGCGTGGCTGGGGCAGCTGCCGGCTCCTTCGGGCCACGGTTCATAACACCGGTGAACACACAGAATTATTTCTGTGAATAAACGTAGCGGTTTTTCCCCCACCGAGAAGCGTGGAAGTCGAGGAGGGAAAGGGTTAAGAGAGAAGTGTTGGTCTGCAAATGAAACTTGCGTCAGGCAGGGGTTCAGCGCAGCTGCTTGCAGCCTCTCGCTGTCAGATCAGGACAAATTCCCAGCATGGCCATTAAGGCTTTGGTGTGTAGGGTTAGAAAAATAGCGAGGGGTACTTGGGGAGTTGTCTTTACAGCTCTTGCATTGAAAATATTTTTTTTAGCGTTAAGGCTGAATGTTGTTTTCGTTTTATAAATAGCTGTGTATTAACAGAGCACAATAATTAGGGGATAAAAATGCGGGAGGTTAATTAATTCTTCTCTGGCCAAACAGGAAAGTGCTAATGTTTGTGTGCCATAATATTGTTATTATTTCAGCTTTTAAAAGCTGTACTAATGAATCAAAAAGATGACTCTGAATTAGTTTCAGATTACTATGATAAAGTACACGCAGATGCCTGTGTCGAGAAAAGAATACCAACGCAGTATATAAATAAATGTGTGCAGAATTAGTACAAAAGAATATAATTACTATAGATTAGGCTTAATTATCTTAATGTAAAATTAAGTATGATTATAACTGTGAAATACTGAATAACTTTTTTTTACTGAAAAGTAGAAATACTGAGAAATATTTTCATTGCCTTAAAATTTATTATGTTATGTAAGGGGATTAACATTGTATTGTTATTTGGTTACAGTTCATGTTACTTCCTAAGGAGACTTAAAAAATAGTTAAGCATTGATATTTTTTGCTATTGGCAAATAAAAGATGGTTTTGTTAACAGAATATTGGCAAACACTTTAAAGGGCATCTGTGGATCAGGCTTGGCAAAATTAGGAGATTAAGTTTCAAGTCGCAATAGTTGGGGTTTTTTTTTAAGACTTCAGCATTCAATCAGAACTTCTTGTTCTATCTGATATTACTAAAATGTTAGAACATTTTCAGGTTGTCGTAAGAGAAATGTAATTGAGTGCTCCAGGAGCGGTCTTGTGTGCCATCTATTGGAACAAAACAAAATAACCGTTTAATATGACCTGCCTGGCCTTCGCCATTGCCATGTGCTCATGTCTCTGGTTCCTCCTGCCTTGCGCTCAGCGGTGTCGGGAAGCTGGGGAGAAGGAATCGGAGCAGTAGGAGATATAAGAAGCTCAAAGGAGCACGACCCCCTTTGTCTAGTTGTAAGAAAGGAGCATTGTTTGAGGTTCCAGCGTTTACAAAGAAGGGAAGAACACCCACAAAACTTACAAGCCAAAATGTTTTGATTATTGTGATTTACTCCAGGCGGTGGCATAAAGCACTGAACTCGCACTCAGTGGGAGATCCAGGAGCTCGGCCCGCTGGAAATGGGAGCACTAAATTACAGTGCCAAGGGGTGTCAATTTGACAAATTTGTCCTGTCGCACAAGGGTAGGGTGTGATGAAAAGATCATTTATACATGTGATTTGGAAAGAAAACACTGATTATTTCAGGTGAACGGGATCGATCTGCGGAATGCCAGCCACGAAGAAGCTATCACTGCGCTGAGACAGACGCCCCAGAAGGTGCAGTTGGTTGTTTATAGAGATGAAGCACATTACAAAGATGAAGAAAACTTGGAGATTTTCTATGTAGATATACAAAAGAAAACGGGCCGAGGATTAGGGCTCAGCATAGCTGGAAAACGGTAAGAGCGTCTCCTGACCGCACTGCACTTGAAATGAGAAATATTCTGCTTTTTGCCATGTGAACAGCTGTAGCCATTAAATGGAATGTGAAATAAAGGAAAAACTCTGTCAGGAACAGAGTTTTGTATCTACACATCTTCAGGGATGCGGTGGGGTTGTGGTTGTGGCTCCTCTATCGGAACGACGACACAGCCGTGTAGCCAGGGCTGGTGCTGGCCAGGAGGGCTCCCAGCACAGAGCGGGTGTCCCGCTCCGACCGAGGGTGGCCAAGTGGGCGCACGCAGAACCAGGAGTGGAGCTGTGTCTCGGGGGCTTGGGAGCCCTAGCCGTAGCTTTTGTGATTTCGAAATGGGGAGGGAATATCAGGATTCGCCTTTGAAAATGGATTTGTGAGTTAGATCTAGCTCCTGCTCGGGTTCAAAGGGACCGATGTCAGTGGAAGATCAGATGCTGAGTGTTAGACCCAAATCCTCAACAGTATCAAAGTGACTGTCCGACACTGCAGACAGCAGTTCTGTGAGTACAGCTCAGAATCTGAGATACGGTGGTAGGTAACAGCTGCTTAATAAAATGTGGCTTTTTACTGATGTATTTCTAAACCACTGCTATTAGATCATTCAGACCAGAGCACTGATAGATTTAATTTGTCATTGCTAGAAGAGATTGACAGCATGACACTGGTGAGCGCTCATTCAGTGTTGGTGGGTAGGAGTCATATGGTTGCTCTTCCGTATTGCCAAAAAAAATTTATTTTCTCAATTACAAATCATCATGTCATTATCCTGACTGCGTATGGTCAGTAAAGTTGCCGCAGCAGTTTTTTTACAAGAGTGGCAATGTTTAACCCAGGTGTTGTGAGCAGATTGCAGGTTGGGTAATTAATTTAGCTTATGTAAATTACCCTACAGATGGTAATCACAGCCCTCCCGCCTTTGCTTCTGTGCAAAACTTTCTGTCCTATTGCTAAGTGCTTTGCTTTTGGGGATTCCCACCTTCGAGGCAGCCCGATTTCGGAAGTCGATTAAACGATACCCAGGTAGAATTCAGGTTGTGTTGTGTCCTTCAGGGGGAAGGGTACCAAACGCCCAATCTTGGGCATCGCGGCCGGCACCAGCTCACCCCATAGCGAGCCCCGGGAGCTGGGGACGGCACAGAGGGGTCCTGCGGCCCCTGGGGAGGGGACTCCCCTGCGAGGAGGCTGGAGCTGATAAATAAATACATTCCCCTCGCCGGCGTGGCTGGCTGCTGTCGCAAGCCTCGCTGCCCACCGCGGGCGGACAGCCACAAGGCTGGATTTTCTGCTGCATAACTCATGTGCAAACTATACAAGTGTTTTCTGCAGACTTCTCCCTGCTCTTCTGTTGGGGGCCTCCAGGCTTGGGGAAAAGGAACTGAGCTGAACCTTTAGGGGGAATGCAGGAAAAAAGTATGTGAGGCTGCATAATTCATATCAGGCACATCAGGAGATAGTTTAACTCCATCTTAGACCGATCCTTCGCTTTTTATTCATACAAGCGGTATTTTTCATGAATCTTTATGGATCATACAGTCAGAACTAACGGTTCAAGGGGAAACACAGCATTAAATATAGCAAAACATGCCTTGGTTTTAAAACTCAGGGTTTTTTTACACTTAAATGGTTGAACAGGGTGTAAAACTAGTTCTTCCTCTGCTCACAGGTTTCTTTTAATGTCTCTTAAATGCAAGTAATCTAAATTGGTCTCCCAAAGAATATTGGATTGTGTAATTAGCCATATGCTTCTTGCATTGTTAGAAATGGAAGTGGAGTGTTTATCTCTGACATTGTTAAAGGAGGAGCTGCAGACCTAGATGGAAGATTAATTCAAGGAGATCAGATTTTGTCTGTAAATGGAGAGGATATGAGAAATGCCTCACAAGAGACTGTTGCCACTATACTTAAGGTGAGTACATAATACATTTTAAGATATTGAATTGCAGTTACTGACACTATGCAAAGTAATTATCCTGAAGTGCTATTTGCACATACACAGGACAGCTCGAACTGATTACCGAGACAATGATTTCATCTGAAATAACTTTGGGAGATTCATTTAAAATCACTTCTCCATGTATATTTAGAAGTGGGATGATATGAAGTGGGAAAACAAAGGCACATGTGGTATTTAGGCATTTATTTGAAAATGCAACTGTATGTTTCATGCGGTAGAAAAATATTTGGAAACCTGAGAGGCATACAAATCAGAACTGAAATAAAATGCCTTTGGCTTTGCTGTGCTAACCTGCAGCTATAAAATGGCAGCTTAAATCCTTTTCTGCACAGCTTTCCGTCTTGCAGGAGTGATTTTAGACTCTGAAGTTGTGCAGTCTGGGAGAATTTGCTTTTTTCTATTCAAAAGCGCGTAGCTGCTTGAGTCGGAGGAGAGGGCAGGGGATGGCCTGGCTGCGAGTGCCTGATGTTAGCTCCTCCATACCGCTCCCAGGCCCGACAGCCTGTACCAAGGATGAAAGGACGGGCGGGAGCGATGCTGCAGACCCATTTCTGTTCAAAACTGCATGTGGAAACAAGGGCTTTTTCCCTGCCATCACCGCTGGTGTTTCTGCACATGATTTCTTTCGTTCTTGAAAGGAAAGGCTAATTATTTCCTTGCTTTTTCCATTCAGGGTTGGTACCTGGCCAACAGTTTACCTATTTAAGAATTGGAAATTGGCAATATGAGGGTATATTATTAAGTTGAGTGCATATGTGTTAAATTTGCCCTTTTCTGCAGCATTTTTCCTCTGAAGGGTTTTTCGTGAGCATTGTTTGTGGCAAACGTCTGTTGCAGAGTTGGGACCTTTTTGTTTATTTTTACTGAGTAATTGCCCATCTGCAGTTTGCCAGTAAGAAGATTCGTACTGACTTCAGCAACTGGGATAAACCTTCAGAATAAACCCAAATCCAGGGATGGCCACTTTTTGTATTCTCTAAACACAAACATTGAAGTTTGGAGCATTCCTTGGGGCTTTCTTCACAGAGTTGTGGTGCTGAATGTAAACATAATTCTCTCCAGGAGAGCATGAAATATTATGTGTCTACTTAAATGCTGTACGTTGTGATTTTTTTTCCAAGTGTGCCCAAGGCCTAGTGCATCTTGAGCTTGGGAGATTGCGAGCTGGATCATGGTTATCATCACGGAAAACATCCCAAAACAGTCAGGTTAGTGACAAATTCATACATATAAAATGGAGCTGTGATGGATAGGGCATGGGGACAGTGCACAGGCGTGCCCGTGAGGCTCAGTCCTTCCACAGACACTTACTGCTGAGGGCATGGAATAAAGTATTTTATCGCAATAATTTTCTGTACGGAACCGCAGAGTAAGTGTCGTGCTGAAATGCTGATTAAGTAGAAGAGCTAGTTAATGTATTATTTTTTTTGTTTGTTTAAGGAGTGTCTTCCTGAGACACACAAAAAATATGTAATATATTTCTCACATGGTGATGCCCAGAAATTTTGTTAGACCTGCAAAAATGCTGAATGTATTTTCTGCAGCTGTTTTGTCAATCAAAATGAGTTAATGAAACTGAACTGTGTCTTTGCCTATCTTATGACAGAACCACATGAGAGCTGCTTTCCTCTCAAAGAAAACACAGAGCAATTTCCTGCTTCACTTGCTTTTTACCTGAAGCGAGGACAACAATTCATTTTTCAATCAGTGCAGGACTTTTCCCCCTCTCCCCGCGCCCCCCAATCAGCTCAGACACTGATACCGTTGGTATTAAATCTGAGTATTGCAAGGGAGGAAAAACAAGGCAAGATGACTTAGAAAACTTTTTCTAATGGGTTTTCCTTCCGAAGACCAACTGCTTTGCCATGATATTGAAGTTGCCAATGTCCCTGAGAGGGGAGGCTTGTCCTTGATGTCGTGCATGAACAACCCCAAAAGGGGTGCCAAAATCATAGTCATGTGGTGTGATTTCTTAACTTTCTAAAGGGCAGCGGTGATCCAGCCTGCTCTCTGGGTGGGTGAAGTGTCAGGAAGGGCTGAAGAGCCCGTAGCCATGCAGGAGCAGCTGGGCTAAGCCCAGCTTTAAAAATAATCGCTAACTATCATTGGAGAAACATCTGCACTGCATGCAGCGGGCAAGGAAAAATGAAATAACAGAGGAAAACGATACTGATTGCATTAAGTAAAGACAGCGGCCTTGAATATTACTTTCTTTTGGTCATTGTATCAACGGCTAGCCGAAGCAAGAGGAACTTCATCAAAAAAGTGATGGTTAAAAATTACCCACCTGGTTTTACCGTGTAAAACTCATAGCTGAAAGGGAAGCAAAACGCCATAGTCTCTAACATGATTCTAGGTAGAAAATCAGATCGAACAATGTCATCCCCCTTTCTTCGTAGCGTAAGAGGCTTTTGCAGGAACCTAGTAATTTCTGTATTTCCCTTAATACAAGAAATCTTAATTGCTGTTCTTAATGCAGAGCCATTTGAGAGCCTTCATCTCACTGCTCCTAAGTGACTCGGTGATTTTGAAAACTGAATAAATGTTTCTCAGCAAAACCGTTCCAAGAGTTATAAAAATCTTGGCAGATAATACAGCAAATCAGCTTGAATGATTTGCACAACTGCGAGCGATGTTTTAGAAGCTGCTGGCCAAGAGCATCCAGCACTTTTGTCCTCACTTGGCTTTTTTCTTGGTCCGTTGCATACCTTTAACAGTAGAAATGTAAGCCTTGTGGTGCAGGACAGTGATTTCTTTCACGCGCATTGCAAATTGTGTTAACTGACCCATGAATTGGCAACTAGAGGTGGAAATTGTGCTCTGCCTGTTGTTCGTCACTGACAGCTGCACGCTGGTCAGTTCGGATAAATGCTGCCAGAGCTTTTGATTCACCGCCTAATGCATTTAGAGGGAGAAAGCTCTGCTGTGGATGGAGAAGTATAGACCAGATCTTTGTTTTGCATAAGGCAGCTTAGTTGAAAAGGTCTGGCCCTCGGTGAAACCTGTTGTTCAGACGCACTTCCTAAATTGATAATGATGTTTTCTTGAGGGGCAGAGTCTGAAGATAAAGCCAGATACGGAGATAGGGAAAAGGCGGGCTGGAAATGGACGGCCAAGAATTGGTAATGTGCACGAGCAGCTATCTTTGGAGGCTCTCCCTTTTGTCAGCTCTAGTACGCAGGCATCTCATCCTCCACCTGGGATGTTACTCTGGAAGTCAGAGCAGGTTCGTGGTCAAACGAAGGGAGCAGGTTCAATTACAGGACCTTGTAATCAGACAATATGTTCAGCTAAAATAACAAAGCCTGTAGATTAGTGCTGCGTAACAGGGTGGGTGTATGTGCTATCCCTGTCCTGCGGGAGAGGAGCTGCTATGTGTCCCGCTGGGTGTCTCACGCACGCTCATCGTAGGGTGAGCTGCCCGCAGGGTGCGTCGTGGGGAAGATGGCCACAAGCTCTAGCAGCAACCATCATCTCCCCTTCTCCTCAGGTTCGGAGACACACTGGGAATAAGCAGATGAAGGGGATTAATCTTATTTCCTTATGCTGTCTAGAGCAGACGTGAACACCGTACGCATTAGGTGTGCGGCACTATGGGTGTGCCCACAACTTGGGGATGGATTTGGGTAGGTTCCCCCTTTGGAAATTAAGTTGGAAGGGTTTGCACTTGCGTGGCCGATGTGGTATTTCCAGTCTGGTTGACGCAGAGCACAGCTGCGCCCGTATGCTGCGGGAACTGGTTTAAAGTTAACGTTTGGGTTTGACTCACAGGTTTTGATTTATTTTTAACTTCAGGCGAGCCAACAGAGTGTCCATAGCCACTTCCACCCTGCGCTTGCTCCGGTCCTCTCTACCTTACAGAATTTTGTCAGCACAAAAAGATCTTCAGCAGATGTGTCTCAGAGAAACTCAGGTATAATCTCAGCGGCTGTCAGAATAGCTGCGTGTTATTTGCTTTGTATTTGTGCTGGTTTAAAAGCAAAACTGAATACTTCATTCCGGTTTTCCTACTCAGTCTCCCAGAAGACGTACCGCTGATATTTTAAGACCCAAGCACTTTCCAGCAAATGACATTATTTTTATGTCTACTGGTAGAGTAATGGCTCCTCTATTTTAAGTGCAGAATTCCTGCTCCCTGCTATTCCCCGACGCCCTCGTCGGAGGCTTAGCACAGGCAAGGTTCTCGCATTAGAAACAGTTTTCTCAGGGAATAAAGCTGCCACCACTTCATTTATATCTTTGTTGTTCTTGAGTGTATAAAGGGCTGTTTTGTAATGAGAAAGTCACAATGCTCAGTTTGCAATTTGCAGATTTAGCAAGTGCTAAATCTACAACCTGCAGTAGCTTGTGGAGAGCCTGCGCGTTTGTGCGCTCTGACCTGTGTCAGAAGTGGGTAACCTTTGCTTATGTCCAGCCGTGGGCAGAAGTAGAAGACGTTTCTTCTGCCAGTTTGCGTGCACTGGAGGAGGCGGGTGGCTTTTTGGGCAGCCTTCTTTATGCCATTTTAAAGGGCCCTGCAGCACTGAGAATGCGTGTCTGCATACCCTGATCCAGCGTCCCCGGGGCTGGGCTTCCCGCTGCCCCTCGGCCATCCCGCCTTGGGTACGCAGATATCTGCACAAGCACACGTGCGTGGCGGTGAGAAATACTGATATGTGTTATTTACAATTGTTAACTCTTGAAAGAGACTAATTCTGCCTGCCTTCTAAAGGTTCTCAAAATAGTTTAATTAAAGCTGGTAGAATTAGGAGGTGGTATAGCAGAGCCCAGCACCTGACTGCCCCATCAGCTTTTAGGCTGTTTAGTCCCAGTTCAAATGATTCCTTGGAAGTGTCCCTTTTTTTTTTTTCTTCTTTTTTCCTCTTTTTTTACTGTTTCGAGTGCTTGTAAATGTCCCATGGTTAGATATATGCCAGCCAGACTTCCTGGCTGTCTATTATTTGCTAATACAGCACAAATTGGAAGAGGAAATCAATGGAACCTCAACAGTCTCGGACCAGCCGTGTGCCCTACCCTTTGTGGTAGGGACACTGTGATTTATGAATAATAAGCCAATCTTTAATTGAGTGAAATGCACAATAGGGCTTTTCTTCAGGCCGGCGGAGTGCTGTTATTCAATAGATTGGGGCGAGCAGCGGCTGCGCTACAATGGGCGTCACGGTGGCATCCGTCAGCCGGAGTGATTACATCCGTATTCATCTCTGGGTGAAACAGAAATCCCGTCCTCCTCACGTGAGCAGCACTGCCTGGTTTGGCACAGGAAGGCTCCGCTTCTGCTTGGTGATAACTCTGACGAGGCAGCAAGGGACCATTGTCACCTGACAGTGTTATCTCTTAATTATATTATCTCTTAATTACAGAAGCTAATTGTTTGTTTCTTTATTAGTAGGAGCAGATATGGGCCCAAGGACTGTGGAGATAACAAGGGTCAGTGAGTTATTTTCTATCAATTCAAAAGGCTGACACCTTTAACTGAAGTTGTTAATTTTTGTAGCATTTCTCAGAAGTAAAATTGCATTATTTATGTTTGCAATAGGTTGTTGGATGTATGCCTGTGTAATGGGACCTGCATGTGTGAGGATGTATGTGTCTGTGAAACCTATCTATTTTCTCCCTGTTCCATAAATCAAATGAGTCAGTTATTGCTATTCCCTGAATACTGACGTCTATGAGTTGCTCCAATTGCAAATGTTTTGTTGTTTTGCTTTGTTTTAGGGACCGAATGATGCACTTGGTATCAGTATAGCAGGAGGGAAGGGAAGTCCATTAGGAGATATTCCCATCTTCATTGCTATGATTCAAGCCAGTGGTGTGGCTGCACGTACCCAAAGACTCAGAGTGAGTAGAGGGGTCCTCTCAATATTTCCTATTTCATCTGCCATGTGTCCCACAGAGAAGGAGCCTCAAGCGCTTCTGTATATGCCATCACTTTGATAATGTCTCATAGACTACTCTGCCTCTTATATAAAAACAAAACCAAAAAAAAAAAAACCAACCAAAACAAACCTACCCTTCTCTTCCCTTTTTGATTATATTGCATTGTGGGATACTGGCAATTGTTGCTCACATTGGAAAAGTGACATTAAGAGAAAGAACATAAATGCATTTGCAGTGGTCTTTGAATGTATACGTTCATCCAGACCCAGGGAAGGCAGCAACGTGCTCTCTGGAAATCATGGGTATTTTGGGGACTGCAGACTGGGTATCATTTAGAGCTCAAACTGGGTAAAAACCAGATGGGAGGTTAGTTGTTTGATCTCAAAGCCCTTATAAAGAAATGCCAAAATAAGGCACTTCTGTTAGACCCACAGGATATGTGGGTTTCCAGCAATGACCGTGGTGAACGCTTTCAGTTTTGCAGAGAGTTTCAAGGAATCCTTAATATTGAAAAAAAACCTTATTATGCGGGTACATAGGATTGCTCTGGCCCATGAGATTCATTAGCACATGCTGCTACATTCATGCCGTGTCTCTAACAGAATTACACAATAGCACTAAGTGCCAGGGTCAAGATCATTTTTATGTATAAGAAGAAGAAATCATCCAGGTTAATTAGATTAATATCAGAAGTGCTTGCTTTCCTATACTGCATTCAGCACGGGCATACATAGTCTGTAAGAATATGAACTTGTCTGCACATATGGACACGAATTCTTTCTGGATGGGAGGACAGCGGTGAAAATCTCACTCTCTCTGCTTACAAATGGAAATAGTAAAATACAACCCATCTTTGTGTCTCTGATCACATTGTTATTTTTAAAAAATCCGTATCATACTTGCGCTGAAGAATGGTAAATGATCACTAGCAATGCAGAATTCTCACAAAAGGGATCCTGCAAAAGAGAAGCATGACTGTGCAGTGCCAAGTTCACGAGGAATTTTAAGCATTCTTAATTTTAATTTTCTCTAATGCTAGTAATTTTCCATTACTGTTGTACTTTTAGGTTGGAGATCGGATTGTCAGTATTAATGGGCAACCTTTGGATGGGCTGTCTCATGCAGATGCGGTTAATCTACTAAAGAATGCTTATGGGAGCATTATCCTGCAGGTATGGTGATAAATTGAACATGCAGCTGCATGAGGGTAGATAAATGGCATTCAGGAAAAAAAAAACTTAAGCATCACTGGCACAAGGCATCACAGAATTGCAGGGTGCTTGCTGATGGGAATTACACAGAATGAAAGCGAGAAATAATTTTCATTCAAAAAATCTTTATTGCCACTCATACAGGCTGTGAGCATGATTATATAAAAGCGTAACAAAGAGAACAAAATAACTTATTGCTATACATGATAAATCAACAAGCTTCCAAGGTTGTTTTTTTTTTTAATTTGAAGTTAACTAGGAACAAGAAATTATGTGTGTGTGTACGTGTGCATGCACGCAACTAGACTGCGACCAAACTGCCCACAGTGTTAATTTCCTTGTTCTTGAAAGGGGGAGAAGAAAGAAATGCTAGCAGCATTTAGTAAAAATGATAGCATCATCATTAAGACGGTGCTGCCTAGAACTGATTGTTCTACAGGTAATCAAAAATAACACTCGAGAGAGAAACAGTGTTATCACCGCCACGTTTATATGCTAGCTAAAAGGAAGACATGTTCTGCCACTTTGGTTCTAATTGCTGCTTGCCACTATATTCATCTTTAGTTTATTTTTATGTTTACACAAAGAAATGAGCAAAATACTTGCCAGAGAGAATTCAAAATACTACTCGTTTGCAGGATTATTGTAACAATTGGAAAACAAGCTAAAGACATACCACTAAAATCTACTCTTAATTTTCTTTATCATCACCACATATTGGATTGGAACACTTCTTGAGAGATTTTTGCGAGCTTCTTGCTTGCGTTACAACACAAGTATGACTATAAAAAATGGGGGAGGGGGGGGAAGGGAGAAAAAGAAAAGAAAAAAGGGAATGAAATGGTAATAAACTTAGTTTTAGACTTGCTTATTCTTGGTTTTGTTTGTCCGTGAACTGCTGACCTGGTAAGTGATGAGCCGGTTCCAGAGCAGATGGTGTATTTGTGTAGTTCCATTGAAGTCAAAGGAAATACACGGATATACACCAGCTGAGGATTTTCTGTTAAATTATAGTTATCATATTGTTACTAACGTTGAGTAATTTCACTTTTCATGTCAACAGTATTCCCTGAATAGAAAATGAAAGCTTGCTGCAGAACCCAAAATTGCTAATCTTGAAAGCTGTAATACAGCGTATTCCACCTCATCATGTATTTAAAAATATTCCTGATGAAGCACGCTGTCAGTTGGTCGCTCGCATAAACAAAGAGGTTCTTCTGGAAATGTCTTTGGGTTTGTCAGTTGGTGGTTTTTCTTCCACGTTTTTGCTGTCAGACTCAAAATGGGCTTAATACCTTTTACAGACGATACGGTTTTATTCTGATAGAACAGAGTCTTTTTTCCTCTATTAAAAAATCTGTTATGTGAAGGTGGGATGTTATATTTTAATACCGGCAGGGAGTAGCGTCAAAGGCCTGCCGTAAGCGTGGTGATACGGTTACCTGACGTGCTAACCGCAGGTACTTCTCAGTCACCGGATTGCTTTTTTTTTTATTAAAACAATCTAAATGGAATAACCCTATCGCTGTGATAATCATGACTGATGTGTCATTAAGTAATTCTATTTATTATCAGGTTAGACCACTTCATGGCAAACTGCTTTGAAAGGTCAGATAATTGCGTTCAGTGGTGTGGAAAGGCTTATTATCAGTACGTCCTGGGAAGGATGGTAAAGGAGTTTGCAAATGCTGTTTGCAAATGGGAGATTAGGGTCTCAGGGGAACAATCATCCCTTTCGGCTGTTTTGATGCTTTGGTTTAATTTAATTTCTTTTCTGCAGGTGTAGTAATGAGATAAGGGGAAGCTTTTTTACAAGGTTGTTGAACTCTGATACGTTCTTACTGCCAACTGAAGATTTTTGAATATAGATTTATTTTGCCCTCGTTTTATTTGACAACAAAATGCGACAAATACTGGCTGGCGCTCTTTCCCCTACTGCAATGGGAAGGAAAACTTAACGGTGTCTTTGCTGGCTGAGCCAGGTGCAGCTATCTTGTCTGCCGGACCCCTTCATTTAGGGCATCCGAGAACCTGAGTCCTGGGATGCAAAATTTGCATGAGAACTAATCTTCCTTCCTAGAAAATGCTACCACCCTCTTGGCTCCAGGTGATTAGAAAGGGGGAAATATTGTTGTGGAAGAATTGTGAGCATTCATTTAATTGACAAAGTAACCTCTTTCTCTGGCTTATCCAGAAACACTGTTCCCCTCTGCTCAACATCTGAGTGAAGGCAAGAGAAAGCTTCAGAGCAAAGTTTGCATTTAACCCCCAGAAAGGTGGCTGCTATTAACTCTGTTATTTGAAAGTATTGAATTAATAGGACATGTAAGAGAAGAGGGTAGGACTTATATTTGAAATTTGCTTGAAAAAAGCCATCAACAATTGATTTTCCTGATATATCAGCTATTTTCTATATAATTAGCCACGTGGTTTTCGTATTAAGTGAACAGACATAGTGTTTCATTGCATCCTTCTTTTTAGGTTGTGGCTGATACCAACATCAGTGCCATCGCTACCCAGCTGGAGAGCATGTCTGCGGGATGCAACCTTAACTCTTCTGAGCATCCTTCTGAAGATCCCGAGTAAGTTTGTACTTAGCCTGCATAACTGAGGTGGATTTCTATGCGACATGCAAGGGAAAAGCCCAGGGTGGGGAAGGAAATCTCTCCCATTGCGTTTCTCCCTAATTTTCCATCACCTTTAAAATGAAAACCATGACCAAGCTGTGAAGATGGACTCGTGTCCATCTTCACCTGGTGACAGAAATTGCTTGGGTAAATAAGCACAAAATGTGTTTCCAAGCACTAGTTCTGAATATTTTTCAAAAAAACTTCTCCCCTTTCTTTTCTAACATGTTATGCTGACATGATAGTTCTGCCCTTGTCTGTCGGCTTCCTTGCCTGAAAGGAGTTATGATCGTAGCAATTTGAAATAATTTGTCATTGGCAGACTAAGGCGAGAGGTGGTAAAAAGCCTGGTATCAGAGACAAATGTTTCAAAACACGTCCCAGGACTTTCTTTGTCTTTTGAATCTTTCTAGCTTTACAATTTGAAAAAGTCTGATTCAAAAATTTTCTACTTCCAGCGTTTCTGCATGGTGATGGAAGTTAGAGATCTAGTCCTCCCATGGCCATGCGTCATTCTCCATCGTGTGCTTTTTAGGGCAGCTTGTAGCATTCCAGTTATCATTTTAAAATTCATTTGGTCTTCATTTTGGTTCATTAGCTTCATTATGTTCTTCATTTTCATTCTTTGATTCATTATATTTATCTTAAGAAGCTGAGATGCAAGTTGCTGCCCTACCTCAGGGGTTTTGAGTATAAAAGTTACGCTTTTTATGCTGCATTTTCTAGTCTTACAATGTGAGATAATGTTTTTATTGCTGCTCTCAAAGGAAAATTGCTTACTTTGCAAAAGGATTTGTATTCTTGTTTCATATCACATAGTAGGGAAATTTGAATATGAAAATATGAAGCAGAATTAGGTGGGTGCATGCATTCATTCTGAATGAAAAGAAATGGCTAGGTATTAGTCATCATAGGCTACACCTTTATATAGGTGGAAGACGCCACACAGCTTTTGTCCACAATCATTCTTTCTAAATATGTGGAAATTACTTTTTCAAATTTGAGATGGAGATAGATATGTATATATATGAGTGGTCTAAATTCCACCAAAAATCTTCCTTTGCTCAATGCGGACAGTAAAGGCCCCTGAAGAGAGTTCAGGCTCTAAGTGATGCGCTGAGAGGGGCTCTCGGCAGTCAGCCCCTGGGGTTACGAGGTACAGGGTTGTAGGTCAAGTGTAAGTTGTTAGAAAACAGCCCAAAGAGCCTGCAGTAGAGCTGAGACTGTAAACACAAGTCTATTAAATAGACTCATTCCTCTGAAGTCATAAAGTAAAATTATGCTCGAAGGAAGCTGTTGCAGTTGCCATTTATGCAGACTAAAGACGACAGCTCGGCCAGTAAGAAAGCAAACTCTACGTACGTGCAGCGACTGCAGATGAAGGGAGTCTCACTTCTGCATCAGAGATAAGTGCTCTTGTTGAGCTCTTATTAAAAATAAGCATTTTCAAAGTGAGGAGCTGAAGTGCACGGAACAGCGTTTGAACTGCGGGCTGCGCAGGAGTGTATTGCAGCACAAGGACAAGAGTCACGGTTTGTGACTGTATGAGAAACTTCTTGGTAGATAAATATCTCTGTAAGTGTTCCTTCTGCATAAAGTCCCCAGAGACAGACATTGCTATTCTAAGTGATATTTATTGTGTTTTCAGAGCACCTCAGCCTAAGATTATTACTTTGGAGAAAGGCTCTGATGGACTGGGATTTAGTATTGTAGGGGGGTATGGAAGTCCCCATGGAGACCTGCCCATTTATGTCAAGACTATATTTGCCAAGGTATCTTTTTTTTTTTTTTTGTTTTCTCCCCTTTTCTGTATTATCTTTAAAAATAAACCTAAGAATTGGCTTGGATAATATATTATGTAGTAGAAAGCAAAATGTACTGTCAAAGTACATTGATGTGAGTAAGTGGACCCAGAACTCACAGCCACCTTCTCAGTTTATATTTCATATTACTGATGGCTGAAACAAGATACTTTATCTCAGCAAAATTGCTCTGTGTACTTGGGAAACTTGTTTTTATACATTAAAATATTTACAAGGCAGTTTTCTACCTGTAAACCTCAAAGAGCCTTCCAAGAGGAGTGGAGGCATCACTTTTCCCACTGTACAGGTGAGACAGTTGCAGAGATGCTGTATCTTTGTGGCTGAGCTTCAGCTGCAAAACCAGCAATAAGCTCCTGTGCTCAGATAGTCATCTCAACGAGAAAAAAAAACACCAAAAGACGAAAACGCCGCATCTTGTGGCTTTATCATGAATTGGCTTACTCATCGGTCCTGGCTTTAGTTATTCTCCCTGGCTTCCAGCTTCTCCCTCATGCCTCTCCATGAGTGCTCCTCTCCCATGTGCTGGAGCCGCTCTGACCCCAACCCTGAGTCTTGGCGGAGGATTTGGGGGTCCCAGCCAGGTACAGCAGTAGCTCTGGCCACCAGGGCTGAGGAAGAAACATAGTACAGCCCAGCCTCGAGGTAGACAGCCCCAGAATGGCCACTGGTGGAGAGGGAGAAGTGCCCCCTTTTCCCACCCACCCTCTTGCTAGAAATGTGCTCAGCGTGGGCCAGCAAGATACGTCAGGCATGGCCACGTGAAGGGGGTGTTGGAAATGGTGGGGAGGAAAGGAAAACAGTGGGAATTAGGGATACTTCCCATAAAGTAGCTTTGAAGTCAGTCACACACAGTTGCTTGCCTGTGCCTACTTGCTGTCACTTGTGTCAGCGCTTCTGGCAGGGTAGATGACATAATTAAGAAAACTTCATCGGAATGTGGAGTAGAAGTCCTGTCTCCTCTGCTTCTGCAATTCCAGGGCTCAAACCACAAATATCTGGTCTTTTTACAATTTTCAGTGATTAGCATGGGAAGATACCGTGTCTTTAAACTGATGCTTAGATTTACTAGTTTCTAGTTGTGAGCACAGCTGAGAAACCCTAAATCGAAGCTAGAATACACTGCAGTCACTGGTGGGGCCATGTAGCAGAAGCTGACACCATGAGTCGACCTCTGGGCAGGGCAGGACTCAGGATTTAGACAGAAGAGCTGTGCTGAGGCCTCTGGAGGAGAACAGCCATTTCTGAAGCTCTGTGGGAGCTTCTCAGGACCTTCAGTCAGGCCCAGCTCCGTCTGGGGTTTGGGGCTGTTCTGCTGCGTGAGCTCTGCATCCCTTTCCCTCCCCACACTTTAACCCGTTTCTCAGCACTGGGTGCGGACTGCGTTTAAATGCTGCCTTAAAAAGCCTCTCCATAGTCATAAAAGCCAGAACCAGCCTTTACGCTGCCGTTTTTTCAGGGATGAGCCGATTCTCCTCTTCCCAGGGGTGTATCGCTGCCCCAGACCTCGCAGGGTTGGGTGAGCGATGGGCAATGGTAGAAGCACTCAGGGAGCCTTCAGCACTGTCGTTTCCCATGTTCCCCACCCGGTTACGGCGGGATTTCCAGTGCTGCATCCCTCCTCATTTCATCCATCAGCATTACGAGAGACGGGAGGGCTCCGTGCTACCAGCCGCTAACGAATCGCTTTGCCGTTTGCAGGGAGCAGCTGCGGACGATGGCAGACTGAAGCGCGGCGATCAGATTTTAGCGGTTAATGGGGAAGCTTTGGAAGGTGTTACTCATGAGCAAGCTGTAGCTATTCTGAAGCGCCAGAAAGGAACCGTAATGTTAACGGTGTTATCATGAATGTCATTGCGCTTGCGGAGATAAATACAATTATTTTAGAACATCAGTAGAGCTATAATAATACCGTTCAGCCCTGAGCAGGATGTAAAGCAAACCCTGGCGCAAATGAATCAGTATTCACCCCATTGCCAGAAAGGGTAGTGCGCATCTCGAGCTTCATTTAGCCTTCCGCATTGATCAGCCTTTCTCCCCGCCCTCCCCTGCTTCTGGTGGCTTTTGAGGTTTCTCTGGACAAGTTTAATTAAGAAACTTCAAAGAACAATATCCATTTTACTTTATTCGTACATCGGTTTATCCCCACTAGTCTGAACCCCAGTTACAACTGCTGAACCTGGAATCAATTAGCACACAAAAGAGAATTTAGATCATCAACTGATCTCATCTGATGAGCAGAAATAAATGCCGAGTGACTTGTCATCTCACTCATGATTTACTTATGCTAATTGTCCTTTCAAGTATGCCAGAAAACATTAGCAATGTAATTAAATTACCACTGTTCCAAATGATGAAATATCAAATTCTCCTCTGGGAAATTATTTGTGCTCAGCACAGTAAGTCTGATAGTCAAATGTGAACTTCTCATGTTTATCTCTTTGGGTAGGTCTATGGAAGTTAGTCAGAGGTAATTACTGTGATGTGTCAATTTGCAGCCTTTAGCATGAAAAATAAACTAGGGGAGAGGGAAATTTATCTTTTTCGGCTTTTAAAATGTTTGAGCCTTTTCAGATATTTAGGCAGCATGAACAACAACAGCGTATCTTGTTCTATACTAATTATATTTTTAAAGAAGAAGAAATGTGCTGATATATGCCAGGCATGTTGCATACAAAGGCAGTCGTCGTCGTGCCAAGTTGCAGCGCAATTGTTCATCCTGAAACTTTAATGAAGACAAAAGTTTGCTTCGGCAATGTGATCCTGTAATTCTAGTAATGACGGTGAGCAGTCCCTCTGCACGTTGTCTTTGAGGCTAGATGAAGTTAATCCAAACCCGCAAACCATTTTACATTTCCAAGAGTCTCCCCAGGATCAGATAGTGCAGGAAGAGGCTTTCACAGATCACAGAGGATGCTTCTCTCTCGGGGCTGCTGGAGTTCAATTTTGGATAATACCAAATAATACCAGGCAGCGGTGAGATGATCGCCGCAGAAGACTGCTGCGACAGTTTAAGACGATGTTCTCCCGGGGCTGGCTGCCGTGCGCGTCCTCCCCAGGGCAGAGCACGGGGTTCCTCAGCCCCCTCCGGCCAGTCGGACAGCTCAGTCGAAGCAACCGGCTATTTTTTTTAGTTTATAAACCAAAAACTAAGCCAGGCGAGAGCATGCTGAAGCCCACGAGGAGCCTTCCCGAGGCCTGTCCCGCTCTGCGTGGTGGAGGTGGGACGCAGGAACGTTCCGCAGCCAAAAGTTAGCAACTTCATTACGGGTCGCAGCCATTCCTGCAGTGATTATATGACCGTAGCCTTAGTGATTTAGCAAATGAATTTGGCAGGCAGATTAATGGCAGTGCAAGTCATTGTGGTTTAATCTTCCTGTCCAGAGGAGCAGCAGGGTTTTAGAGGAGGCAGCCCAGTCTGATTTGGACTATTTGGTATAATTTATAATAATGATGTACCTGGGAGAAATGAAAGGAAGGGGGGGTGTCAAAATTGGCTGCTCATTTGATGTGAAAAATCCCTGGAATGAAATGGAAAGAGGATTCAAAATCCGTAATATAATAACGGAGTAGTACAGGGTTTGTGTTAAAAGTGCTGTGTTCAGTATGTTTTAGCTGGAGTGGGTATTCTCCCATTTTACGTAAAAGAACGGGTACTGACGCAAGGTGAACTCTGCTGAAACAAGCAAGCTGTGACGAGCTCTCATTCAAATGGTTTTCCTTATTTCATTGGAAAGTTTTCTTTAAATTTAGGTAATCACGAAGTGCATTTAGCCTGCTGGAACAATTAGTGGGTATTCCGTTCGTAGTGCCTGGAAGAGATTTCACATTTTCTATGGATTCCCACTGTAGTATTTGATCTGCCAAGTGAAGTGTTAGCGGAACCTTGATTGTAGACGCACAGAAATATGTCCAGATGTAGCGAATTGGAGAATTTTTAACAAATTGCCTTTGGTTGCAAAAGTATCCAAGGTATGCAGAAGTTACAGGCAGGTAGGTGAAATGTGAAGAGGTACCCTCAAAAATATTATGTGGAATTTATGAACAAAATGTAATGATTCCTCTGTCTGATTATGGCTTTATAGCCGTTGCATTCCTACTTTAAGATGTTGCCACAGTTAATCTATGAAGTTTTACACGGCTATTTATTAGCCTATTATGCACATACTGTTCATATACATAAAGAATAGAATTTATGGGCTGAGATATTTTGCACTTCTCATTGCTCAGAATGAGAGAGAACATTTTCTGCTTCTTGTAATTTGCACTTTGTGTGTTGAATATATTACTGCCAAAAATTATATCGCAACTAATTGATAAACCAGTGACCATGCGGAGGAGCGTGTGCTGTATGTACAGGACCAAGTTAGATAATTAAATTTGCATTACGCTTGTCTGGGTTGAGGTGTTCTGGTTTGTTTAAAACTTTATTTCTGTGCAAGGGAAAAAGCAATTAAACCTCCTGATTGTATGTTTACGTATATCAGTAAAATGAGACATTTTATGACTTCAAAGATTCTAAATAAAGCTCGGTTACATAAGTAGTTGTGCATTTATTTATTTTTTTTAAGTCACTGTTAAAACGTACTGCATGAGGTGTCTGTTTTCTAGTCCGAGTGGGGCTCATGGTTGCCCTCCTCGGGGAGCAGGAGCGGCGGTCGCTGTAGGAGTGGTGGAAGGCTGTGGTGACGGCCGGCCGAGGCTCTGCCCCCCAGCAGCGGGATTGCTCCCGGGTGAGACGGTCACAGGGAGCCCTCCCATGCACATCTGCCCTCCATCAGAAAGCTCTGGCTGCCCATCTAGATGGCTCGAGCCTGGTGAGTCAATTTTAATCAGGGGGACACCAACAGAAAGGGCTCGGTGGAGAGACCAAGGATCTGGTGTGCAGGCAGCAAAACCAGGGGAGAGGAAAAAGGGGATGAAGATGAAGGTGCTGAGCGACCAGTATTGTGCCAGGAGTAATCAAAGTCAACACAAAGAGTGCTTGCAGGAGGAGCATCTATGCTGTAGGCATCTCACAACCCTTTGGAGGTGCCACTCACCACCCTTTCAACTCATATGTACTGGTGGGAAGGGTTCTCCTGCCTTGGTTTGAGGACTCAGCTGTTAGAGTCTTTTCTTTTTGAAGGGCCATGTGCTGTTCGCAGTCCCTCCATCAGCTTCCTCACCTGGAGAGACCTGGAATAACCTGCAGTTTGCAGTGACGCTGCCAAGGACATCTTTGACATCACCAGGAGCCATCTTGGGGCTGTTTGCATTTCTTGGCTAACTCTGCAGAGAAAAGGGCCAGTTATGCCAATGGTTCCGCTTCTGCCAAAGGCTGGCATCGAGGTGCTGTGAGTCGTCGTGTCGTCCCCGCCGTGTGAGCTGGCCGAGGGAGCAACGTCTGTCCCAGCACCATCCCCGCTGCCAAGCACCGAGCTTGAGGAGCGCCCGCCGGCTGCAGGCTGGGACGGCGCTGGGGCAGCGAGGTGGACCGTGGCGGTGGAGGGTTGGCCGGTGCGGAGAGCAGGTCAGCCTGGAGCGATGGGGGGACTCTGTCACGTCGCACTGCTGCATCAGGAATCGCTGTAATGCCTCTGAATTCCCTGTAATTAATCAAATGGCGATTACCACCCTGGAAGTATGACATCTATAGAGCTTGTTGAGGTAATATGATTATACCGAGATGGAGCAGTTAATGTACCTTCACCTGAAAGAACTGGAATGAATTAATTTAACGTTACACATGTATAAAACATTAGTTTTTACAGTTGTGCTGAGCATTGATATATAATTCCATTATCATCTTTCTCCACAGTTTCACACTTCTACATCCATAATTTAGCTGTATTTACATTCTGGTTAAACACTGTCACGGTCATTGTTTTTCCTTTTAGCAGCAATGGACATTTTGTTCTCTAACACGCGCAATCCTGTGATAGCCAGACCTTTTAGGACGGCAGCAAATCAGACATCCATGTTCCGCAGCATCCCAAATGGAAAAGGAACAAGGATCACCTTGACTTTGCCTCCAGCCTTGTCCCGGCGGGCTCCGAGCTCTCCGCTGCTTTCGTGAGTCTGGTGGGGTTGAAGCAGAGTTTATTCCTGATTCCCGCGCAAAAAGGAAAATACGCAGTGGCAGCGTAAAAACCCCTTCACTCCCGATAGCGCAGCCCCTGCCGTAGGTGCTGTGCCTCTGTTACTGCTCGGTTAAAATGCAAAACCACATCCTAATCAAATTGTACCAATTAAAACCACGTTGACGTGGGGTTATTCTGCTGCGCTCCCCCTGCGGGATGTCCTGGGCAGGGCGCAGACCTGCTGAGCTCGGCGTCTCCTTCCCATCACCTCCTGGGAAATGGGTTTTCTCTCCAGAAATGACACAGTCGCTTTTACCAACCGGAGCAGCGAGCTGCCACAGGGAAGAGGAACACCGGAAAAGAAGAGGTCCTCGAAGGTCTCATTTTTCCTGAAGAAAATGTACTTTTGGGGTAGGTTACCTGTTTGCATTTTGAATGGGAACAGTCTCTCCTGTCTCCCAAAGACCTTTCTTGGCTTTTTTTGTTTTTCTTTTCTTCTTTGTTAACACTCGGGTGTGCAGGTATGATGGGACATCTGTTGAAAAGAGACGTCAGTGTAGAAGGTGGGTTTCTCCTGCCACTCTGGGAGCTGCTTTGCTGCAGGTTCGGGTTCATTTGTGTGCAGCAGAAAAGGCGCTGCAAATAAATTCCCCTAAATAGCAATGTGCTACCCTTCCCTCCCTTCCCCTCTCGGCCAGGTGGGCTTTCCTTGGTGGGCTGTAGCCTTGTTTCCACTCCAGGATGAAGGACACTCTGGATGCTTCTGTGCAGTGGTGCTCCTAAAATCATAGAATCACAGAATGGTTTGGGTTGGAAGGGACCTTGAAGATCATCGAGTTCCACCCCCCTGCCCTGGGCAGGGACACCTCCCACCAGCCCAGGGTGCTCCCAGCCCCGTCCAACCTGGCCTTGGACACCTCCAGAGATGGGGCAGCCACAGCTTCTCTGGGCAGCCTGCGCCAGGGGCTCACCGCCCTCAGAGTGAAAAATTTCTTCCTAATGTTTAATCTAAACCTGCCCTCCCAGTTTGATGCTATTCCCCCTCGTCCTATCACTCCATACCCTTGTAAAAAGTCCTTCCCCAGCTCTCCTGTAGGCCCCCTTTAGGGACTGGAAGGCCACAATAAGGTCTCCCCGGAGCCTTCTCTTCCCCCGGCTGAACAACCCCAACTCTCTCAGCCTGTCATCAGCGAGGTGCTCCAGCCCTCTGATCATCCTTGTGGCCCTCCTCTGGAAGGTCCATGGCTTTCCTATGTTGGGGACTCCAGAACTGGATGCAGTACTCCAGGTGGGGTCTTCCCCAGAGCAGAGTAGAGGGGCAGAATCCCCTCCCTCGCCCTGCTGGCCATGCTGCTGGGGATGCAGCCCACTGTGCAGTTGACCTTCTGGGCTGCAATCACACATTGCTGGCTCACGTTGAGCTTCCCGTCAATCATCACCCCCAGGTCCTTCTCCTCAGGGCTGCTGAGGAGCCATTCCAGCCATTCCCCGCCCAGCCTGGATTTGTGCAGGGGATTGCCCCGACCCAGATGTAGGACCTTGCACTTGGCCTGGTTGAACTGCATGCAAACTCAGCATAAATCTCACCACAGACAGGGGTCGGTGAGAGCAGAAGGCCGCACCTGAGAGCTCCCGTGGGGCGACCACGAGGACTGACGGCCCCATGCGACGTGCTTGCTGGAAGCTGTGTGTGTGCAGACCCCAGGGCCGAGCTGGGCCCCAGCGGTACCGCCTCTCCTCCCACTGCAGCTCACGGGGCTGAACCCTGCGTGAGAGCCCGATGCCTCCTTTGGGGGGCTCGCACACCCCCCAGGAGCGATGCTCAGCAAAGGCCTTCGTTAGTGCTCACCTTGGGAGACGGGGACGATTTGTGCACTGGAGATGGTGTTTTGCAGCATGGTCGTGCCAAAAAAATCACTTTCTCAATGGGGGACGTTGTTTGCTCCCAGCTGCGTTCGGGCTGGAAGAAGCCCCCGTTAAGGTGAGCCCCTCACTGGTCCCTGCCCCGGGTTCTCTGCAGGGTTTCTGCTTGAGGATGTACTGGTCTGGTGTCTGCCGCTGCTGGGTGGAAAGCAACTTCAGCCAGTGAGAAGCGCGCGGGGGATCGTGCCCGTCAGAGACAGGTTTGTTTATTAGTGGGTGTTTTACTGCTCCTGGCGGAGAAGGCGGAATCGGCGTGCAGCTCCTCATGGGCACAAAAACCAGTGAACTCGCTGCACTGGGAGTAGAGCAATAATACAAGGGGTAACGGCTTTAAACTGAAAGAGGGGAGATTTAGATTGGATATTAGGAAGAAATTTTTCACTGTGAGGGCGGTGAGCCCCTGGCGCAGGCTGCCCCGAGAAGCTGTGGCTGCCCCATCCCTGGAGGTGCTCAAGGCTGGGTTGGACGGGGCTTGGAGCACCGTGGGCTGGGGGGAGGGGTCCCTGCCCAGGGCAGGGGGGGTGGAACTCGGTGGTCTTTAAGGTCCTATTCTATGACTGGGGAAAGCAGCTAAAATTGGACAAATTATTATTATGTGGGCAAACGTTTTATAATATTGCCGGTTTTTAAATCGGGGAGTGGGGTAGCAAACGGGGACGGTTGCTGTCTGCGTTGGTGTTACCCTGCGCGGGGTAAAGCGTGACCTGTTGCTGCCCACGTGACGTTTAATCCCCTCCGCGCCAGATTTTCCCCATGCAGTTTTTGGGGGACGCCCGGATATCCGTGGCGTGTTGGCAGCGGGTCCTCATCTCCTCCATGGCTGGAGCCCACCCTGCCAGAGTTTTGAAATCCACTCGTACCTGGCAGACCCGGGGCCGGGAGCCTTTCCTTCATTTCTCGTATTTCTCTCGTCTTTCTCGGAATGGCACTATTAACCCTTTTGGGGAAATATCTGCCCTTGGAAACACAGTATTCCCCATGAGTGTTTTCAAATATCAAGCAATCACTTAGCACTTTTGGTACCCTTCTTCTCACCCTGCCCAGCAGCGTATGCGGGAGGCAGTGTGTTCCCGAGCCCCTTGCGCACGGCTGCCATCAGCCGATGGATGTCACCAGCGCTGGACCAGCGTGTGGACCTGGAGCATCCCCACCGAGCGGCCACAGCCGCGGCGGCCGCACTGACTGCGGGCACTGCGCTCCCACGGCTTTTTCTGCTGAAATGGCACTAGATGGAGCAGTTGACAAAATATTGTATTTCTGCTGCCTTCAGCCCGGGCCTGGTGGCCCTGCGGGAGAGGCTGTCCCCAGGGATGCTCCGAGGATGCTCCATCCCCTCAGCCCAGACCGGGAAAGCCAAACTCCCAGAGCTCTGAGCTGCCTTTTGCCCCTGCGGACAGGCGGGTGCTGCAAAAAGAGGAGACACCCGGGTGCTACAGTGAGAGGTTTCTAGGAAATGAAATCGCGGCCCTGTGGTAACTGTCCTCCGTCCCTGGTGAACGTGGGGCTGAGCGGTGCCTCCACACCGAGCGGTGGGGACGGGATGGGGCGCCGGGGGTGGCAGGGGGGCGAACTCAGCCCAAAGCCGAGATGCCGTCGCTGCCCCTGCAGCACCTCGTTCCTCTGCAGCAACTAAATCTGCCTTTGCCGGCGAGACGTTCGTCTCGTCGAAGAATATTAAATTCTGCTGATAGTCACTGAGCTGACACCATCCAAGCCGCTGATGGGGCAGTTTCTGGGTGATAAACCGAGAGGTGCTGATTTTCTCTGCCGCCCCCATGGGTGGGATTGGGGAGAGGAAAGAGAAAGAATTTGTTGTGTTTTGCGCCTTATGCTTTCGCTCGGACCTGAGAAAGCTGCTGGTCGTTGGTTTTGCCTCTGCCCCGGCGCTAAGCCTCAAGAGGCCCATCCCAGCACCCGGTTGTCACCCACGCGGGGCGGCAGCGGGCAGGAGCTGCCCGCAGATGTCCAAGGAGCTGAGCCAAGGCACGTCCCCACCGCCTGGGAACAGCCTGTTAATTCAATTAACCGCGGGGGTTGTGTTCAGCAGATGCATGGGGCTCTGCCTGCGCATCGGGCTCAAGGTGGTCTGCTCTCTCCTTGTGCTCTGAACGTGGCGACAGCCCCGTTTCGGAGGCCGATGGACATCTCTTGCCCTGCTGTTCCTGTTCCCATGTCCCCCCCGGGGCTCCCGGCCCCACCGGAGGGAGCAGGGTCCTCCCCTGCCCCGCGGGCTGAGGATATTTACAGCGCAGGGAATGAGTTAGCCTTTAACAAAAGCTAACTGACACATTTAAAGTAGCCCGGACGACATTAGCAAATTACTGCCATTATTTCATCCCCTTTCCTGCACTATATGACGGTCTCACGCCGATGCCGAGGAACCATCTGCAGCCCCGCAGCAGGGACGGAGCCCCCTTTGCTGTTTCTCTCCCCGGCCGGGGGCCCGCTGCCCCTCGCACGAGACCCGTGATGGTTTTACCACCCCACGGACGCAGGCGCTGAGCACAACGCAGCCTTTTGTCCGGGTCTGCCGGATCACAGGGACCGCACATTTCGCCACGGACCCGGGCGCTTTCATTCCTGGCATATCTTACAGCTGATGTCAGGACAGCGCGGGGGTGGCCGCGGGGGCCCTCCTGCTCCGGTGGGGGGCACAGCTCGGCTGCCTCGCTCTGTGTGTGTGTGTGTGTGTGCCCCCCTGAAAAAAAATTCTGGATATTGCCTTCCAGCCCTGGTGCCCCCAGGGAGGCGTCGCTCCCGTGCCTTGGCAGCTCGCAAGCGGTGGGAGGAACAACGTGGGATCATCTGGTTTTCGGCAAGGAGAGGGGGGGAAGTTCCCGGCTGTTTTTTTTGTGTGTTGTATCTGGCGTGGGTATCGACACCAAAGCAGGCGCAGACGGCGGCTGGTTGGGCTGAGAGGGTCTCACACGGCTCTGGCGGGGCCCAGGGCACAGCCGGGGGCAAAGTGGTGCCGTGTGTTTGTACGGTCGCTTCAAAATCAGCTTTTGCCTTGGAGCTGGAGCCGGCCGCTTGCAGGTGAGGTCCCCAGGCATGGGGCATGCAATCACAGAACGGTTTGGGTTGGAAGGGGCCTTTAGAGGTCATCTAGTCCAACTCCCCTGCCATGAGCAGGGACATCTTCAGCTAGATCAGGTTGCTCAGAACCCCGTCCAACCTGGCCTGGGATGTTTTCAGGCATCCAGGGTCCCCTTCTCCCCAGGACAGACCTTGGGTGGAGTTGGCTGTTGTTCCTCTGGCATCTCCCCTTTGGCACTGCCATCCCCCCTTTCCCATCCCTGTTCTGCCACCAAAGTGCTCAGTGTCCAGCATCGTGCTCAGGCAATCCCGGCATCCCTGGGGACACCCGACGGGCTCCATGTATGTGGGTCAGGCGACAACCTGTGGGTGGCGGAGGGCTTTCTCTGGAGGTTATCAATAAATCAGGGAGAAAAACCAGAGAATTGCTGGAAGTCATCCCTTTTTCAGTCCCAGCATGAACACTGAGGGTTACGCAGAGCGACATGGTTCCCCATGACCATGGAGGCACTTCAGATCAGACCGTTGGAGTCCCTGCTCCCCTCCTTGCGGGAAAAGAAAGGGACACACTAGAAATGGCCATAAGGAGAGTGGAAAAATCGTGTTCAGCTGAGTTTCTTGTCATTCTTTCCCTTTATAGCTAATCAGCTCCTAGATGGCGAGCCCATAAAGATCATTAGATTAATTTCTTTCCTTGCTGTGACTTAATTGTCTCCATTTGTATTGTACAGCGCTCGCACTGGGGATGTATTTTTGCTTGCCTATATTTAGTTTCATCTCTACCGTGATATTGAAATATAAAAATTAAGGCCGACTCTTGGGCGCTTCATGGCACTGAGATCCTGCAGATGATTTTTCTATTGGTTTTGTGCCACCCGGTGCTTCGACAGGGTGATGCTGCGCACGGGGAGATGCCGAGGGCAGCGTCGAACCCTCCACGGTCCCTCGGGGTCCACATGAGCAGAGGAGCTGCTCCAGGGAGTCACCCTGTGGGAGCTGCTCCTCCCCAGGGAGACGGTTTGAGGGGAAAAGAGGAAATATGAGGCAAAGGAATGAAAATAAACATTCTGCGGATGTAGTTAACCAGCCTGGGCTGCAGGGATGGGAAAGGGGGATGCGGAGGGAGGCAGAAGGAAGGCAGCAAAGTCAGTGCTTCCTCACTGCAGAGCTGCAGCACAGCCCCAAAATAACGTGCCCTGTCCCCAAATCGCTCTATGGTGAGCTCGATATCCCGAGGGATCCCGCAGGCAGGAGGAGGCGGGCGCTTCCCAAAGCCACCCTGATCCGCAGCAGAAAATCTCCCACATTCATTATGTCGAAGCCAGAAAGTCCACCTCCCTCTGGGAAGCAGCGAGAGGCAGAGTGAAATTCCTCACCGCAAGCGTGGCTCCAGAGCTGCTGGGGAAAAAAAAAAAACCTCTGTGCAAATTGTCACAAAACTGTATTATGGTTCTTTTTGTTTGCAGCTGGGGCCGGGCGGCGATGCAATGGGTGCTGGCGCTGGGTGCTGGGTGCTGGGTGCTCAGCACCCAGGAACGCAAACTGGGGGGGATTCCTGAAAAAAAACCCCACCCTGCCCTGTCTGTGCGGTGATCCGGGGCCCAAGGACTTCCTGGCGGTGTCACTGATCTGAAGAAACACCTCAAAAATGACTGATTTAATGAGGTGCAGATACATGCAGTCACCACGGGTTGTCCTTCCCCACCCGGCTGTCCGTCTGTCCATCAGGGCATCCCTGCTGCCCGGTGCCAGGAGAGCACCGCCGCGGTGGCGACAGGCACAGGAGACGATGCTGGTAAAGGATTAACTCGAGTTTATTTATACAGAAAGGAGGTAACTGCATTTGGGGACAGAGTTAAAAAAAAAAAAAAAAAAAGGCAGCTAGACATTTGAGATGGTGAGCGCTTCCAAATAAAAAACACGAAGAAAGTGAAGAAAAACGGAGCAGACAGATTTCAGTGGAAAACAGAGGGCAGGGGCTGCTCCCCCCTCCCTGCGAGGCAGTAGTGTCCCCGCAGCGAGGACAGGGGCTCTCGGCAAAGGCTTTGCCGCGCATTGCAAATACGAAGGAAGGGGAAAAGGCAGTCAAGAGAGACTTCACTGTGATGTGAACTGGCTTACGAGCAACCAAAGTAGTCCAGGATTAACGTCTGCTTAGTAACAAAAAAAAAGAAAAGCAGTTAGCTGACTCAGGAGATTTGCTTTTAGTGATGGCAAGTAGCTCTGGGTTCATGATGTTGTACTACGCACCAGCTCAACTGGTGATGGCATCCAGGTCCATGAAAGCCTACAGAGATGCAGCACAGCCTCACGAAATGGCATTTCTTGGTACATCGTGGCTTAACAACAGTGTAAAGGTGTTTGCAAAAGTGGGGCCTGAGCCCTCCCTCCCTCTTTGTCAACAGCAAAAGGATTTAAGAAAAAAAAAGTCTGTCCTATGTATGATTTGAAGTGATGCTGGACCGACCCTGTGGGTACCCCGTGGCGGGGGAGGCCCTGGCACCGGCTGACTCCAGCAGCTAAATCATGGCATGGCTTTACATGGGAGTAGTTTGGGCATCTGAACGTTGAGCACAAGGGAAAGCTGAGCGCAGGCGCTTGCCCAAAAGGCATCTGCCAGCAAAGTCGCTCCACGGAACTCTTGGACAACATTAACGCATCCTGGGATGGGAATCTGTTGTGATCTTCTCGTGCCGTGCTCGGGAGAACCTGATCCGCCCTGCCGCGCCTGAGCATCGTATGTGCGGATGCACAGTGCATGTCAATGGGCTACGCTTCCCCGTTAGCTCAAACTTAATTAGGAAAAATAGGAGCCATATGGTAATTCTGAATAGAGGAAAAACAATGTCTGTGTGTTTGGGTCTGGTATACTCAAATATTTTCCTAGAGCATTAATTTTTAATTCTTACATCAGACCCACATAAGCAAACATAAATAGGGTTTTATACTTTACATAATCCATCCAGCTTGTGTTTGTTGTTACATATACTGAATAATCACTGCCTGCCGCTACGTACAGAAGAGCTAATAATAAATATTAGGACACAAACTTACAAGTTAAATGAGCTACAGTTAAGTAGTCGATTAAAGGGACAACCATAATCTAAGGTTACAAAAGACTAAGTATTGCTTTTTCTAATGTGCTTTTCTCCTTCGTTTCGGTTGCTTACCTGCCAAATCTATACGAGGATGGGTGTATAGGAGAGCTCGGAGTCATTTGTGGCAATGTGCATAGATTAGGGGGGTGTAAGCAGGCTTAATGAGGAGAATTAGACATGGGGAATGTATGCGGATGACTGACAGGGTTCATCCCCCGGTACGTATGGAAACCCGCGATATTGTTCCCGGCTGCCGAGCGGGCAATGGGGCCATTACAAGAAGGAGCTGTTTGTTCCTCATTCCCCATCCCTTCTTCTCCCCCCTTGGTCACACTGAGAGGGACGGGCTCTGCTCGGCGTGGGCTCGCAGGAGCGCGGCGATGTCCCCGCGGGCAGCGCGCTGGGCCAGTGACAGGGCCGAGTTACCGCCCTGCGGGGAGGGAGAAGGCGAAGATGTTACCTCCCGAATCCCTGCATCTCGCCCCAGCCAACCCCGTAATGAACCCAGCTCCATCCTCAACCGCCTCCATTTCTTGGCCCCACCACCGCCAAGGGAGGCCGTTGTCAACCTGTCTGCTGGCGATGAGTTTTCCTCCCCTCTCCTGCGAGCGGTTGGCCCAGGCTGCTTCGCACCCAGCTATTTGCCCCCAAAACCTCCTTCCCTGCACTTCATCCCCACATTAAAATGAGTCACCATCCTGCAAACCTCCTCATGATCTTTTGGGGCTTAACCTCAACTGCACAAAACGCATCCCAGCCATGCCTTCCCTTGGTCCCCGTGCCCTCCCGCATGTCTTAGTCATGTGCGACTAAGAGAAGTTGTAGTGTAATTAGAAAATAGTTGCATTACTATAAACGCAGCCACGTGGCCCATCGCTGCAAGCCCGCACGGGAGATTTCCACCAGTCGGCCGTGCGGCTCCCAGCCCAGCCCCGTCCCATGCATCCCCCCACAGAGCTGTCTGTTCTCAGGGGAGAGTTAATTACTGCCAATTTCTTGGAGCTGAAGCTCTGTTGATTCCAGATGTCCAGGATTTAATCTTTTTTTTTTTTCGGTTTACACCGGGTTGGGCTCTGCCCACCCTGGTGCTCCTGCCCAGGCTATGGCTGGGATGCGGGATGCTGCCATGGCCACCCCACCCGCTGCACAGCAAGCACCGAAACCAGGGGTACTCTCCTAAAAGCGGTCCCCTGATGAGAAAGTGGACCAAAATTGTACTTCTTCACTTAAAACCCACCACTTAGGGATTGTTGTCTGTAAAACCTGACCCCACATGAGCTTTCCCTGCCTGGTGGATGTGAGGTTGTGTACGGGACTGAACACGGTGCCGGAGCCTCACCTTGTCCGTCAGCGCGACCTGGCAGCCGGGCTGGGCCAAGAGGAGCCTGACGATGTCGGCGTTGCCCTGCCGGCAGGCCACCATCAGGGCCGTCGTCCCCTCCTCGTCCTGCAGGTTGACGTCGGCCTGGCAGGAGAGGAGGGCTCGCACCATGTCGTCCCGCTCGTGGCTGACCCCCAGCATCAGGGCGGTCTGGCCTCCCTGCAACCGCAGAGGGAAAGGCTGAGCACCCCTCGCCCACCGCCTCCTACAGCCCTGGTTATTCAGAATGTTATATATAATAATAACAACGAGTGTTATTATTGCATAAATATAATAAGACTGCACATTATTATTGCATAGTACAGATCATAATAATTCATATTATTATTGCATAATATATCATAGTAATTCATATTATTATTGCATATTATTATTAATTAACACTGGGCCTCCTCAGCAGGTATTGCAAGAGATAGCGGCCCACTTGCACCATGGCCACACGGAGGGTCTCTGCAGCCAAACCACCCGGCTCCCAGCTGCCCCCAAAAGTCCCCCTGACCCTCCTGGGCAGTTTAACTTAGGTCCAGACTAACTTTTACAGCTGTTTGGAAGAAGAGCTGGATGAGGGCACTGCCACGTCTGAGACCAAAATGCGTGACTGATGAAGAACTACTCACCAGCAAACCTGGGAATCCCGTACCCCGGGGTCCACCCCGCACCGCTCCGCCCTGGTATCACTTCTTCAGACTATAATTTTTTAGCTTGCACAAATTATTTTGCAAAATTTTCAGCCTTCCTTTTGTCTCTTCGTTTGATCCAGCTCCTGCATCCCCTCGCGGGGAGCTGCTGGGTGGCCACGCTGCAGCTCAGCCGAGGTTGCTTTTGTAACTCTTGGGAAACAGCAACTCCCACCCAAGGTCTAGCGCCGAGTCTCAGCCTGGCGCTGCACGTGCAGTGTGAGGAACCCGAATTATATCCCGCGCCCACCCCAAGGTCTCTATGGGTCTCTATGGGGACACGGTGATGCCACAGCCTGAATTGGCATCGCACAGCGATGGCCGTACTACGAGCTCAGCAAGAGTCGCTCTGCAGATGCCTTTGCCAAATTAATACCCACTGCCCTCCGCCCGCGGCCGTGCCACGATCCCACACGGGGCCACGCATCAAAGAAAGCGCAGAACTACATGGACGCACCTGGGCGGCTCGCAGGTTGACATCCCCCTCCTTCAGCAGCTTCATCACCACCTCCATGTCCTCGCCCGTCTCGGCGGCCGCCAGCGGGGTAAGCATCACCGCCGTGTAGCCGGCACGGTTCTGCAGGTCCAGGCGGCACACGCCTGGCGGGCGATGCACCACGCAGGGGAAGGGGTCAGCCCCACGATGAATCAGACGGAGAGAGACGAGCAAACGGGAAGCAAAGAGGGAATTATAAACCACGCAGCCTCTTATATTCCCAGAAACAGGAGTTTCCATAATTACAGAGGATTGAGATTTATCCGTGTTACATATCGAGTCTTGTAAGCACAGCATTGAAGGATATTTGGTGCTACACATTGCTACAGTTAATTACAATTGCTGAGCTTAACCCAATTAACTTTGAAGACCATAACAAAAAAAAAAGGGGGGGGGGGGATAACAAATGCCTTGGGTGTTACAATAAGGAGCCATGTCTACCGGACTGGGGCTCAGGTCCAGCCTTGCCCCGGGGACTCGGCCACCTCAGGCACTCAGCAGCAGGAGGGGACAAACCGCCGCGGCTCCCGGCATGTCTGCGGCAACAATCGGGTTATAGATGTGTATGATAATTTGCCATTTCCCTAACATTTAACAGATTGTCTGGCCCATGAGAAAAGGCCAAAGCGCCTTTATTCTTGCTGAGCGCGTGTGCACTTTCCCCCCCGTACAAGCTCAGCTGAGGTTTTTCTTTCTTTACAACACAAGCTGAAAGTTCAACAGTTTAAAACAGAGATTTTCTGCAGTGCTGTGGGGTTTGTTATGCTCTCAGGGGTCTGATCCTCCAGCTCTGATCCATGATGTGGCATTTGCTGCTACAAGAAGCTGGGGGAGCCACCCCATCCCCTCTGGACCAGGGCCACGAGACACAACCCTTGGCCTCGGGGACCCTGAGCCCTCTCCAAAGACAGACTGCAAAATGCTCAAGAAGTGTCAGGGCCCTGAGGGCACTAACGAGCCTTAATGTCCCTGAGGAGCCTCAGCTGGGACCCCTGCCCACACCTATAGGCTCAGGGCTGAGCTATGGGGGAGGATGCCGGGCTTCAGATCAACCATGTCTCCTCGGTGGACCTTGGCCCCATGCTTGTATCTTGGAGGAACCGTGGCCCTACAGCTGTCTCTCAAATGGACCTTGGCCCCATGCTTGTATCTGGGATGGACCTTGGCTCTACATTTTTCTCGTCTCTTAAATTGACCTTGGCCCCATGCTCTTATCTAGGATGCACCTTGGCCCTACACTTGTCCCTTGGATGGACCTTGGCCCCACATTTGTCTCCTGGATGGACCTTGGCCTCACGCTTGTCTACTGGACGGCTCCCTTGTCTGTAAGTTGCAGATGGTCCCCAGCCCCACCTCTGTCACATCTCCTTTCGCTCCTGACTGAACTCCCTGCGAGGACCCTGGACTTCATTCACTTTTTGCTAGTTCTGGGATTGTTGATGGCCCCCATTACCTGGCTCTGCACACCGTGGTCATTCCCTGTGGAACCGTGCCCCATGGGCAAGAGTGACATAAAGTAACTTCCGCACCCAGACCCAACAAAAACCATGGCTGAGCAGAGAGCGGCTGTTCTTACCTGTGTCTAGCAGAAGCTTTGCAATTGGGAAGTTGGAGTGGGAAACACTGTAGTGAAGAGCCGTGTTGCCGTTCCTGTCGGCCACGTTCACCACCATCTCCAGGAGCTGGGGTTGGATGGCTCCCAACGCCTTGAGATATGCTGCGACCACCTCCGGGCTAGAAGACTTGCAGCTTGACACCCGGAACCACTCCTGGCAGACGGTGTTCAGGACGTGCTGCTGAAAACATCAAGGTCTCGCTGTTACTCCTGGGGCAGTCATCCTGCAAACTGGTCGCTGTCCCAGCTCCTTGCCCTGCACCACTTTGTCCTGCGCTCTGGCATCACCCACCCGGTATTTAGCTTGTGGTTTTGGGATTACTGCTGTAACTTAAGGGGGAAAGGAATTTCCTGTGGTAACTTGAATGAGTAAGCAGAGAAAGCCTTCATCTTCTCTTTTTTTTTTTTTTTCCCTTTTCCTTTCTTTTTGGCTGTTCTAAAACTGACTCAGAGATCATCTCATCCCCCTCACAAAGCTGTCCATGGCTTGGTAGGGCACAGCCTGCAACGCACCGTCCAGATAACCTTATCCATTAAACGTAAGAAAGCAAGAACTGCGTCTGAAGTGGGATTGAAAATTATCTGTACCAGATGCTTGTCACTTGTGGTCCCAATTTCTGAGAGGTGCTTGCTGAGCAGCTGGCAGTCGGCAAGGAAATCATCAGAGGGTTTGCATCTAAAGGGAAAATACTTTTGTAAATCCATCAGGAGACAGAACTTGGAGGAGGCATTGAAGCAGGAAGAAGAACATGCAGTTTAGGTCAGAATATGTTCGCACCTATTAAATGCTGAACTTTATGGACACAAGTTGTGTCATCGGTACAGATTTTAGGTACAAAGTTAAGCACTTAAATAAGTGTTTAAGTCCACAATCCCAGAGCTGTATGGTCAACTTCATCTTTTACAAGAATTCTTAAAGTGGGGGAAAAAAAAATTCTTACTCCTGAATCTGCAAAGAACTTTACTTAGAAACTTTACTTGAGAGGGGAGAAATGAGCTAATTCTCACCAAATATGACTCACTCCACCTTTTCCAGAGTCAAACATAGGGCCCGAATCAATCCCCATTAGATTCTGCAGTATCTCAAAAAATATTTAGCTCTTTAAAGCATGTCTACAGAGGTCAGCGGCTGCCTTTCCACAGAGCAGATGAAGCACCGAAACTCAGCCCTGTGGGAGTGACTGAATGCAGTGCATCCTGTGTGTCCTGTGGCTTCAGAAATGAGATGGAAAGCCCGATCGTTGTCTGGTTACCTGTCAGCCTTGTGCTGAGGGCAAGGCACTGCTTCTGCTGATGGCTCCTGCAGGTCATCATCCTCACATCTCTCCTGCGAGGAGGTCCCTGATGAAACCCCCTCACTTTCACCTCCAGCTTTCACCTGTGTGGGCTCCAAATCATCAGCTCTTCTCTCCGTCTCGCTCTCCGCGTCCCCGTCCGATGGGCTGTCTTCACAACTTGTGTCTTCGCTTGAAGTCGTTTCGTAGCTATTTGAGGACACCACATGTTATTCATTCCTTCCCCATCCGCAACCACAGGGCCTGACCAAGACTCATTGAAGACACCCACTGACTCCAATGGGCCTTGGGTGAAGCCCATTTTTATGCAAGTTAAAAGGTTAGAGCCGCAGCCAAACTTGGCGTTAGTCTCTTTTTTTTTTTGGCTTCTTAAGCCAGCAAGAGCGTGATAGAAGCAGTTAATTAGCAGCAGGCAAGGTTACTTCAGGGACTACTCAGTTGGTTTGGAGGAATGTCCACCTCATAAGCCCCAGGGTGGCCAGGCAAGGGCTGCGTGCCCCATCCCTGCTGGGAGCTGCCGGCACATGGATGAGGAGCCATGAGAAACACAGACCCTGTGGCAAGGTGGGACAGGCGGCATGTGGGCAACCTTGAGGATTGCTAGACAAAAACTGTGTTTGCAGCTCCAGCATGGACCATTCGAGCAGCCCTGCCAGAGAGACCTCTCTTCTGGTTGTCCAAAAGTATTAATAAAAATAATACATTCCATGAGACAGAACATTTCACTCTGAGGGATTCTAAAACTTTTCTCCAACTAGTCGAGATTCCTCTACTCGCTACAAGTTGTACCCATCTCAGTGACTGTTGGTAGAAGCAGCTCCACACAACACATGAGTAACACCTGATGAACCCAACAGCAGTAGCCATCGAGCTGGGAAGTCAGAGGCGTATGTCAGCAGAAACCAGCATCCAAACTTGCACACATAGCTGTTTGCCCAGCAAAGGGACAGTGAAATCTGTCCTGCCCTCTTCATGCCAGCACATGTACTCCTCGGTAGAAGATGTGCCAGTGCTGCTCTTAGAGAGGCATCTACAGCACGTGTTGTTCTATCTAGTTAGCTCAGAGGCCAAAGAATGTTAGCTATTGGATACACGGGGAACTGGGTGTTGGAGCACAAACTAAAATGTGGGTCTCCTTCACCCTGAGGTAATTCCTTATTTACTGAAATAGTCTTTTCTCAGTCCCTGAACCAACTTTTGTTGGCCGTTGCTGGAGCGTGGAGGCAGGTTAGTGGCAGCGTGTCCACCCAGGCAACGCTGACCTCCTCCAAAACCCACCAAAGTTAGTGGGAACCCTCCCACGGACCCAGCTGGGTTTTGGATGAAGCCCCAAAAGATGGATGCGCAGAGAGTGTCAGTCCCCAGGGCGTCCCTTGCTGTGCTGAAAACACCAACCTCTTTTTCTACAGGGTTACTTACAGTTTATCAGAGCTGGATTAAAGAAGGGAGAAAAGAGGCTCCATTTCAAATGGCCTTTTAATCAAGAGGTTTGGAGGGGAAAAGAGGGGGAAAAAAAGAATTTCTTCAGCGATACAGAGGACACCACATGTTAAAAGGCAGTTGTATCTTCTGAACGGATGCTTACCCACCATTTACCCCAACAAACTGAAGATTCTTTTTGGTCCCATTGCCTCCTGCATGGAAACCATAACCTTTCTTTTTCATGATAGATTTAAGACTTGTAGTTGGAGAGATTTCTAGCAAAATACAAAATAATAGATTAATTAAGCAGATGTGCCGTAATTATCAATGATTATTCCCAACCTCTAGCAAAAAAATACAAATCATAACTGCAAGCATCTTAGTTCATCTTAGGAGATGCTTTTTAGGTCTTGCAAAACTACCGATGCACGTGGCCACAATCTGAACCTGCCCTGCCACCTTTAAAATACGGGTCTCAAACATCTCCCAGTGACTGGGCATATAAAGAAAGTGACTGGGAATTATATATGCGTCCTATGAATATAAGTAGATTTTACTTTTGTAATAATGTTTTCTTTTTTATTTTTTTTTTTAATACTAATGTATTGGAAACCTTCTATATAAATGTCCTATAATGCTACATGGATGAGTCTTTCCATCGGAGTTTGAATAGTCCCACACATATTGCTTCTAAGTAATAGGTTACTCATCTATTTGTCAGCTCCCCTGACAGTGAACAGGCAGCCTTCGGGTTTGGATTCTTATCTTCATATAAGCTAAAATTATTTTAGATGAACAGCTGTGATTGGGGAGAGGTCTTTGCCCAGCCTAGTCGCTCAGTTAGCTTGATTTGGTTTTAGTTCTGGTGAACTTCATGCTGATTACCCCATGAGTCCTATATCCTTGCAAATTGACATGTCCAATCCAATTAAGAAAAATGGTTATTTGATGGAATAGCCACAAGTACGGCCACTTTTGGCAGCTGATCCTGCATATAACTGAGGCACAGCTTTATCAGCTCCTACATGGTTTGTTTGCTTTTTTTATTTAAGGTCACATAGCTTATGGTGTGCAGAGGTTTCCCGTTCTCATACATGTTTAGGAGGGGCTATTTCTGATCTGACTGATACTAATTACACCACCGAGCTCCACTGCACCACCCCTGCTCAACACTTGAATAAATGGGAAGAGATTTGACCCAGACACTTTGAAATCTATGCCAATATTATTTACCCAACTGTTGATAGTGTGTGTTCGAATTCTCCTTATCCGCGGGCCCTTGAGTAGAGTAGGCAGACAACAACGAGTTTAAGGAATTAACTAATTGGTTCTGAATGGAGCTGAGCTTGGAGGCCGGCTGTTTAATAGCGCTCGCTAACTCGGGGTAGCCATGCTCCAAACACAGCCACTGCTCCTGCAAAAGCTCCTGGATTTTTTTTACGTATTGGCCGATGGGGTCAACAGCAGGGAGATCCTCGTGGTCAGGTGGACCTTCCTCTTCCAGCCCATCTCGAGGTTTAGCTTCGCCAAAGCCTGCCTTGTTTTCTGCTGTGTTTGAGCCAATTCTTGTTCCTCGATAGCCTTCTGCAGTCACCGCGTGAGCAGCGAGACTCTGGGTATTGTAGTTGTTCCTGTGGTTTTGATTGTCATCGCTGAGGTGCTCATCAATCTTCAGTTGGGTGAAGCACGGTGCATGAGGGCCAGCCTCAATGTCAGCTTCACCAAAATGTCCGGGTCCCTCTCCACTGACACCGCTGCAAGCATCTGCCAGTCCCTGATCTCTCCGAGCACCCGGCTCCATTGCCTGCGCGTTCATGTTGTCTGCTCTGCAGACGCTGCATCCTATGGATTTGGTGGCGACTGGGATATTTACATTGATGCCTTTATCGTGGGCTTGCTTGGCCCCGGTTACCTGCGAGAGGTCGGTGTTCACTGCAGCATCGTAGCACTGCAAAGCCCCGCTGCTCCGCCTGGACGGCGGCTTGGCATCTTTGGTGTTTTCCCGGGACAGCTTCTCCTCCAGCTGAGCTTTGGAGCTGGCCAGTAACTGGATGCTTTTCTCCTTCTCCTTGATCTCATGATCCTGCCGCTCCAGCACTGCCCTGATCTGCTCAAGTTCTTCCTTCTTCTTGTTCAGCTGCTCCTCCAGAGCAGCAATCTGCTGCTTCAGCGCGGCGACCCCACCGGGCTCTCCAGCATCACCAGGCTGAGGACCACAGCTCTCCTTGTTCTCCCCAGCCTGGACACTCCCCTCCTCAGCTTTCTTCACCACATTCAGAGCAATTTCACTCACACTTAACTCCCCTTCCCCAGGGTTTGTGTTCTCCTCTGTGAGCTGGAGGGCACCCGGTGATGCTGGTTCACCCCCGGCCAAGGCGGAGGGACCGCTGGTGTCGGGGGCATCGCCCTCCTCGCCGCCGCTCTCCATCACCACCTGCAGCTGTGGCGCTGCGGGATGCTGGCTCTGCCACGGGGGCTGCATCTGCACCAGCCCCGGGCTGCCTCCACCGGGATGCTCCTTCTGCCCCAAGGAGACATCTTGCTCCGAGCTCATCTCCCGGGGGAGATTTAACACGATGCCATCGGAACTGGGCGAACGCAGTGTAGGGCGAAACGTGCTTTCGGAGCCGCCCTGGTCCTGGCAGGGCTGGGGAGGCGGCCGGAGGGGTGAGGGCACCCGTGCGTCCCCCGGCGGGGGCTGGCCGGGCAGCAGAGCGGCGGGCATGCTGGAGGCTCGCAGTAGCTGCGGCCGCCCTCGGAGCTCATCCTCCTGCCGCCCCAGCTCCGCCTGCCGCCACGTCTCCGCCAAAAGGGCTTTTCTGCGGTAACTCGGCTCATCGGCCACAGGAAGGGTCAGCTCGTCGGGCAGAAGGGGACGGGGGGTCTCCTCCGCCCCCAGGGATGCCTTTCGCTGGGGGAAGGAGCAGGTCGCCGTCCAGCTCTTGCTGGGAGTGGACACGCATCCACGGGAGCCGTTCTCGGGCAGGCTGAAGTTTCGGGGCAGGGTGTTGAATTTCGGCTGCTTGGCTTTCCGGTGGATGTGAACCCTTCTGATGGTGTGCCCTTTCTCGATGTCGTCCACGTACTTCAGGAAGTCCAGGTCCAAGTGAAAGCCGTACGGCGTCTCCACCGAGTAGGGGAGGCTGCGGGGTGGCTCCTTCTCCCCGTCGGGTTTGGGTGGCTGGCCGTTCGCTGAAACAACACAAAGAAAAGAGATGATTGGATTTTGAAGACAACAAAAAAAAAAATAACAAAAACCCCAATGTTTGGAGCAGGGGAAAAATGTTACTGCTTTTGTCATCTCAGTTTCAGGCAGGTGGGGGGCTGCAGCTTGTTGTTGCGGAGGCTCGCGGTGAAGCTGCGCAGAGATGCAGCAACACGTGCAAAGGTCCGATCCGGTTTTCCGGAGGTGAATCAGGTAATTGTTGCACTGAGGAAGCCGAAAATTTGCTGAAATCATGGCTCTAATTGGCAATTAAGAAAACAGCAGGTTTTGCAGGCAGAGCTACGTGTCTGTGTAAGTATAAAAAGCTGCCTGATGTATAATAAATCCAGCTCAAAAAACAGAGGTGGAGCCAATCCGTCACAATTACATTTTTCAAGGCTTTTGGTTTGGTTTTAACTTTTCAGTGGCGTACGTAGTGCCGCGCACGCCAAGCAGGAAAATCACTGCGTCGCTTCATCTGCAAACACCAGATCACAAATTATTCCTTGAAAATGATGAATACAGCACCGGGCAGAGGCCGGACCCAGACAGCGCCAGTCGGGGCTGCCTTACACAGCCGCATCCATGCGGAACACGTGCCTCCCAAGGTGACCGGCTGCACGGCACCCAGCACGGCTTTTAATTGAGGGAAATCGCCACGAAATGCGTGACACTGTGTTTGCCTGCCCCCCCCCCCCCCCGAGGCAAACCGCGCGGCTCCAGCCGTGCAGCGCGAGCCTCCTGGTTTAACACACCTTCATACAGTCAGATCCAGCCTGCAAAAATTCACAGCCCCCAAATTTCAGCCTCGAGGGTCTAAATAGTTAAACCCCTGCATCATCGCTCGTTTTTCTTTATGCGGCAAGTCCCTGAAATCACCGTGGTTTGGGCTGCTTTGCACCTCCGAGCACACACGCCCGTGCTCTGTGAGGACGAGGAGGAGAAGCTCGACCAGGAGAAGGTACTTTTCATGGCTGCTCCCTCTCTCTCCATCCTGGTGCAGCAGCTGCACAGGGGACCAGGAGAATTTGGCACAGCTTTCGGGTGCCGCTCCTCACAGAGCATCACCGAGATGCTCCCGCCTTTCTGATGGGAAGCGGCACGTGAAAGTTAAGAGGAACCACAGAGGGAAAACACCACGTAGGGGAATATGGCACCAGAGGAAAGCCCGGCCGGTGGGAGCAGAGGAGATCTGTCCTGCCTACACACTGCAGAGGACGGGAGGACAAATAGGGGCTGCACTGAGAGCTGTGACCATGTTTTTGCTGCGGTTTAGGAAGTCTGCATAATACATGAATGATGCATTTTTCATCTCCTGGCCTGAGCCCATATCTATAGAAAACAGGTTATTTACAGTATTTCTGGTAAGGAAATTACTCCAGGGCTTGGTTGTTTGGTTTTTTTTTCCAAGAAACAAATGAACAAACAAACATCCCATCGCCTCCATACCATCTGTCTTCTCCATGGTGTGGTCTAATCCAGCCGTCAGTTAAACATCCTCTGACAAGCTAGGGCAGATGAGTCACTTCACCCTTGAAAAAAAGAAACAGATACTTTTAATTAAAAAAAAAAAAAAATCAATTACACAAACTTAATCTCTCCTTAAAGCCTTACACCTCTCCACAGGCCGCCCCCCTCTTATTCCCCATATTCTGCAGCCCGACTGTGTCTGCTAAGCACTTTCAAGCTGCTTAAATCAATAGCTCCTTTTCCAGTGGCAACAACTCGTGCTTCACAGACACATCCCAGGTAGCTGGTTCTTATAAAACATCCCCTGCATTACAGACGGTTTTGACTGCAAAAGAGAAAGGAGAGATGTTTAGGATCATTTCTACTGGACTTGAGATAGATGGCACAGGGACTCTTCATCAACTCCTGTAAGCTGGATATAGCCAACATAATATAACATCTCTGAAAACAGCAAGGGATATAAACTATACACAGAAACGACTGGTTTGTCACCTTTTTTTAAAAAAAAAAAACCACAACATAACAACCAAAGATTCAAAATTGATGTTAAATCTTGTTCAGGCGAAACCCATTATTTCAGAGCATGTCCACATCGTTATAAAGACCCTACGCCAAATTGCACTAAAATACAAATTGCTTTCATATCAGGGAAGATCTTCAGGCAGAGATCTATCACAGTCTACATCGTGAACATCCCATCCTGCCTGGTCTGTACTGCCCTCCAGCTCTTTCCCATCATGTGGACACAGGTAAGACCCTCCTGGAGCGTGAGAGGAGACTGAGGCTGGGAACAACCCAGGAAAGTCCTTGGTGAAGCTTCTCTCCTCCACGCCCTTTAGAAAGACGCGGGGAGGAGGCTGGCAAGGGCGAAGGAGGTTGAGGCAGGTGGACACCACTGTAGGAGGCTTCCTGACTTCCACGAGAAGGGCAACATTGCTCAGAGTGAGAAGATCTGTTTCTTAATTCCTGCTACGGGGGAAAAAGTGGGGGTTTCTTGGAGAGTAGGTTGCTTGTTTAGGATTTTCCTTCAAGTATCTAATTTGGTTCCTGGACAGAGATGGTCCCACAACAGCTTATCTGGCAAGATAACTGGATATGCAGTACAGATTAGGATATATAGATATTCTCTTCTAGAGGCACTGACATGACATGGTTTAACTACAAGAAAGACCAGTGGGAAAGCGAAGTCAAATCCTGCTGCATTGTTATCATAGGGCAGATATTTTGAAAGATCAAAACCTTTTAAAGAAACAATTAGTTCTGTCAAGCAGGTAAACATGTTTATTGTCAATGTACAGCCCCGATGGAAAGTTGGGAGGGTCCCAACCCAAGGAGAGCATCAAAACTCTCAAAAGTTCCTCCAGGGTTGGTACCTCCTCAATGCTCATGCGGCCAGATGGCAACACTGATGCCCACCCAACACCATGCGAGCTTCTGAAACACCTTGACCAGTGGCCCCCTGATGTGCTCTCCAATTAACTGCACTTCTATAAAAGGTAATTTCTTCTGTCTCCTCCTGCCAATAAAGAGCACATGCCAAAACGAACGCTAACCTCTTTCTCAAATGTTTTTTTTTTAATTTTTGGATTACAGTCAATTACAGATGCCAGCTACTGTCTGACCAGCTACACTTCACTCTTCTAGGTAATTTATTTAGACAGGGGGGAAAGCCAGTGAATAGGATGCTGTTTAATATCTAGATAATTACATCTATTTGGTTCATTTATGAGCTGGCTGGGTCCCAACTCTGCAGCCCAAAATGATACTACGACTTTTCTCTTTTGACCAATCTACTTCCAAATCACCTCGTAAAGGGACGCTGAATGTACCCTACCAGCTTGGTGATGTTCTCCCCCTGCCCCCCGGGCCAGCTCAGGCGTGGGGTGGATGGCTTCGAGCCAAAACCGCGGCTCCTTGGACCCCACGGGTGCTGTCTGATGCCTGTCCCTAATAAAAATCAGCTTAAAAAATGACGTGATCTGCCAGAAGAAGCGTACCTGTACACCCAGGGTCCGGTGCATAATTCGGGGCAGAGCAGTACTTTTAGGTGGTTCCCCATCCTGCTAATCCCTGTTATGCTGACCCTCTGCCGGGTTCTATATTTGCTGAGTTCTCCTCTATTGAATAAAACTGAAGATTACTTATTTTCCTTTCCAGGCAGGCGACATCGCCACGCGCACAGCATTGCTGATTTTTACCTTGAATGAAATTACATTGCTTTTCTCAAGGCAGGAATAAATACTTACAGAAACAGAAATCAAGCAGGCAAACACCTGAGAAGGCAACAGCACAGGGTAAAGTGGTCTTATTCCCTGCGGCAGCGCGTTTGCAGAGACAGTGTACTGTCTTTTTAACTAGCCCTGCCTCAAACACTGCTCTTTACAGTCACATTTAACCCCTCTTTTACTCTGCCCCCCTTGCCAAGCAATGCGAGCGCCCGCCCACTCCCCCACCCACCCCAGCCAGCAGAAAGGAGAGCAGCATTACACCCCAGAAGATTTAAAGAACAAATTAACTGAACCACAAAGACAAATATATATGAATATCATTCTCCGAGAGCATCTTGCTAGTAATTTTAAATTGGAAACGTTTAACCCTGAGCCTATAAATAAGAAGATAATTCATCCCTGCTGAGCAGCACATTAGCACAGTCTCATTAGCTGTAACACAACGGTTTTTTGAGCTCTGCCTGTCGTGTTCTCCTGCACTGCAGCAATGGCTTTAGCACTTCGTGGTGAAAGGAAAAACTATCGTTACAAAAGCACCTTGTCGCATTACCTTCTCATGCTCCCACCTACAAGCCCATCGGGGAGCAGAAGCACTTGCCTCCCTCCAAAGCACCTTTTCCCGCGATGAGAGCCGGCAGCGAAGGGTTCGGAGCAGCAAACATGCCTTTTTCCAGTTGTTAAAAAGTTGGTCAGCTGAGCAGTGACCTTGCTCAGAAAGCAAATACAAGTTTAAAACAAGAAGCACAAAAGAGGGATTAATTTTCTAATAAAGCAGCCCGTTGCTCTCGTATGACCTTTCCGAGGACAGTTCAAGCCTGCCGTACAAAAACGAGTTACTTTCCATAGCACAGATAACTTTTCCATAAAACACAAAACGCTAAGCGCTGCTTGGGCTGTCTCCGGGCTGCCTCCCTTATCAGGAAAGATTATTGAAAAGACAGTCAATTATTAACGACACGGTTTGTATTATACCTGATGCTGCAGGCTGCCGCCGGAGCTCGCCCTCCGCATGCTGCACCTCCCAGGCTGAACGCATTAGTTATTCTGCTGAGCGCCTCTCCCAAGGAAACGCAAGCGGCTGCCGCGATTAAAAGGCGGCATCGTTAGCAGAAGCCGCAGAAGGTCTCAGTGTTCCGGAATTAATCCTGTCGAAGCCCCGTTCCCACGCGCGGAGCAGAAAGAGCCCCTCGGCCCTTCACCCTTCTCCCCATAGCTCCAGCCCCTCACGTCGCTCCCATCCATCCGCCGCGTCCCCAGAGATGCTGAACAGGACGGAGGGATGGCGGGAAGGTGGCCGTGCGTGTCTCGCCGTGCCGCGCCGCGTCCCAGCAGCTGCGAGGAGGTCCAGGCAGCCGTCGCGCTCTTGTGGGTGCCGGTGGGACTCTCCAAGTAAACGGCTCCAGCCTTTTGCAGCAGGGCTAGCAATGCAAACTTCAACTTCGAGGCATGGGGGCAGCTCGCGGAGCAGACACAGCGTGCTTTTGTGCGGCTCGGTGATGGGCAGAGAGCCCATCCCAAGCCCCCGCGCTGGGGTTGCTGTCGGGCATCCCGGATTGCTGCACCCCCAGGCTGGCAACAGGGGAAAAAAAAAAAAAACCCTCAGCCTCTGCACTGAACTTGCAACAACTTCACTTTTGCAAAGGCAGAGGGGTTCAGAGCCTGCCCGGCTCCCCGCAGCCCCGCAGCCGGGCTGTGAACCTCATCCAGGGCTGGGAAAGAAACTCCTGGTAAGCAGAGACATCCCGCTGGGACCTGGGGGCTCTGCCGGGGGCTTTCGCCAGGGACTCGCATCACAGAGCGGCGCCAGCATCTTTCCCACCGCTTAACAAGCAGCGCAACCAAAATGCTCGTGTTAGCAGGAAAAAACACATTTTGTTACTCTCTGCCTGCAGAACAGAGCTGCTGGCACTCCTGCAGCTCACTGCACTCCTGCAACGACTACGTGTAACTTTTAACAGATTAAGTTTGAAGAAAAGCAGAAAAGTTGTGCCTTTGCGGAAGCAAAATAGCCTGGATGTGTACAAAAATGGCAGCAGCTCGTCCTTGCGAGCGCTCCCCAAGGCACGGGTGGGTTGACTTCTTACCCGAGGAATGAAAAATACCCCCCCCTATTTCAGCAGCCAATTAAATGCCGCCTTTCCCATTAAATACCACCTTTCCCACGCGGCTCCAGCATCCCACACCACGCGGGGCCGTGACTCGGTGTTGACGGCTTTCTGCTTTCACAAGCAATTACCGAGCTCGGCGTTCAAAATGAACATAAGAGCACATTGACAGAAAATAAGCCAAATTCTTCCGGCTTAGTTATGCTTGTGCATCTTTTCTGAGCGTATTCTGTTGCTAGACAAAGCAGCACGATGGAAAAAATATACGTATTTCTATATGGCGCTGATTTTGAAGTAAGCCTAAAAGAACTGTTCCGTTTTCCCACTGGAAAGACCCAGCAGGAAGCTTTTATTTAGAGCATTTCCTTATTGCAATTACACACATAAGACCTACAGTTTTTCCCAGATGTAATCCCCACGGACCTGAAGACGGTCTTAAAGTCTGTGTCCCCCTAAATAAGCTTTTAATCAGGAACTATGAACGGATGGAGTCTAAACATGCAAATTAATTAATTATGGGCTGGTGCTCGGAGCCACGACTGGCCTCCGACAGCTTCGCCCAACGGGGCCGGCGCAGGGTGGGAAATGGGGAAAGGTTTCACCTGGGCATGGCCCGAGGTCGCCCCGCAAGCGTGAGGACTGAGGTCATGGCCTAAAATTGCTGCTGCTTTACGTTATACAGCAGCTGTCAGGGGGGATTTTGCTTTGCAGGCTGCTCCCACGGATGATAGGAAACAGACGGACACAAAACGGCGCAAAAGCCATCCCATCGGTCCCTGCCACGGCCACCGCTGCCCTTCTTGGATGCTCACAGGGCCCATGGGCAGAGCGGCTGCTTCCCTTCCTCCCCCCAGGCAGAATCGCTGCAGGAGGGCAGGTTTGGGCTTCACCCGCCACCCCCGGTTCCCCTCCGCTGCACGGCCCCACACGCACCCACAGATGGAGCTCACCCTCGGTACCCAAAGGGTTACACCCAAACCTGCTCCATCCAGGCGGTCTGCTGGATTGCACAACAACCAGCCCAGCTATTATTGCAAGTGGACATACCAGGAATAAATATAGCCTCTCGGGGAATATTTGTTGTACGGATTTTTCAATTCTGTTTTCACTGCAAAGGAAGAAAAATAAGCCATTTCCAGTCTGCTGGGGACATCCACACGGGTGGGATCTCCGCTGTACGGCGGTGGGCTGGGATTGGCTGCTGGCTGGCACAGGCACGGGAAGGAGTTTCCTTCCAGGAGGAAAAAAAGAAGTTTGAAAACTTTGTGGGATTAAATAAATAAATAAATACAAGCAGTTTAAAGTCCTGGTTTGCACTGAAAGAAGTTATCATGAAGTTTTATCATAGGGATCTTAAAGATCATCTCATTCCAACCCCCCTGCCCTGGGCAGGGACACCTCCCACCAGCCCAGGTTGCTCCAAGCCCCGTCCAACCCGGCCTTGGACACCTCCAGGGATGGGGCAGCCACAGCTTCTTGGGGCAGCCTGCGCCAGGGGCTCACCGCCCGCACAGTCGAGAACTTCTTCCTAATACCTAATCTAAATCTTCCCTCTTTAAGTTTAAAACCTTGCCTCCTCATCCCATGGCTCCCCTCCTTGATCCAGAGTCCCTCCCCAGCTCTCCTGGAGCCCCTTTAGGCACTGGAAGGGGCTCTGAGGTCTCCACGGAGCCTTCTCTTCTCCAGGCTGAACACCCCCACCTCTCCCAGCCTGTCCTCCCAGCAGAGGGGCTCAGCCCTCACAGCATCTCCATGGCTTCCTCTGGACCCGCTCCAAAGTGAGAGCAAACAGGGTTTCTGCTGTAAGAGATCTGCATCCCAGGAGCCCAACAACCACCTTCCTGGGTGCATTCGGCATCGTGCAACCATCACCGCCAGCAGTCCTGCGACCCACGGTATCCCTCGAGGGACCGGAGCGGGTGGGGGCACACGCTGGGCTGGTCCGTGCTGCCTGGTGGGGGGCAGAAGGCAGCTGAGCAGACCCAAAATTAAAGTGGGGAGACCAGATGATGCCTGAGGCCCAGGAAGCCCACTGCTCTAAACCCATCCGCATCCAGAAAGGCGAGCTGGCAAGCTGGATCCGTCCCAGCCCGGTGCGTGGCTCGGCACCGCACTTGCTGGGCAGGCGTCCATCTGCACTGGTGTTACCCAACTGCACATCCCGAAGCGGAGCGGGACCAGATTTGGGGATGCAAAACCAGTTGCTGTACGGGAAGATCAGTGGTGGTGGAGGCAACAGGTGAAAAGGTATGACAAGAAAAGGGACATAAATCTTTAAAACCCTCTGAAAGTGAAACACAGCACAGTCCAGGTGCCTATTTAAAAGTCACCCTCCATCCCAGGGCCAGCAGATGACTTTTTGGCACACGGCTTACGGCGATGGATAGCCTACGGCGCTGCCCCCAGCGTTTTATTGCACCCCAGGGTGAAGCTCCCTCGGCTTCTCGAGAGGAGATCTGGGAGCTGGAAGCAGTTGGTGTGTGCTCAAGAGGGACGAGCTCCTTCTGCAACCCATCAGCTCGTGGTTGCACCGCTGGAGGGGTCCAGGATGGTCTCCCACCCTCTGCCAGCCACCACCCTCTCCGCAAAATTAGTTACATGAAGCAGCGGAGGGGCTGGATGGGGCTGGAGCCGGGGGCTGCTCGCATGGAAAACATGCTGGAGGCGTGCGGAGCCTCACGGGGGTTTGAGAGAGCGGTGGGTTCGCAAGAAACCCGAATAATTAACCCAGTGCCACTTAATAAAGAAGACGATCGCTTTCAGCGCCACTGTGCAATCCTTGGCGGCCGGCGGTACTTCAACAGCCATTTCAGGCATCTTTTCAAACGGCAGTAATAAAGTTGTGCAGATACTGATTTTATTAAAGCTGCTTATTGCTGTTTAATAAATGTGGTGAGCTTCCTGCCAGCATTTCCATTAGAGACGGGTCAGGATGAGACCTGGAGGTATCAGATATCCAAACTCTCGCCCTCTTTTATGGCTCAGCAAGAGGGGAAAACGATCACATTCATCCCCTCCTCTGATAACCTCTTTTCCAACCGACCTTCAGCTCATTCCAACCACGGTCTTATAAAAGCTTTGGACGATTCTCTTGATTTTATCCTGCGCCTTGAAAACTGTGGTGTTTTCCCTAAAGCCTCCTTTCCCAGAGCCAGGCGATCAGAAAAACCACCCGAAGCCATGAATCGAAGGCGCTCCACAGTCAGAAGGCAGACAAAAATCTGAAGTACCTCATTTCTAATGTTTACTCTTTTCGCCTTAATCCCACAAATTTTCAGGGGGAAGGGAACCAATGAAGCCCTCCTTTGGCTTCTGGTCTCTTCCAAGCTGCTGTTTTCCATCTCCCTAACCTTGGGACTGGTCAAGCTTTGCTGCCATGATAGTGAATAACCTCCATGTGGTCAAAGAAGATGGTAGCAACTTTATGACAACGGGGTTGTCCTTGGCTTGTTGCATCCTTGGGGCTCCTGCACTCATCCCACTCAAGAGCCAGAGCTTTGGCCCAAGCTGGGATGGAAATGTCTCCGTTTCCTAAGGAAAACCAGGATCCTTTGGGTGTTTTCGGAAGCTGGGTGTGGATGGTGAACCATCAAAGCTTGCTGGGAAAGGCTCTTCCACCTTGCTCTTGCTTGCTTGGCTGCTTGCTGAGACATGAGATGGACGGGGCAGTGCAGGGAAGGAAGGGTGCTGTGCCGTGGCTGACCCCCTTGGTGCTTACGGATGAAACACCGGAGTTTGTGGAACTGGAAAAACCCACCCCGACGCACAAACAAGGCTTCCTAAACCCACCAGCCTGAGAAATCTCCAAAAAGTGCATTTGTGGTTGCAAAAGCTGACTGGCGATTCAGGGTCTGTCCTGTCTGACCCCGATAAAGGTCTCGCCATCAACACAGGTCCTCTCCTGCTGAAAGTGGGACTTCCAGGTGGTTTTAGGAAAGCCCTTTTCTCACGATGCCTATTTTTCTCCTCTTCCCTGGGCAGTCCCCCATGGAGACACGGGGCCATTTTATCCCAATTTCTGGCCTGAGCCAACAAGACTCGGATTGATTACAGTCAAAACATTTTTAAAAACCTCTTCAAACAGGAATAATTCTTTTTCAGGGCACCTGAAGCCACTCTCCACGTTGACTGGGACCACAGAGGGGATGGAGGTACCGCCTTCCTCCTCTGTCAGTGATTTCCATGTGGATGCTGGGAGCCCCGCAGCTGCGTTTCCCACCCACTCACCCAGGTTATGAGGAAGGTTTAGGAACTGGGGGCTTTCCTCCATTTTTTTGCCCAAGCTCAGGCCGCACGTTGCTGGTGTGCTTTCAGCTTTCTCGCTTGCGCCAAGACTCGTGTTCAACCCTGATGGACAGAGGAACTGGCTGCAATGATGAATTGAAGATAATCACAATTGCAAGATGGGAGCCACTGCGTGCAGGTGGGTTTTTCACCGTGTTTCACGTTCTCACTCCACCAAATTGTCCATTTTGGCAGTATATTATCATAATAATGACAATAACTGCTTTTTCATGTGCTGTTTAAACCCTGGGATGTGCAGGACTCGAGGTTTCCAGAGGCACAGCGCCGGAAACATTAATTCTGCAAGGTCTAAAACAAATAGGGCTGAAGAAGGAGCTCTCTGCAGCCGGTTCCTCCCCACCGCTCTCCCCTAGCGCCGGCAGCGTGTGAATGTGCACGGTTGGGGATTTCTGCCCTGAGCCACGGGCTCCTTCGTGCCCCCGAGCCGGGGTCAGGGCTTTATTGACCGAAATCTGCATCTCGCTGCTTTTGAGCAAGGCAGAGTCACGTAACCTCTGTCATACAGGACACAGAATGGAAAACACACTAACTTTCTGTATTTACTTTTTTCTCTAACAAATGGGGCCATGTTCATCCCTGGTGCTGCTCCCAAAGCTTCCTTAAAAAGACCCAAGATTTGCTGTCTAACACACATAAAAATGTGACTTTCAGAATATTTGGCAGCTGTAAAACCACAGGGGGGAGGGACCTGAATTGGCAACGAGCTTGTGAATGAGCTTGTATTCATCTAACCCCGGTCATCTCGCAGAATCTCAAAACTGCTCCTGATGCGAAGGATGTTTTGAGACCAAACCTCTTCCTCCCAAAACGCGCCCACGACGAGGGGCGCAGAGGCTGTTTGACGGGAAGCAACGTCGCACTCCTGCTCAGCAGCAATTAAATACGAAGGGGGTGGGGGTGGGGGGGGGGGGGGTGTGTTAATTTGGTTAGCTGAGGACGAAGGGAGACTTTGTGGCACCGAATTGGCTGGCTCCTGCCGGAATGGGACAGCCCCAGCAATGCACGAGGGGGTGATTTCTGCACCTGGGAGACAAAACCTTCTTCGTAACCAGACTTTCTGGAAAGGAGATGAACATGGCCCTGGTCTTTCTATTCACAAGCAGTTTGGAAACTGCACCAGGACACTGGCAGCGTCCACAGCAGCAACAGGCTCCCCCCCATCTCATCTTCCAGTTGCAGGATTATTTTAACAAATCCATTAACTGATCCCTCCTCAACCACGGATTGCCCCTAACCAGGTCGCTGCTCATCAGGCTCGCTGTCATTTCGGCACGCAAATTTATTTTTCAAACATTACAGTCGAAGTGACAAATAATCAATCATAAACCCGAGGTTATGGGCTCCCTCCTCCGATTTACCATTTCAGGAATCATTTACGAGATCAGCGTTTTTCATTAAGCCCATCCCAAATCAAACACAAAACACCAGGAAGACTGCAAAACAGGTACGAAGGCAAGCGCCGATTATTTTGTACCCTTGTCTCTGCCCTCCGCTGCGGTCGCTATCCTTACACTGCACATGACACTTTTTTGGGTGCTAAACGCCTTCATTTGGGTTCATATTTAATTTCTGGTTTAGCCTCTGGACAAAAGAAACCCTTCCCGGCAATGTCACAACCTATAGCTGTGAGGAAAATGAGATAACCCTGTATGGTACAGTCCCGCTTCCATCTCTGGACAGTGAACATCATACCCACAGCACGCAGACCATGATTTTCCCCATCCTGAACTTGCTTGGACTTGCATTTGAGACTATTTAACCCACTTTCTGCCATCACCCATCCCCTCATGGACTATCCAGCCTCTTCTACACAGACCTCAGGCAACGGTCTAGCGCGGTGCAGCAGCTCCCTGTTCACACTCACTCCAGTTTCTCCCAAAGCAGAGTCACAGCCCGTCACATCTTTGCCTTAAGCCTGCGAGAAATCACAAGCCGAACAGTCGGGAGCTGACGAAACTGCTTGCACGGGGCACGCCTGGTCCCGGCAGAGTTGGGTTGCTCAGAAATGCCCTGGCAGCGGCCGCCGCCGAGGAAAGGCGATGCTGCCTGCGAAGGAGAGGCACTGCCCGTCCCTCCGCTCGCTGCCAAACGCGCTGCCGGAGCTGCCCCTCTCTCGGCCCCACCGAGGATGCAGCAACCCAGAGCTCAGCCTGGCCCCGCTCGGCAGCCGGACCAGATCTGCAGCCAAGCCCCATGGGACACACGGCTCAGGGAACCGGAGCGTGACCCTCGCTAGAGACAGAAATGAGTTACGGTGACAAAAGTTTGTGTGTCCGGATGGCTGGAAAGCCGGCGAGGAAACGGGGAGAGGCTGGAGGCTGGCGCCCGAAACCACACTCGGCCGTGGAGGCTGGGCTGGGGCTCAGCTGAACCACATCTTCACAGCTGGGGAGGGTTTTATGGTTGGGCTTTGAGGCTAAATGCAACTCTGGCTGCTCTGGGATCCTAATGCCTTCCGCCACATCGCCTGCGGCCTGGGGCCCTTCCCAGCCCTCACACGGTGACATCCGGGGGTCCCGTCGGGGCTCGGAGCCTCCCTACCCTCTCCCCACCGCCCAGCCACGCACTGGGGTGCGCTGGAAACGCTCCTGTCCCGGGTGGTTCAGCACCCGAGGGGTCTGGCACCCCTGCGCACCCCTCAGCCCCCTTCGCAGCGCTCCCTGGTGCCGCCTGAGCACCCCCGGAGCACCCCTGAGCACTTTTAAAGCATCCCCCCGAGCATCCCGCGCAGCGCCCCCGGAGCACCCTTTGCGGCACCCCCCGAGCATCCTCCAGCGCACCCCCGAGCATCCCCGGCGCATCCCCGGCGCACCCCGCCACCACCTCCCCCGGAGCCCCCCTCCGGGGCCACCCCCGGGGGAGGCGGCAGTCCCCCGGTCCCCCCGGCTGCCGGGCTCCGCCTCCCCCACCGCGGGCCGGCCCTCTCCCGGGCTCCCCCCGCCCGGTCCCGGTCCCGGTCCCGGTCCCCCCGCCCCGGGCCGTACCTGGGAGCGGCGGAGCCCGGAGGGCGCAGCGCGGCGGTGCCGGCGGCCCCGCTGCCTCCGGCGGGCGCAGCCCGGAGACGCGGGGCGGGGCGGGGCGGGGCTGTGGGCTGCGGGAGGGTCAGTGGGAGCCAAAAGGAGCGGCTGCCGTGGGAGGCCAGAAATCCACTTTTTTTTTTTTTTTTTTTTTTTTTTTGGGGGTGATTTCTTTTCTTTTCTTTTCTTATGACTGCGGTGTTGTGCCCCGGTTCTTCTTTTCCACGCTTTGTTTGTACTTTTCTGGCTCATCCTGTTTGCACAGATGCACATCAAGAGCGGCGGGAAGGGGAAATCTGCAGGGATGGGCCGCGGCTGCGGAATTCGTACTGTATTTGCACCAGCTGTTCTCCGGCTCAGCCCTTCAACGCGGTCCGCTTTACATCGCTCCCTCGTACCTTAATGTGACCCCGTGGAAAACGTAAAGAAAGTGTCATTTTAGTTTTAGGTTCTGAGCCTCCGCGTGTGCCTTCCCCCGTGCGATGTACGTGCTCGTCACCCACCCGCTTGCAGCAAGTCACTGTAATGACAGTTCTTTTCCAGGTTCTGGGGACAGGCAGAAATCAGTAGTTTAGTGACCTGTGATAATACCATCAACTTTAGGTGAAGCTTTTGATTTCGCTTGTCTCGAGACAGAGCGGCGAACCCCGGCCCTGCACCCGGCTGTTCTGCAGCATGGGAGAGGAGCAGCTCCGGCAGTGCTGGGGGTGGCTCCGTGTCCTCCGTCAGGGCTGGGGACTCAGCATCCAGCGGGATGAATGCGGCCCGCTGTGATTCCCCGTCCTTCAAGAGCAGCCCAAATGTCTTTCAGCCCCAGGTGGGAAACGCTGTAAATGAGAGCGGAGTCGGCGCCCGCTCAGTCTGCCCTCACTCCCGCGGGAGGGGCTCGGGTGCTGGACGAGAGGAAGACGTTTCCTGACAATTTTAACAATGAATCAAAGAATCAAGGGAAAAGCGTGTCCCAGGGGAGCCCTTGGGCTTTGCGCCATCAGGACAACCCCTACAGGTGATTTTGGCAGGGCCCAAAAGAGAAGGACCGTGATATCAGAGAGACTTCTTTTCTGGCATTACCGGCTGGTGGAGGCGGGAGATGACTCCTACGTTATTTTCTTCTTCCGTTCCGGAATAACAAACCTACTTTGATGTGCAGTCACGGCCTTCGAGGCACAGCCCTTCTCCTGCTGCTCCTGGGACGGTGCAGCTAAATCACTACCCATCCCTTAGGCTCATCCCCAAAGCCATGACGATCCCTGAGCCTTAATGACAACAACGAGGCTTTTGCAACAGAAACTTTGGGCACCTACAGGAAGCTCTTGTGGTTGCAGACATGCAGCTGAACTCGTGTTCTGTTCCGTTTTTCCTGGGGTTAGATTAAAGCGCTAAGAAGTGTGCGTGGGGGGGTAAGAAGTAAAGCGGTGGCAGTTCGCAGCACGCACTTCTGCAAGCGCGCCCCAGAAAAGCAAGCAACGACTACCAAAAAACCCACTTTTGAGCAAACAATCAAAATCAGTTCCCCTTTTCAGTCACTGAGGTTTTACTTGCTTGATAACTTGAAGACAAAGAATCTCTCTTCTATGAAATGTTAGGCACAACGAAGTGTAACGTGTATACGCATAAAACATCTGTGACCCCCTTCTTTAATCCAAGAGAATAACAGTGCTTTCAAACAACCAGGATAAACGAGGAGCACTTTGCTGTGAGTATAAATGAAACACGATAAATTGTTTAAAATCGGATTAGGTGAATTCGTGGAGGAGAGCTCCGAGGTGGGTATTGCACACGATGGCCGAAGAAGCTTTCCAAGATGCGGCTTGCCAGGAGCCGGGAGGGGACGGCAGGAATGCAGCCACGGTGTAGTCGCGCCCTCTCCCACCGCGCCCGTCAGCTCCATGCTCGGGCAGTGTCAGAGGCCGTACTCTCCGCTATGTGTTTCGGTCTTGCAAAGTTCAGCTATTCTTAGGCGAGGTTGTGAGTCATTAAGCGCTTTCAGAATGTTTATTTGTCAAGCCACAGGCGCTTAAATTTACTCCTGAAGCCAGACAACCCGCTCAGAGGATTTTTTTCCTGCCACAAAAATTACTAGGTGAAATTCCACGGCGAGAGGTCAGCTCTGCCGCCCAACACGCTGCGAGTAGGATCCCGCCCAAGGGCTACCACCAGTTCAGGATTGAAGTGGTCTAATTTTCAAAGGTCAATACAAGATGGGAAAAGAACAACAAGAACAATGTGGTTTCCTACGGCCTTTCACCACCTGATTTAGCCTTCCTTATATGCAATTTTTAAGAGAGGGACCAGACTTTCCTAGCTGGCTGTAATCCCTCTGAGGGTGGATGGTGGTTTGGATGGTGAAGGGACTCCCTGGGGAAGCAGGTTTCCCTCCGGTGGTGGGACGAATTCCTCCCAGAGATGCTGCCCTTGCCTGCTCTGCAGTGGGGTTGCTCCCTGCAGCTCCCAGAGCAGACAGGCAGGAGCGGGGTGAGGCTCCTGCCCCGTGCTGGGAGGAAGGCAAAGTTGATGTCGCGTTCAGAGCCTGTAGTGACGAGGCCAGGGGCTGATGTGATTGAGTCCTTTTGGAAACGCAGTACAAAATCACTATTGTTCTATACGATGTTACGCTTGTGCCAACATCCATTTTTGTAGGCTCTCTGCAAACTGCTCCCCCTTCGCTGTGCTCGCTGCCTTGTATGGGCTACGAATGCTAAAATCCTGCCCCATCCACCCGCACGTGGCTGGCATGGCCGTGGCCCGCCACGGTCACTTTTTGGTCAGTAGCGTGAATGGGGCAACATGCTTCTGCAAGAAGTATCTGGGTGCTACAGGAATACAAAGATCGACCTAACGAAGTAGCTTAATTTGGGACGATTTTGTGAACCGTGCCATGATTATCGCAACACTTAAAAACACCCAAGAGGCCCCTTTCGCACGCGAAACCAAGCATTTGTGCTTCCCTGCGCACCCCAGCCAGCTGGATGCAGGCAGGAAAACATGTGGAGGGTAGATGTGACCTCTGTGTGCGGGAAGAGAAGATGCAGCCTCCAGGAACCAACCTCGTGCCACCAGCCCCGTGCTGTCCTGGGCTGCGCACATCCAGTGATCCCCAAATAGGTACAGAGAATGCTTCATTTTCTTCTGACACGTGGAGCAGTCCTGCAATGTTCACATCACACCATGTGAGCTTGCCTGTCAAATCAATTCGCTACAGTTGTGTTGCCTAAAAGAAATTGTTATGTCTTTGCAAGCATAAACAAGAAATGCTATTGCTTATAGTGCAGTCAGCACTGCTGCAGCCACAGCTGGAATTCAGACATCCGTTTATAGACCTCAAATCTACTTATAGAATGGGAAATTCTTATTTCAGTTAAACATATATCTTGTAAAGCACAATTATCATTTTTCCATATATCTACTTTCATTGCTGTATTTCCTGTTCCTGTCTTCTATCAGTCATCCCGGTCTCTGACTACTGCTTATCTATTAGGGTGCGATTGCCTTTCATCTGTTTCTGCACTAAAAGGAGAAAAAATATACTACGCAGAACACGGATTTAGCTAGCACCAGGCTTGTGCAAGAATGACAAAGGGTATGTGTGCAGGGCAGCTGGGTGAGAGGCAGAGTAAACTGGCCTGCACAGAGCTCCATGCCCTTGTACCAACAGGTCGCCCAAACGAGAGGGTTCCTCAGAGAGGACGAGAGCTCTGTTCGGCACTGCTCTGCAACACACACGGGGTGTATATCCCTACGTGCCATATATATTGCCAACTGGCTGCTCTTTATGTGTCTCTTAAAGAGCAGATGTTGAAATGCCACACTTACTGAAAGCAACCCAAGGTCACAATCAAGACGAGCGCCTTCGTTCAGCAGCTCGGCTCTGTGTCGCGGGCGCTGGCTTTTACCACGTGCCAGGAACATGGAATATTTTGATTTTAGAGGAAAGCAATAAAGGACTGAGGGTGATGAGCTGCAGCTCTGATTTCTGAGTGAAGGAGACCAGACCCGCTCTGCCTGCACACCCTCACCCAGCTGGCAGCAGCACAGGCTGGTGTGCCCATGTTGGTGACGACAGCTGAGCGTGACAGCTACCCAGGGAGTGGGCACATGTGTGTTCATGACCCTGGGCTTACCGTGATGAAGCTCTTCATAGGAGAGAGAACACATACACACGTGACAGGGAGATGCTCAGCTGTTCTCTGCCTCAGCTTTGGTTTTCTAGATTTTTCATCATGTGGGATTTGTCACTCTGGTCCAAGCGATGGTCTAAGTAATTCACACTGACCCACCATGTTGGGAGTTTCTCTGCTTTAATACTGGTTTAGTGCCTGATGGCTCAGGGGACAACACATCTATAATACTCCCGATGGGCTGCACCTAGAGAAGATCATCTCCCCAGTCTCCTGTGGTTCCATCCTCCAGCCTGAAGGGTGAAATGTGACCGTCGGCTTCGCAGGGCTCCTATGGACTTGTTATAAAACTGCCAACCCTCTTTAAAAGGCAAGCAAGGGCATTTAATATTGTGTCTTCTTGGAGCTGTGAACTCAGCGGACTGCAGCCTGCATGAGGAGGCATTCGTTTTCTTTGACACCACTCTCCACCACTTACAGCCCCTTCTTGTACTAAGGGATGGGGCAGAAAGGAGGAACCGATCTATTCCTACACACCTTAATATCATAAATGCTTTAATAAAGTTTCACTTTTACTGGAGTGACTCATTCATTTTACTCATGTTATGAGGTCTTTGACAGTAACAAAGCACAGTGTTTAATTTTAATGAAGTCTCTGGGATGGGCAAGGAAGCTGACAGGCATCACTGGATCCCATTCTTCAGCTGAGCATTTTCAGCAGTTTCAGAGGGAATGTCTCTCCAATGGGGACATAACCCGGCACAGCGCTGTTGTGGGGCCGGCACAGACCCGTCCACACCAAAGGCTTTGCCCAGAGGGCGATGAGACACTTGACCACAACCATCTGCAGAGCGGGCTACGGGGCCGGAGAGGCCAGACTTCTTCTTCGGGTGCTCTGGCTCCCACTGACTGCAACCGCAGCTGGTGGAGGCTGGTCTGTCCTGCCCTGCAGGGGCTCAAAGGGCTCTGCAGGTCCCATGTTGATTTGGCTACGCTGGGGGTCATGGAGGCCTTGCAACGGAATTCCTTAAAAACCTTGCAGAAATGGCTCTGCTATGGAGAACTGACTGTGGTTTGATTTTTTTCAAAAAGCAAATCCTCACCTGAATCTTGAAGCTTTGTAACGGTGGTCTCACGTCTCTGAAGGTGGATGTATCCATCCAGGTTTGAGAAGAATTGTAAAATCTGTTCTAGGTGTATCTGGCGACGGAGATGCCACCAGCAGATGGTGCAAGAATGTGCAGGTTGTGTTTCCTCCCGTCTCTGCTTCCAGAAGTGAGTTACAGCTCTGTGAGATGTTATTTTGACCTAAGAGCAGAGATGGGGAGAGATTTAATTTTATTTTAATGATGGCTTGCAATACAGCACCTGGCTTCTTTGAATTCCAGCCCATAATGCAAAACTGCACTGCCTCTGCTACCGGTGTGAAGCTGTGGCTCCGGATGTTCTATTAAACTGAGGGGCAGGCTGTGAGTTGTGAAAGAAAATATGCATAGACAAACAAAATACGGGGAAAACACCCCTAACAATGCAACGAGACCACTTACACACCATCACTTTTTTCTGCACTACAGAACTTAGCTTTCAAAGAGATTTGAGGAGAAATGTTCTGTTTCAGAGCTGGTCACAGAACCATCTTGCTTTTGGCAGAATTTCAGTGTACAGAACCACACATTTATATTCTTATGAACTACGCTGCTTCATCTCTACATTATGGGTGTAATTATTATTATTTTCTTAGGTACAATGATGCGTGTGTAGCTCTAGAAGTTCACAGATCACAGCCAACTGTGTTTTCTCCTAAGTTAAGAGAGAGATAAATGAGAGCTAAGGCTGCATACTGCCTGCAGTATCAGGAGCTGTACATCTCGATCTCAAAACCGATAAACTCTCCAACACGGAGGAGCACGTCATGGTTTGTGCATTGACAAGCTCATGGTTTGTGGCTCAGACCTCCAAGCTGACATTTGCTTTTTGGAAGCTGAAATGAAAAGGAGCTCATTGCAGGCTTTACCATGGAGTTTACAGAACCGTAGCAATTTCTAATTCATTATCTCCTGCTTGTCCTGAAGTCTGCATCTTTAGGGATGCCTAATCTAAAGCTTTTTAGACAAAACACAGCCACACAGGCCAAGCTTTTGGGCTAGGTTTTATGTGGGAGGGACTGGAGCTGGAGTAACCCCCCGACTCCCTCCTGGGTGCCCTTCTCCTCTGGGTTGTTCCATGAAGTTGCTCTGCGATCCATGTTAGCCTGATCCGGTGAAGAAGATCCCACCCCTGACACGAGACAGTAGCTCTGCTGCTGCCTCTCCCCCTCAGTCTGACGTCAAATCGCACAAACTCGTCCTCTTGAGCTGCTCGAAACCAGGCAAAGCCCTGGAGAGGTACTGCTCTCAAAGGGACTGTGTTTCTGCAGTGGTCAAACTGTTCCCACGTGCACTGACGTAACAGTATCAAAGTTAAATAATGGGTTATGAAATTATCTGAGATCCTCTGAAAGCAGATGTAGCTTGTCAAGTAGCAATGGTTTAAGGTTTCTGAAGGTCCCAGGCTGTTTGCTGTGGGAAGAGTCAGTTTCCCTTTCCAGTAGAGTAAAGTGAGTCGGAGAATTTGTTCCTGCGTTTCTGGTTGTGAAAGGGGGCAGAGCTTGCGCGAACTGCGGATCACCAAATAAGAGCCCTAAATATTCATTTCTATTCCTTCTACCTGAAGCCAGTCCTGTCTTGACATTTTATAGTCAGTATTCTCATTTTTGTGAATGCTTTCTCAACTTTCCTGCTGTAGGGCATCTGACCCAGAATCGCATTCCTCAAGAACGAAATAGGTTTTACTAATGTGAACCGCGGAGAGCCCAGGGTAGGGCACAGACCTTTCCCGGGTGATCCCTGCGACTGGGGTGGGAAGGCTGCTGAAAGAGCGCATTGTCTGCATACAATCTGCACAATGTTCGCAACATTCACGGAATAATTCTGACAATACGGGAACCCCGACAGATTTATAGGCCTATTGCTGATAGAGCTGCAGGCTTTGGAAGTTGCTATAATTTTTGTAATTCAGCAACAGCTAGAGGTTGTGGAGGTTTTTTCCTGCGGGGGATAGTGCTCTGTACTGGAGACTTCCTCCACGAGTCCAGAAATCCCACCTCTAGGGAATCTGCTCTTTCTAGGCATTTCATATGGTTATTTTTGGCTATGTCTGTGGACATTTCTAGTTTCCCAGTGCAGCTATTTTTATAACATATGGCTGTGAAGTCTATAGTATTAGACATAATTTAATCTTGCATGTTTGAGAGTCTCAGGACTGTAAGTATGCAATTACTGCCTCTTGCACCTGCTCCCTCTTTGGCCTGTATTTGAAACACTCCTTTACTGTAAGAAGCCGAAGCTTCGGAGGCTTCTAGACAACAGTTCCTTTATGGAGTGTGCTAAGCCACCATAAATATTTAATTAGGTGTTGCTCTATTTTTGGAGAGATACAGAAAAAAAATAATTCCCATTTCCTTACATTTAAACAGAACATTTTCCTGCTGGAAAATTTTCCCTGCATTAACTAGTGGCAGGGAGACGTATTTTAAGAGGGTGCATAAAAATTTGAGAGGGTGAAAGGCTGGTAAAGAGGAGATTTCACTAAGCTGAAGGTTCTCTCCTGTAGTTCTCTAGGTGGGAAGGGAGGCTGTCGGATGGCTGGTTTTGAGATGGAGCTGCGCGGGTGCCTTTTGGGCAGCATGGCACCGTGTCAGGCTGGTGAGTGCAGCCGCTTCCCAATGAGGGGAGCTTCTGCTTCTCCTGTATTTGCTGCCTAAAAATAAACCATGGCTTCACTGGTATTTTTAATGCTGAGTCACGAGTCGGCTAACCAAGCTGTCCTGGGTACGCCGAGTGGTGACACTGCCTGGAGAGCTTTGTGTGCCATAAACCTTCAGATACAACGATTACCCGGGCTGTAATTACAGTTGATGTATGCATGTGTATCTGTGTAAGAAAGCAAAGGCATGTGTGTGACTGCACTGCCAAATTTGAAAAAAACAATCAGTTGATGGAATTGCAGCTAAGATTTCACCCCATCCATTAGCAAAACAGGTCTCCTAGGAAGGTTTGTTAAAATCAGCTAATTGTAAGGCCTCATTTCATGTTCGCAACATTACCTTGTGACATTTGGGTTGAAATCGCCTCCAGGAATGCACAGTAAATACCAAGAATGAATCCTGACTTCTACTGTAGTTCTTACACTTCAAAGGCAGTTCGAGTCTTGCTGCCACCTGTATTAAAAAAACAGTCTGATTACTTGGTGTGGGCAGCCCATCTCTGCCGTGTCCTCGATTTCTTGTCCTGTGGCTTCCCACCCAAACAACCTCATCTCCTTGACCTCACCTCTCTTCGTCTTGCTGATTTCTACTCAAGAACCACCTGAAAATTCCCCTGTCCTTTTCAATGGTTAAAAACAAATTAGAACAAGATTAAAGAACCAAATTCTAAAATGCCGTAACTGCACTGACCTCAAAATCACCATTTGATAGCACAGAATAAAAATTAAGTACAGTAAAATCAACAGCAACCGATGCTTTAATGAATATAAAATTTAGTTTAAAAAATATCACGTTCTGTATATTGTGAACAGTTTTCCATACAGATGACAGAGGGCAAACTTGAAGATTACTCAACCAGAATGTCTCTGATAATTATATTGACTTTGTCTTTAGAAGCCAGAGAGAACTAACTTACAAGTAAAGATAAAAAATAAAGTATGTGTGGTTTGGTCAAAATAACGATGATGGGGAATTAGGAAACAATTTGTGAATATGATAAAGGAGAGAAATTATTTAAAGCAGGATAAGGGTTATACATAATGAGATGAAATTACCAGTAGAAAAAGTAAAACCCATCCAGGAAGAAGACCTGACACTGAGATCTACCGGGCTGCACACAGACTCATCACAGGATGGCACAGAAGCCTCTTTGAAGGGGCGCATTTGGAAACAGACCTCATGCTGTGGAAAAAAGGCAGGCAAAGTTTGTTCCAAACGTGTGCTGTTTAAGTATTCTGAGAGGTACTTTACTGTCTTGTACTTACTTGATGCATTGGTTGTGTGGCAGATGCATTTGTTGATTAAAATAATCATTATACCTATGAAAACTGAGTTGACTACTTCATTAGCCAAATAAAGTGTAATACACAGAACAAAGCCCCATAACTGCCATGTGAAAAGCTGTGTACGCTTCCTGTCTCTGCAAAAATACTCTCTGCTAACATCTCCCTTCCCTCTTTCACTCAGTTACTGCACCTGAAAGTCAAACCATGGGCCTGTAAATGTTCCCAAGTCTAACTTTAAACCCGGAGCTTGGCCTTCCAAAGTCACCAATGGTGTTCCGAGCACACCTGAAGCTTACCCAACACTTGTACGTGTGGAATTAGATTCTCAGATTGTAAAATCCTTGGACATAGTCTTTTATTGTGTTTGTTAAAGCAGATTGCAAACCACGCACTTGACAGGGCAGACTTTTATTGAAATGCAGTAGCAGTAAGTAATAAACAGCCCTCGTCATGCCAATTGACTTGAGATCTGTCAGGACGCGCTGCCGTAACACAACCCTACCTGGAGCAACTGGACTCCTGCCCTTGGAGTTTATTCCAGCCTGTTATTGATTGAAGGTCCAAACACTTAAAAGATTTCATCCTTCTCATTATACCACTGGGTTGTTACCACGGTCTTGATTTGATTGCCCAGCACCTTCCAGCTCTCTGTGAAGCGATTCCTCAGCCGGCCACTCAAACTGGCAACGTAGAACAGATTTAATGAAACACATTATTAAGCAACCAAGCAGTTACATGACTTCTGAGCACCACCCACCTGGATAAGACTTCCTTACACATGCTTGTTGTCTCATACAAAAGAACCTCTGTAGTCCTGAGTGTCTATTAACTGCAGTGAACTTAAGTTTGCTCAGTGGAGCTAAATGTCATACTGCAGAACTCAGGTCAGGAAATCCAGCAGCTTTCAATGGGAGCTCAGTATTCAGCCAACTTCAGAGCTTTGTAATCTCACTAGCCAAGCAAATACATCTTTAGATCAATATATACCTTGACAAGCTGAACCTTGACACCCTGGGTGATGGGCCTGTGTGCGGGCATACAAGGATATTTTAATCTGTAAGAGAAAGCAAAATAAGTATAGTAAGCATGTACATGACTGCCAGAGTATATGTAATTCCTGCCATAATACAAATGTATATTTAGGGATATTGATCTACAATAATAATTAATTCATGTAGTAATGTAAAAAACACCCAAAAAGATTGCAAAGAACTTTTCAAAATAAAACTGCTTTAAAAACGCTATTTAGGCTAAGCACTGGGTTTCTGATTTTGTTCTAGCACTAACATATTTTACTCAGCAAATTGCAAAGTTATACATTGCTGTACAGGAAATACAAAAAAAAAAAAAAAAAAAAGGCATACATGAGTCACGAGGGAACTGCCTGAAGGGAGGGGAATAAAATACACACAGATGTGGATACGACACTATCAGTACTAATACCTTTTGAAAAATGGTGTGGATCTGTGGCAACTGTGCATGATTTGGTGGCTGCCTACTTTGCTTTAGTATTTAGCAGACAGCATGCTCAGGGAAGGCGGCAGCAGTTTGTTCTTCAGCTCTGTACTAAGAGTGCTCAAATTTGGGGTAACTCTGCCCAAGGTGAAGGGATGCTAAAGCTTAGGTCTGGGCACGGCATAAAGTCGGTGAGGGAATTATTCCTATAAAACATCTTCCTGAATAACTTAGAAAACTTTACAGAAGTTTTCCAGTGGAGTCATGGATGTAATTGCAATAAACAACAGTGTTTTGGCTTAACAGGCCTTTCTTTTAATATAACTGTTACCATCAGTGGCCTAAAAATTGTGACCGACACAGAGAGTTCTCAAGATAAAAGATGAATCTTTAAAAGATTTCTGACCTTTTGGGGCAATATCAAATTAAATAGCATCATAGTATATAAACTTAATGTAGCCGATCCGTGTTTCATAAGAAATATTTACTACAGCAACGCCCCCATCATGTTTCTCCCATCTCACACTGCCCAACTCCTGCCAGAGGAGAGCTGTGAAAAATGTAAGGCCTTATATGGAGTAAATAAAGAGCAATTTTCAGAGCCAGATGAATTTGTGAAATATGGAAGCCATCGTATATGTAAAGACAGGACCTCGTAATTCACAGCAAGTGAAGCCACAAACGAATTATTGAGGTCTTTCATCATAAACAGAATGATTCTGTGTTCTGCAGATGTTTGCTTTCTTGCAAGACTGACATTAGATTTAAAATGTTTCATTCTTTTTATTAAAAAAATAGAAGTGCACTTCTCTTTAGGTTAAGCATAGAGAACATCTACTTATGGGGTCACAGGGGCCTGAAATTTACTTTGATATATTTCCAGAGGTAACAAGATGTATTTTACAACCTCTCATTAGTTTGACTGTCAAAGATTTTTTTCTTTAAAACAAAACTGTATCCTTAGCCTGGCCAAAGGAAAAAAAAAAAAAGTCTTCGCTTTTCTGTAGAAAGGGGCCTTTGTAAGCGGCGTGATGAATCTATAGCTACTGCATACATGTGATGCACAATAAACATATTTACTCCCAGCCATTGTCAGACTGAGTCACTCAGACATTGTTTATACATAAAGGTTTCCACTGACCTTCTGGTACAGCCCTGTCAGCAAACCTCCTGCGCAGGGGCCAGGTGAAAGAGCAGAACGGAGTAATCTATAGTCAAACCATCTTTCCTGCGTGTACCGATTCCCATACCAGGATTTTTTGAAGTCTTAACAGCCTCACTGAAAACTATGATTTATTGCATTTTTCATAGCTGTGCTGGTAAAGCTTTTTAGCTCGGATCTCATAGGAGTTATGAATGTATCCCTTGGTTTACGAGTGGGGGGAAAAAAAAAAGGGCAGAAAACGTGCGATACAGCTCTGTTATGTATTTAGAGAACGGGCTGAATCCTGAAACGTTATCAACCGCAGCGCATTTTGCTGAAACGCCGTGTGGGCCGGGCGAGCTGCGGACGGCCCGGCAGCCGCCTGCCCGCGGGCTCCGCACACGCCCGGAGGCGGAGGGGCGCTGCGATGGCCGCAACGGCACACCGTGCCCCGTTCCCCTGCCGGCTGGGGCGAGCCACGGCCCTTCCGCAGCGACACACGCACCGCCAGGCGGGGGGGCACGGGCGCCAGAACCAAGCGGGCCTTCGAGGGGCAGCCAGAAACGCGCCCGCACCCCCCCGCCAACGGGCGGCGGCACCGAGACCGGCGAGGGCCGCGGGACGGCACAAGGGGCTGCGGCCTGAGCGGCGGCTGCGGCCCCGCCTCCGCCTCCGCCCCCGCAGCGCGCACCAGCCCCGATTGCCGCTCGCTTTTCGCTGTGTCGGCCGGGCGAGGCCCGCCGGCCCGGGGCGGCGCTGGGGAGCGGCCGCGGCCGCCACCGGCGGGAGGGGACGGGAGGGGACGGGAGGGGACGGGAGGGCCCGAGCCCCCGCCCCGGCCGTTACCGCCGGCCCGCTCCAACGGCGCCGCCGTGCGCCGCGCGCCTCTCGCCGTGATTGGCGGAGGCGGGGAGGGGCGGGGCTAGAGCGGGACCAATCCACCACCACCGCCGCCGGAGGGGGGTGGGGGGGGTGTCTCGGCGGAATGGTTCAGCCCAGTCGCCTCCCCTCCCCCGCCTCGCGAGCCCGAGCCCTTTGGCCAGGCCGTTACCAGCGCCCGCGCGCGCCCAGGCAGGACCCCGCGGGCTGCCCGCCGCACTGCCTGACGGCGGCGGCGGAGGAGCGGCGGCGGCGCTGCCGGCGGGCGCCCTGCGGGGGTGTCGCTCGGTCGCCGCAAGCCGGTGGGACACAGACCCCTGGCGGTCACCATGGCCCTTCCGTCCTGGCGGGCGCCGGCGGCGGCTTCCGCTCCGGCGTTTGAGGCGGGCGGCCGCCAGCGCCGGGGCGCGAGGAGGGGTGAGGGCGCGGGTCCTGGCGGCGCGGAAAACGCGCCAAGTTTCCCGTGGTGGGGAGAAGCGGCGCCGGGGCGCCCCGCGGTCTCCATGGCAACCGGCGGGCGGCGGCGGCGGCCCCCGCCGCGCCGGCATGTAGCGGTGAGGAGTAGCGGCTCTGTCGCCGCCGCCATCCGCTCCCGCGGGCCCCGGGCCCGCTCCCGGGGGGGGCCGGGCCGGGCCCGCCGCGCCGTTCCCGCCGGGCGGGCGGGAGGGAGGGCTGAGCGGCCTCCCGGGCGGGCCCGTGAGGGCAGGCGGCGCGGGGCAGCGGGCCGGGCGGGAGGCGGCTGTCAGAGACCGGGGCGGGGGGTGGGGGGGCTGCGGCGCCGCGCCGCGCTCGGGCCGTCGCGGGTTCCCGCTCTCAAAGTAAATGGCGAGCGGTGTGTGTCTGCGTGTGTGTGTGGCAGGTGTGAGCCCCGAGCGCTGCTCCCCGGCCGGGCCGGCCGCTTCCCCCGCTCGCCTGCCCGCCAGGAAAGATGCCCGGCGTCCTGCCGAGTGACAGCACCGGGCCGGCGAGAGGCAGCCCCTCCAAGAAGAACAGGCTTTCCCTGAAGCTCTTCCAAAAAAAGGAAGCGAAAAGAGCGCTGGATTTTACCGAGTCCCAGGAAAATGAGCAAAAGAGTTCCGAATTCAGAGGCTCTGAGATGTACGTAAGGGGTTTCGCTCGGAATAAGCGTTTCTGGGTGCGTTGTGAAAGCAGCCCAGCAGCTCAGCGAGGCTGTTTGATGTAATGGATAAACAACGCTGCGCCATCCGCTCCTCTCAGTTGTGTGCTCTTGCATAAGTACGCGCCTGAACGCGTGCTAAATAAACCCTTAAGCCAAGTTAATCAAACTGAACTAACTATTCACTGTAACGAGTTTCTACATCTGCTTAGTTTTAAGAAAACAAGTTTGCTGCGCTATGGATGTTTAGCTGGCGTAAACTTTAATAACTTGAAGTTACCTTATTTGAAGCTAATGTAAGGTAGTTATTGTGATGCTGAATGATTTAAAGTACATTAAAATGTAAGGTTTTGCGAAATGAGTTTTACTTAAAAAAATTTTAAAGGTTATTGCTGCTGCAAGTAAAAAAATTGGTTATGCTTCTCGCTGTCGTTCGTTAGGGTGTTTCAAACCCTGAACAAATCTGTCAACTCATTTCGTTGCAGCTAGTGAGGAAATGTAAATAGGAAAAAGAAAAATTGCTTAATCATGGTTAATTACAATTGTGTTGGAGGCTTTAAAATTTGGTTCTGTTGTGTTAGTGCAGTGCATTACCACTGTATGTTATGTGCCAGGTTCACTGGTTCCTTCCCCCCCCCCCCCCCCCCCCCTTCTCTGTTTTTATCCTTTTGGTTTGCTTCCAGAAATGAAGCGATGTGAATCTGGAGCAGGGGACAGTCACAGAAAATATTTGCTAGATGCGTTTTTTCTGAGCGCTGTCTTAGGAATGAACAAAGAACATACAAAAGTATTTTAAAAAGAACTTTTTTGGTTCCTTAGGTTGGTCTCCTGATACTTTTTGAACTAACAGCAGATTTGTCTGCTTCTTGTAAACCTGTCTGGTTTTATGTAGGCTGCTGAAGAGCAGTGGTACAGTTGAGCAGTCTGTGTTTAAGCGCCCAGAGTAGCCACACGGACACTCTCTGGAACACTTTGACATGATTTTGATCTGTGTATATTAGTCATTAATTCTATAAGCTAGCTGGCAGATACCCAGGAGGAAGATGCATACCAGAAGGAGTAATTTTCAAAAATTGTCTCTTACAGAGTGTTTTCTCTATTTAATAGCGATCAGGTTGTTCCTGCGGCACAGCCTCCCTCACTTGTTAGCTGTGAGAAGAAAGACAACATGTTGCCTTTTGTGGGCTTGAACAATCTGGGTAACACTTGTTACCTTAACAGCGTACTTCAGGTAAGGTCGTGTTCAGGGGGCCTCGAAAAGATGATTTTCTTTTGGTTAAGCACAAGCGGATGAGATTCGTAGGTTGATGTGACATAGATGTCTGGATGTAATATGAAGGCAATCTAATTACAGTGGGGAGAAAAAAAAGATGATACTGCAGGAAATGTGTGCACCGTAGGTTGCCTTGATTGGGTAACTTTTCAGTTTACATACTCTGGGCACCTCCCTGCTATGAGTAATCCCGCATCTTCGCGTGCTGTGCCGCAGCCTTGGGAGATGCAAAGCTAGTTTGATCATAAATGTGGATATGTACGTTGAGTAACTTCTTACTTTACCAATTATTCTCTTGTTGTAAACTGTTGCTTTCAGGTATTATATTTTTGTCCTGGTTTTAAAACTGGAGTAAAACACTTATATAATATCATTTCAAAGAAGAAAGAATCTTTGAAAGATGAAGGAGAGCAAAAAGCAGAAAAGGTAAAATATCTCACAACATGTTCCTTTACTCGTAATTGTGCGAGTGAGGCTGCGTGCCAAGAGTGTAATGAAAATTTAACTGTGGTTCCTTCTGTTTGTAAGAAGTTTTGCAGTATTGTTTTCTACACTGCTATTTCAGGTAAAGATACATTTGAGTTGTTTTGAACTTGGGCTCAAACTTGAGTGTTCGTAGTGTCTGTAAACTTGTAAGCACAACTCTTATGTTAACAGAAGAAATTTGAGAAGATATCTCACTGTGCTTCTGACGTTAAGATAATTATGATACAGTACTTTGAGTGGATGGAAACTGGAGTTTGGGCAAAGATGGTTTGGGTTTTTAAAAAAACCAACAGCCAGTCCAGCTTTTATATTTGTTTTCTACTGGCAAAAGAGCAATATATTGTCTGAAACTCACCTGCTTCCCATAACGAACACAAAAATCTGTCAGATATCTGTTAGAAAACTAAATGAGGGCAGGAGAGAAAAGTTTAACTTGTTACAGTAAAAACTGCAAGTATTCGTATTCTTTTTATGTTGTTATTGCAGGGAAGTTGTAAAGAAGACCCACTGGCAAGTTACGAACTGATCTGCAGTTTGCACTCATTGATTCTTTCAGTTGAGCAGCTTCAAGCCAGCTTTCTCTTAAATCCAGAAAAATACACAGATGAACTTGCTACTCAGCCCCGAAGGCTACTAAATACCCTTAGGTACAAATTATCTTAATCACGTTGTCAGAATTTTCACCGGAATTTGTGAGGTCACTGTAGAATACAGCACAGCATTAGAGACTTGCGGGAGGTAGATGGGCTTAAATTTGGGGCATCGTTATAGGGAGTCAGTTTTTCGTGCTTATTGTTAGCCCTGTGGCATTATAAATTTGAAAGTAAATTTTCATTTCATAATAACACAACTTAAATCCAGCCATGGATTTTAAACAGTACTTAGCCTTAAATATGTAAGTATTCTCATTGACCTGAGAAGGACCACTATTGGCTTCCAGTTGAGGGTGTGTTGAAATACATAAGGCTGGAGCTGCTCTCCCCTGCTGGTGTGACAGAGAGGACTCCTCTCTAGGCCTGGAGAGGATCCTCCCCTGCTTTTTTATCTAAACTCCCTAATTTAAATGTCCAGTCATGTTTGCCAGTTAGCAAAGAGTAACTAGAGTCTTCGTTGCCTTGCTCATTTACTTTTACTTTTAATAGAGAGCTCAACCCTATGTACGAAGGCTACTTGCAGCATGATGCCCAGGAAGTTCTGCAGTGTATCCTGGGTAACATTCAAGAAACATGTCAGCTGCTGAAGAAGGAAGAATTGAACAAACTGCCCGTGGAAGAGCCTACAGCTAAACTGGAGGAAAAACTGAATCAAAATACTGAGAGCAATGGAACTGGCAACCCTGCTGAGGAGGAGGAGAACGTACCGAGTAGCCACGTTGGAGAGATAGCTGAAGACAAGCTACTCAAAGGAAATGGAAAAAGAAAAAGCGATGCTGAGGGTGGCAACGCAAAGAAAAAATCCAAAGTATCCAAAGAGCAAATTGCAGCTGAAGAAAATCAAAGACAAACCAGGTCAAAGAGGAAAGCAACAGGAGAAAAGCTAGAAAATCAAACCGATGCCATTGCCAAGTGTTCCAGTGAAAACGAGGGTGCAAAGCCAACACAGAAGAAGTCACGGCTTAGATTAAACTGGTTAAAATCTTCATGCAAGCAGCCTAGTATTCTGTCTAAATTTTATAGTCTAGGAAAATTAACTACAAACTTGGGATCCAAAGACCCAGGGAAAGAATATGATGACTGTGAGCTTGAAGAGTCATCCGTAAAGTGTAAAAATGGTAACAATATTAAAGACGACTACCGCGAACCAGCATCTCCTGTGGAAAGCCATAACGAAAAAGGAACTGAAAAAGAACCAAAAAAGGAAGGTTGGTGAACAAGCCTATGGGCTTAAAATTAGTATGATTAAGAAATCACTATGCCTGGAAAGTCAGCCTTCAGACTGAATAGCTAGCAGAGCTCTCTAAATACAAAATTACATTTTCAGCAATTGAAAAAGATTTTTATGAAAGATAATTTTTTTTATACGCTTGTAATTTTTTTTTTTTATAACTTGACCTGTTTAGCTTAGATCTTAAGAGGTACGTAATCATTGTACAATATATATAAAAAAAAAAGTCAGCATATTACCAGCTTTATATTTTATTTTGCCATCTGTAGTACTAGCAAGTGGATTCAAGATGTAAAGGAAGATTACCGTCAGGAGCAAACAGAATCAAAACCCTTTGGCTATGAATTTGTGTCCTAACTCTTTACAAACACTATCCTCTCCTCCTCCCCCTATTCTTTAGTCCTTCGATGTTTCCAGCTCTCCCAGGAACGAGAAAAGACACTGGATGTATTTATTATATATGCTAATTGGCTGGCAGCTATGGATTTTGTTCGTGTCAAGGAAGCAAGATAACTGCTGAGGGAAGGGCCTCAGTATGAATTCAGTACTTAACTAGTTTCGAACTTTCTTTCTGATCCACCCACCAATATTTATAAAGATTTGACAGAATGCAGAATCGTTTGAGATCTCTGCTTCTTCAGCAGATTTGACTAAAATTGGCCAACAAGTTCAGAAAGTATTGGAGGAGAGAACTGAGAATAAATAGGCAAAACACAAGTGTGATGTTCCTTGAGGAGGCTGACAGTCCATACTAAGGCGGCAGTGCGTTGATGACAAACACAAATTTTCCAGAATGTGACACCGTCACACTTGAAGTATAAAACAAGAATCTAATCTTAAAACAGAACTTAAATTTTGAAGGCCAAGAGACAGAGGCTCCCTATTTAGTTACAAGTAGATGATACTGTGAAAATTGCATGTGATAAGCAGTGCACTTCTTTTTTTTTTCTAATTCCTATCTGGAATCCCTAAAAAGCCATGTCTGTAACAGTGATTTTCCAAGAAGGATAGCCAGGTTCCAAAGTGTTTTTTTCTTTTGAGTAAAATGCATTTTGATAAGTGATCTGGCATATACTTTCTCTAGGTACAGAACTGGCTGTTTTTGAACTAGTGGAGAAACTCTTCCAGGGCCAGTTAGTTCTGAGAACAAGATGCTTGGAGTGCGAGTGCTTTACTGAAAGAAGAGAAGATTTTCAGGACATCAGCGTTCCCGTGCAAGAAGATGAACTTTCTAAAACTGAAGAGAGTTCTGAAAGTAAGTAATTATCGACGAGGGTTGTGATGTATGTTTCTGTTTCAAACAGCCATTGAAGAAGGACGGTGCCGTAGTTATCGAGGAACACTGCTCCTGTTTCTGCTGGTTAAAACTAGAGGCTGTTCTGTTATCTCTTGTTCTGATTAACTTTAGACTTTGGAAACACAGCGCTGATAATGTAGACAGATCCAGATAGTACTAAAATTGTTTCAGGTTTTTACACATAACACAGACTGTTTACAATCCTTCACTTACATACACATTTTCTTGCTTATAAATAGGTATTTTCTTTGATTTGGGTTTTCCCTTTCTTCCTGAATAAGAAAGTCTTCTGCTTTTTCTTAATTTCATAAGAAGCATCTGCATTTTTTTCTCAAAAATAAAGAAATGAGAAACCAGCTTTTTTTTTTTTGTTAATTTACTGAAGAAAAAAAAATTTTTTTCAGTGTTTTAGACTGTTTCTACCCGTTTCTTTTATATTTGTAAATATTAGTCCTCTGGCGTCTTTCACACATTTTAGTGATCTGTGTGTAGTTTTTAGCTGTTTTCAAAAATAAGCATGGCAACAATACATTTTGAAATTCAGAATTTGAAAGAAATTAATTTTATTTCCCATGGACTTAATTTGGAGCAGCTTTTACTAATTTTGCCCTCCCTGTTTTGCTGAAGGACTTCAGAGTTATGTGTGTGGTGTTCATATGTAAAATGCTACCGATAGCGTAGGTGACCTTGTCATCGGCAGTGTGAGGCTGTCAGGGGTGGCAAAATGTAAAAAGTGAAAGGGAACTTTCTGGTTATTTTGGAAGTTTGCCTTAGTGAGTGAAATTCTGGTCTCAAATACATCACCTGATTTCCAGACATGGCAGCAGAATTAGTACACACAATCTTAAGACAAGCTTTGGGAAAACTATAGATTTTAAGTAATGATATCCATTAAATGATGTTTTCATCACTTCCTGAAATGATTCAACCATTTGAATATATTTTCTGTTTCATACATATTGAGTGTTCTTTACAGTGTTGATAGTAGTTTTTGAACATGTCTTGTCTTGACATACTTCGTTTTGTTGTTATTTTGGTGGAATGCATTGGAAATGTAAATAATAGCATCTCTGTGAATATAACTATTCTCTTTTATAGTTTCTCCAGAGCCAAAAACAGAAATGAAGACTCTTAAATGGGCAATTTCACAGTTTGCGTCAGTGGAAAGGATTGTGGGAGAGGATAAATATTTCTGCGAAAACTGCCATCATTACACAGAAGCAGAACGCAGCCTTTTATTCGATAAAATGCCTGAAGTTATAACAATTCATTTGAAGTGCTTTGCTGCTAGTGGCTTAGAGTGAGTATGCAGATTGACTATATTACAAAACTGTGTGCTCTTGGAAGGGAAAACTTATCACAAGAGAGGAAAATGTTTTGTAACTTTTCCAAAAGAAAAAGCAGATTTCTAGATTGAAATTAACTTAAATCAGTGGGACACAGCCCCTAATTTCATAAAGGCTTTCTATTGTTACGAGTAGTGGCAGAAATTATCTGTGGGAGAATGTACTTTCACTAGACTTCTGAACAAGAATTGTTTTATGTATATTCTTACAACAGCCTGATATCCTGATGTTTGTTAAAACTTTGTTTACTTTTAATATCCCCGTCTGTGTGAGTTCAGAGGCAGATGTAAGTGCTTTAGCAGGACAAGTAACGAGAACAAAACTGAATTTTATGGTCACAGCTACTAATACTTTGGTCTCTAATTGAACGCGAGTACTAAAATTTGGGGGGAAAAAATCAGGAGATAAACATTTTAAAGGTCTAACACACAGTACAGAAAACCTTAAAAAGACAGTAATATCCATGTCACTGATGTTCAACTGCTGAGCAACCAGTTTGCTATGTACTGTAGGAATCCTTATTTTTTGAAAGAGATTATTCTTATGAGAGCATTCCTTACCTTTCTTCATACTTAGGAATTTAGGGATTTCCTTTGGGAAGGGAGCGAAAAAGCCCAAGCAACCTCCCGTCCCGTCCCTACAGTACTATACACAAATGAAACAATGCCATGACACTGTGCACAGCATTTCGCACTAAAATCCATTGCTCCACTGAGATTCAAATAATGAAAAATGACAGAAGGCTTCATCTTGAAAAACTTCTCTTAAACTATAAAATACTACTCCAGATCCTTTGGAAAAATGTTACACATTAATTGTGTTTTTGAGAGTGACTGTACCATTTCAGTAACATTTGCCGACTTGGCCCGTGTTTTCACATCTTCCTGGTATTCACTAAAACATAACTTTTGCTATCTGCGTTAACTTTGCCAGATGCAGGAAAAGAAGGTAAAACTTGTGTTGGTTTCAGCATCCCCCTAGTTGGCATCAGCACACTTCTCTGCTGCAGCCTGTGTGTTTCATAGCCCGATGGCGAGGTGTAGTTCTCAGACTTAACACGGAGCTGCTTTGTCATGTACAATAAGTTATTTAGGCACAAATTAGTTTGGCCTTTTCTCCACCTGGTTCCCCGTGGCTCGCATTTTGTTGTTGGTTGCCCTTAGACCTTCAGAGCCACCTTGCCAGCAGGAGGTCTAATGCACAAAGTCCTCCGTGGAACTCAGTTTACAATATTTGTGTCACCGATATATTTTAGAACTTGAAGCTTATAGAACCTTTGGGAATATACGGATACAAAATGTAAGTTGAGAGATGATTTGTCAGAGGATGCTCTATAAACAAGTGCTGATAACTGTGGTCAGTATAAATCAGATTTGTAAAATAACTTGTGAAGGGTTATATTAAGATACTCTTACAGGTAGTTTGCTAAGATTGTTAAAACTAGAATTCTCACTCTGCGAGGTTTTAGTATTTGTTTTGAGGAATATCTAGGTTTCTAACAAAGTAGAAAGGAAACTTCCTCTGTCTCTGTAACGTCTGCTAGCATCTCTTCGTACAAGTCCAGGTTCATAACATAGAAAATTGTCTTTTCGTTGTTTTACGTAATATTTGACTGTCACAACAAGGCAGAGAAAAAGTTGCACACTTCTTAAAACTTGTAATGCTCTGAGTAGCCCTCGATGTGAGATGGTATCCTGGTATGATTATAGGCTATTAAAAAAAGAATACAACCCGAGATGTCTACCTGAAAGGAAACTTGAGTATTATCTTCAGTTTGCTCCTATATTTGCTACTTTTTTATTTCTCTGAGGAAGTTCTTGCAGCTCGCAGGTTAACCAGCCGTCTCCTAAGACACTTACCTCTTCTTCTGTCCTGGCAATCTTCAGGTCTTTGCTCCAAACTACTCAGACCTATACCTGGGTCAGACTGAATCCAGTCTCTTGTGTTCCTCATGCGTCCTTGAATCATGTCATACATTTCCTGCCAAGTGCTAGCGGCCAGAGGTTAAGGAAGTAAGAGTGGAAAAATCAGATGTAGAACTGGAGTCAGTGATGAAGCTGAAACTGCTTAGAAGATTGTTTCCGAGTTTTTGACTTGGATGTTTTATCTCGGACAAAACTGTGTCATTTCTACGCATCTTGATTTGGAGTAATAAAGCACAGCTGGAAATCAAATGGGGAAGAGCCCAGGCTGGTAAACCAAAGCACTGGCTTACTCCACAGCATCCAGTCACTCCTGTGGTGGTTTTTGAGCAATGAGCTTTGACGGAGCTTCCCCCGATTGACTTAGGGAAACTTGTAATATTTATTGTAAAAAAAAAAAAAAAAAAAAAAAAAAAATACTACTCTCTTCATAGATGAGACTGCAGTGGTTTGCCCTAAAAGTGCTAACAGGCTGTTTCGCTGGCCTTAAGTTTAAGATTTTTAAACTAACAATCTTCACACAACTTCTCTTAGCTCCAATAAAAGTTTTGAAATGTTGTCTGCTTCTCAGTTGTGCTCGACTGAGTTTTCTGACGACGGAGTTTTAAATAAATGAAGAGAAATGAAGCAGAGGGGAAGGGTAATGTAAATATTTGCAGTTAGTAGGGGATTTGGTTCATTTTTTATAGATGCTGGCTTGCAAAGTGTTGTGTTTTGGTGTTTGGGTTTTGTTTTGTTTTGTTTTTTTTTTAAATAAAGCAGCCAGTGTGAAAATCTGCTTGCCTGGGGATGAGACACGTTTTGGCAAGTGTGTCGGGGTGGGGGGGGAAGCGTGCTATGTGTGCTCAGACTGGGAAGCTATTAAGAAGAAATGTGTAACTGGTAACATCTAATTAAGCATTTCTACTATATAAATTTAACAAGTGACATTGGCAAGAAAATGAGGGGGTTTTTTTTGTCTTGTAGAATGGTATCAGGTAAGAGCAGGTGATTTTTTTTTTTTCTTTTTTTTTCTTTAAAGGCTTACTTTAGGTTTTGTTACAGTCACATTTGCTAATTAGTGAAAGCAGTGCTTGTGCAATTGGAAATCTTTATTTGGAGTATTTCACATCTTTATGTGTTAAAAGCGTTGCAGTAAAACAGCTTAAGTCTTTAAAGGTCTATAATAATGTGAGGTATTAATTCAGTACAGTGGGTTCCACTGTATTTATGTTCCACTAATTTATGGCCTCAAAAGACGTAGTTGCAGAAATCGTTTGTTGTGTATGAACTACTGTGCATCAGTCAGAGGAGGCAGAGTACTCGGCATGCAATTTTTCTGTCTTCAGATTCTTATCATTAAGAAGAACAAAAAGCTAATAGGAAAAGATTTCCTCTCTTATTTCCTCCTCTCCAAATCTTTCTGATGCGGGATCTCATTCAGAAGAAAGGTAGAGCCTGTTTTTTAATGTTTTATGTTAATATGATTGTCAGAGTGTGCTTGAGTGGAACTGGATTTCTGATCTAGAGTATCAGCAAGCAGTTTCTCTGTTTCTTGACTCTCTTCTGAATATCTCTATTTCTGCCTACTAATAATAGCGATTTTCAGAAGATTTAAGTTTTAGTATTTCTGATTATATGCTCTTTTGTGTTTCTTTTGGTGTAGTCAAATGTTTATGGTAAGCCTAGGTCTAAAATGAGAATTCAGTTAATTAGACTTGAGTGACTGAGGACATCTGTGTGTGTGTAAATGTATTTATGTTTATAAGGGTTTGTGGCTGTCAACATCACTGAAATGTTTAGAAGCACAGCAGAATCTAAACTAAACCCAGTGAAACAAACGTAATATTGTGGTACTGCAATTCTGCTTATACTGCTATGCCATATCTACACTTTCCTTGGATTAAAGATAGTTATTCTTCCTTATGATAAAATGCAAGTTGAATAATAGTCGTTAGTGCTGCAGAACCGAAGTTTTACAGGGTTTGTCTTTATTCCCCTGTATCTTTCCCTGCAACACCCTAACAGTTGAGCAAGACTGAATCATCACTGAAGTTTATTAGGACATTGTAACATATCGTTATATAAAGGGGTTAATTAAATTGGGCTGCAATGCAATATGTAAATCGTGTAAGATCAGAATCATTCAAGGAGACTAATACACAATGTAAAAGTCCCAACACTTATTTTCTTTGCAAACTCTTTAGAAGATCCTTATTGTAATGAAAGGACTTAAACTTTTCTCATTGTAAATTTGTGCACTATGAACAAAATGCTAAATATTTACAGAATACTAGATGCTTTTCCAAAGTAAATCAGCTAGGTAATTGTTTAAAAAAACTGAATACCGTTGGACAGTTAATGAAGAATCCCTAGTAATAAGAAAGCGTTATTAACTTACTCATCCTTGGATAACCATTGCGCACCATTGGCAGTATACTACAGTGCGCTAACATCATCTGAGAAAAAAATTACGCAGTTTTCCTGAGGGACATTAAAGCTACTTGAAGGTAAAATAGATTTGTATTCCTTTATTTAGTAAATGACTCAAAGGTTTGGGGGAAGAAAAAACCCAACCCTGCTTACTTCAACCTTCGATATTTGAAGAGTTTGATTTTTCAGCCTGGAAAGCAGCAAGTATTTGTGCATAGAAGCACGAGTGATAATAACAATTAGGATCATTCCTTTTATCATAGCTATTTAAAACTTAACTTTAGCTGATACTTCAGAAAAAGGAAATTTCTTAAATAGTTAAAATACATAGTTACTAGGCTGTAAGATTTAACATTACGCTGTACTTGTTTTTACTGACCAGGGGTGCCTGGGACAGCCCCTCACGATAAGCAAGTCGAAAAGTGAGCAGCTTCTCACATTCGGGTCACCCATGGCTTTTTAATAGACGGAAAAGACTATAGACACAATGTATGGGCCACTTAAAGCAGTATTTGTTGTGAGGTGTTGCGGCAAGAGGTCTAACTCTCGCTTTCTTCTAAAGGTTTGACTGCTATGGTGGACTGTCCAAGATAAACACTCCCTTATTGACGCCTCTCAAACTGTCACTAGAAGAATGGAGCACAAAGCCGACCAATGACACCTACGGGTTGTTTGCAGTGGTAATGCACAGCGGCATTACAATTAGCAGTGGACACTACACAGCTTCTGTCAAAATTACAGACCTTAATAGCCTGGAGTTAGATAAGGGAAACTTCATCACTGACCAAATGTACGAAATGATTAAACCGGAACCACTGAATGAGGAGGAGGCAAGAACTGTTGCTGAAGACTATGACGATGGTGAAGTCTCTTTCCGAGTCAACGGAAACGCGCAGCCGGGTAAAGTTCTGAACAAAAAGAACATGGAAGCTGTCGGACTTCTTGGGGGGCAGAAGAGCAAGCCTGACTGTGACCTGTACAACAACAAGCCAGCTAACCCTGAGAAGTTTCTTAATGTAGTTACTGAAAACAGAAATCCCGAGTCTACCAGTAGTAGCGGGAGCGCGGAGTGCAGCGCAGAACACCGCGAGCAAAACGGTGTCGCTTCCAGTGGACTAGAAAACAAAGCGCTGTATGTACTGCAGAGCCTGAAAGAGTACGAAGGGAAGTGGTTGCTTTTTGATGATTCTGAAGTGAAGGTTACAGAAGAAAAGGACTTTCTGAATTCTCTTTCTCCGACATCGTCATCTACATCGACTCCTTACCTACTGTTTTATAAGAAAATTGTAGAGTGATACTGTATTTTGACTGTAAATATTAGGGATTTGCATACACCTATTGATCTGATTTGCATCAAACCTACCTGGAAGAAGCAGCTGTTTGTTTTTGAAGCTACTGGATCATAACGTTTCTGGTCTTTTTGTTCGGTGTAAGTGGCTCGACTTGAATTAACAAACCATGACATAGAACTTAACTCACATAATAACTTTTATGCTGGAGAATAGTGATATTACCTTTTAGAAATACCAATTTGTATAGTTCCTAAATGATGCCTACAGCACACGGTAGTGGTTTTAACACAATTCTAGATCTCAAACATGCCTATTGTATTAGCTTTTTTTTTAATAAAAGTTATTTGTATTCATATTCTGGAGTAAATGTATATTAACTAGCAAATTTCATCAGAAGTTGTGTATTTTTGTAACTTGGGAAGTAATACTTCATATTTAGTCTTTGGGTAAGCGCGTGGTTTATTGATGACGTTCTCCTTATCCAGTTCTATACTGCTCGGTGCAACTGGAAGCACAAGAAAAGGGTTTTGTAACCTTGTTTAGTGTATTGGAAGGAGCTGAACTTAACAGAAATGTTTGAATGGTCTAATTTACATCTTGTTGCATAGGTGTTAAATGGGCGAAGTGTAAATAGGTGTGATTAATACTTCAACACAGGGGGAGCATGTAGTGTAATTAAAATAATTTTGTACTTTTAAGAATAAAGCCCTCTAATATGCATATCTGTTTGGGTGGATTTGGAACTTAGTGGTGATCTTATAACAGTTAAGTTGTACTTGGAGCTCACTGAAATGTGGGAAAATGAAAAGCATTTGGCTCGATGCTTTGTTAAGAATGTATGTATGAAATAAAAAATGATATGCAGCTGAGATGACTAGATCAGACTTTTGTGTTTGGAGAGGGGAAAGTGAAAGCGGTTGGGCACTGTTACAAAAAGATTGGGAAAGTATATCTTGGAGAAACAGAAGATTTAAAGTGCTTAAAAAATAACATTCTCTGGTTTTTAACTGATTCTTGTACAGCACCTCCTGGTTTGAAGGGACTGGATGACTACAGGCAAGGGGAAAGGGAAACTAAGATTATTGTAAAAACAAGTGGAACGGTTAGCACTAAATATTAGATATTAAAATCCCAAATAATCTGTTAGATGCTAAAACGTTCAGGTGAATCCTAGAAACTGCAGACAATTAACATCTTAAAAATATGACACAAAATAGGATGAGTGTTATTTCTGGATGGGTGGAATGACATGAAGTGCTGCTGCAGAGAGAGAGAGACAAGGAAAGATACACAAGATGTGAGTATGCCCTAATCTCCTGGATATATTTAAACTTTTTCAAATACAAATTCATTTATTTACAGGAAAAGCCCTAGAAACCTCTATCTGGTTTATTCTGTAACACTTAAGTTTTTACAATCTTTTATTGTAATGTCGCATAAACACTGAAGTAACTCATGAAAAACACCTTTAGTGTTTTCCACGTTATAGTGAACCTCTGATTTTCGTACAAGCCTTGATTTTGCAATGTATGCTAGATGGTGATGTATTACTAAAATATGTTTCAGTCGAGAAAGCTTGTTAAGAAATATTTTCAATAGAAAATAGAATAGTTTTCAACAGAAACCAGTATTAAAAAGGCTGGACTAAATTTAGAGCTGCTTATAAACTCATGCTGAATAGATGTCTCTAGTAATTATCTTGTACAGAGGAGAAAAATCTGGAATTACAAATTCACTAAGACCCTTCCCTTTTCCAAAGCCCTGTTGCTATAATAAATTACAGTAAAGAAATCACCAAAAAGAATAACTGTAACCTTACCTTGCAAGGATAGCCAAATCCCATTACAGAATGCTATTTTTTTGCTGCCTGCAGTATGGGGTTTGCTGAATTTCAGCCTGCAAATGAAAGTTTCTTTTTCCACCCTTGACCCAGGACTTATCTTTTTCATTTAACTGCAGGAACAGGAAATGTTCCAAGGAAACAAAATACCATTATATGCAACAAAATATTTGCTACAGCGTAATGGGAGGAAGATGCAGCTGTCTTCCATCATACCACACAGCTTGAGACAAACATGCTGTGCAGGCAACTGAACAGAATCCACAGATCGGCTGGAATATGCTGAATGAAAAAAAGCCTCCTCTGGCATGTGGGTAGATGTATGGGGTGGGTTTTTTTGGAGACTTACTCAAGTAATGCACTTGCCACCCTTCCTGACCTTGTCACTTGCCGCAGTAACTGATGTCCCATACTGCACGTGGCCTGTAGTTTGCCGCAATGGCAAACAAAATGTGGCTGCTCAATTCCGTCACACCACACTTGAGTTCTACACGACTGTCGAGCTGTATGTACTGATAAGCCAGTCAGATTTACGCTGACATGGGGCCATCTAGTAAAATCAGAGGATATTTATACAAGATTTGGATTTTAAAAGATGCTTTCCTAGCCGAAGAAACAATACACAAGGACTACTGTAAATTAAGGTTTCCTTCTTTCATGGCTAATTGGGATTTGTATCCCCTTTTTCACTTTGTAAATATTTGGCATATCTCTTCGTATAAATCTCTTGCAAAGCTACCCCCTCCTTCCTTAATAGTTTCCATTATCAGGGGCCCCGGCTCCCATACAGCTTCCAAACCTCCTCAGCATCCCTGGGCGTTGCAGTAGGCCTCTGAACTGTCTCAGAGGGCAAAAAAAAAAAAAGGCTTAGGTTAGAGGAGCAGTTTTTCTTTATGCAAGAAATTCCACGCAGGCTTTCCTGTGTTAGAACCCGTAACACAGAACTAATTCAGGATCACTTGTGTTCAAGGTAGAACGGTGCGACCGGCAGCCTGAGAAGAGCACTGCACTTGCGCTACCACAAAGCACCACCGCTATGAAGCTGTTGGAATAAAAGCACATGGCAGAAGGAGCGAAAATTGGCAGAACCGTTCTCCCTTTCCCAACACAGTCCTGGGCCACAGCCAGTGTGCCCTGCGGTGCCACCCCGCTGGATGTCATCCTGCTGGGTGCCATCCCGCTGGGTACCATCCCACTGGATGTCATCCCACTGGGTGCCATCCCGCCAGGGCCAGCCATGCACCTACAGCCCGTGGTGGCTCCCGGACACGGTCCTTTCCAGCCCTGCTCAGCAGCAAGAGTACAATCACCCTGCTACGCGCCCGCTGCCAGGCAGCCACTAATAACTTGAAATAAGTATCAAGAATAGAAAAGACCCTCCCCACCCTAAAGAGGCAGAAGGGTGGGCGCTTGCTGCAGCTACAGATGCTAAAACAGGAGAGGGACCCCAAAGAAACACCCCCCAGCACTTTCTAACACACAGGAATGTGTATGTTAGAAGTGACGGTAAAAACTATTTAGGTTTCAAAAGTCAAATGCTCACAAATGGAAAGTGATGATGGATAGTTGTCTGCTAGCTTAAAAGCTCATGTATTAAACCAATCTTTTTTCTTATATTTTTACATGTATGAAAAGGTACGTTTATCAAATTTGTTTTTTTATATATATACATGTATATATGCATATGTATGCTTATTTAGGTATTTATAGAGAGTAAGCTTATGTTTAAACACATACCACCTCTTCCAAGGGACCTTGTTCAATACAGAGAGGAAAAATATAAAGGACTAGATTTAGGAGTTCTGTACTCGGCTCCAATTCTGATGTTTCCTTGACATGCTGCGTTAACCACCAAAATAACTGCTGTAAACCAGATGTTTTTCTTTACATAAATAACAATGCAAAGAATGCTTTCTTTGTAAGCTTTAAACTGTGATAGCATTTTATGTTCTTTTCCCCCATGAAATTAGTTTTTAAATTGAAAAAGGAACACAAAAAAGCATCTAGTTGCATGTATAGTGCTCTGTTGAATTGCACATTTAAAGGTCTGATGAGATTACGGTGTTGTTTGGACTTCCTAGCTGCTGGAAATGACCACGGACACACAGCAGTCACGCTGAAGCTCCCCTTCACGGGCACCGAAGGAGGTAAAGTGGTAACAAGACGTGCCTCCATTCTTCTGATGGCTACAGATGGAATTATTTTTCTTTGTAGCAATTCGTATTCAGAGTTACAAAGGAAAAAAGGATAGGGGTAGGAAAAAAGTCACCACTTGGTTAAGAAGTGTTACTGTAAGACTTACCTTACTCTGAACCTTTTTCCCAAGGATGGCGAGCTCTGAAGTCCAACGCACAGGGAATTAAAGTGTAAACATTCACATATTTAATAGTACCATCAAAATAACCATCATCACTACATTAAAAACTTCAAAAATGCATTTGCGTATGGTCCTAATATAAATTAAATATATGAACTAGAAGTAAATAAATTTAACATTAGGTAATACTATAAATAAAGGTAAATGCGTTTAGTGTACCTTTGAGTCATAAAAATGCCTTAAAAAACAGGTAAGTTTACAGCTTATCACCAATACTCTGGATACCACTGCCATGATTTTTTTTTTCAAACATTGATAAGTCTACATTTGACAATTCAGAATGATTTTTGGCCACTGAACACTTTGATGGAGGAAGAGGTGTGTGGGATGTCCAGGATGAAGTCCAAGTTTTATTTCACAATAAAACTTCTTTGATTCCCAGCGCTGATAACAAGGCTCTTTCGTTTCAAAACCTTAATTTTTAAGTGCTTTTTTATTTTGGTTTTTAACTCGTTTAGATATCCATTTTGCGAAGGCTCATCCTGCTGAAGGAGTCTCTGAGGGAGAGAAAATACAATGATGAGCTCATATTTTCCATGACGAAATAAGAAGCCTCGTCAGAGGAATGATTCTCTACTTCATTTCCACTATTTTCTACAGCTGGCTACTACAAAAATGAAGTCCACTGACATTAACTCACTGCTTTTCATATGAATTGGTTTTGGGTCTGTATCAGGGATCATTCAACTGCCCACGGTTTACTGATTCGAAAGCTGACAGAAAGTTTAATTCATGTGTACGTCGAGAAGCAGCACAAAGCACCTGCACTGCTAAAATCTTATTGAAGTCTTTCAAATAAATCTCTAAGTGGAATTTGCCTGGAATACCTGCACTGGACTCTCCGCACAGGCTGAACTTCACAAGATTAGAAAATAATTACCACGACCATGCTTGTGAGGTTCCCACCTGGGTGGGGAGGGAAGCACTGGTACTCCCACCATCCCCAGCCAGTGAAAACCAACCCCCGCAGAGAACCGCCAGCTCGCAGTACATAGGCTGGGGAGAGCTTAAAACGTCACGAACCCGAGTAACGAACGAGGCAAGGCCACCTTTCTGCAGTGTTTAGCAGACAGAAAAACACATCAAATTTAGCTACGGAAACATCGCTAAGCACTGCCACGTGAGCTGGGAACACTCATTTCCTTCTTCATCCAGCACTGAGTCTTGCCCTTTTTATAATGTAATTTTGCTGAGTTTCTCTTTTCACAACATTTTTTATGTTCCCTGTTGCTCTCCACCTCTGAACAACGCTTACACGAGCAGAGGTTCAAAGCCAGGGCTGTGTTCCCCTAAACCAACGCATGGACATGAGCTGAAGTCCACCTCCACCCAAACCTCCTAAAGGGTCTGTCATTAGAAGCACCGGCACCGTCCTGCTCGGTGCTAACAAAGCACCTTCCAGGAAAAAAACCCCACTCCCGTCACTGGTGTGAGCCCAGGATGCCCGGGCGGTCTCGCTGGATGGCGTTAGCCTACCTCGCTGACAGGGGACACAACGGGGGTTGTCAAGCCAAAGATTACGTGGAGGGAACCTGCTGGGAAACACTTCTGCCCCTATTCTGGGAGCCAGAGCCTTGCTAGAAACTTTATGCACCCGAAGTCCCCCTGCTCAGCTGCAGCTGGTGTCAGCGGATTACAGTGCTTCATACATTCCCAGTGGGGCTTTTACGTTCAGTCGCGTTGCAGATAAACAAAAAGCCCAGACTCCAACTGACCGGTCTCCCAGCGTGGAAGACACCAATGTTTTTTCCACCCTGCCTACCCATGGAGCTCCTCATCCCAGTTTCACTGGCAACAAACAAGTAGCAACGTCCTGACACACTGAGGGTGGTTTTGAATCCAAAAAGAATGGGATGTAGGATGAAAAAAAAAATAATTGCCATAGATCAGGAACAAAAGGGACCATTGCAAACATCACCTACCATAACTGCTGGGAATGGGATGTGCTCTGAAGTCAGGACAGAAGGGGAAAGGGATAGACTCAGCCAAAAGAGCCATAATTGAAAACAAACAGATGCCACAGGTTCACCAGGAAGATCAGACACCCCAGTTTCACACCCTCCTTATCTCTGCTGAAAGAGTAAAATCAAATATCCACCTGTGGCAAGTGACCGGCAGCACTGCCTTATACAACTGTGGGATCTTTCTATTTATCAAAGGTTGGAGAGATTCCTTTAACCGGTGATAATTCCTTTCAAGTTCTCGCTGATATTCCTTTTGGTCTGGACCGATCAGGCTCTTGTTCTTGCGCAGAGCATCTTCACATCTAGAAAACAAAAGCCTGTGAAACTTGGGCAAACAAAAAAAGGACCTGCTTGCTAGAGATCTGTTAATCTAATAGTACAAAAAAAAAATCATTCTGTTCCTCTGGGATGACACATAATATCCTCCTCTATCTTGTCTTTTAGGTGATAAAGGTTTGGCTAAACCAGTTGGCGTCCATGGGGAAAGGAGAGGGTATCACATTTCCGATTTCCATTTCACTTCCAGAGTGACAAGTCCTTTTTTTATTTTAATTTACTCTCCAGTTACATTCATCCTCTCTGAAGAGGAATGAAAAGCTAATCTCCACACAGCCATTTTCAGTCCAAGAGGACTGAAGGAAGGATAGATCTACTGCTGTCCCCAGGAAAGATTAATAAATAGCAGACTATGAGATGTTCATCAGGAACTCTTCTACTTGGAAAGATGTAATTTTAACAAAGGTATGAAAAGAACTGCATCATCAAAGCCACTTATTACATATGGGAAAATGACATTGCCACTGGATCTATTTGCACAGAATATTTTTATTTCAATTTGTTGGTTTTTTTTTTAATTTCTTGGTGCCTGCAAACGATGCTGGACTGAGACTGCAGTTACGTTACTCAAGAGGAAAGCAGACCAGCCAGAACATTTCTTGAGAGAATTCTGCCAGCGTGCTCCCACTCCGTTTGGAGAAATTCACTTCAGAAGGAAATGAAATCTCCTGGCCAATCCAGCAGTTTCTCCTGACCCTGCCAAGCTGTGAGTTCATTCGTGCCAGAGTGGCTAGTTGTGTTTTCTGAAACAGGAACGCTTGTTCACAACTGAACTGTGATCGCTAATTCATTCCCGATAAACAGCAAAGCCAAACAACTTCAGCCACCTGATCCGACTTAAGTCACGGAGCTGCAGCACCAGAGGAAGAGGGAACCAGCTGGGCAGTGAGGAATACAGCGGCATACGGAAACTGGACGGATGGAGTTATAACACGAATACTCCTCTCTCCCGACACCCGCTGTGTTACTGTACGTGTTCCTGTCTGGTGTGTGGTAGTGATAACTGCATCTGTCAGACAGTTTGAAGACAATACTCCATACCTTTTCGTGAAGTCTTTGAAACACAGGCGTAGTTTGTTATGATGTCTGAAGAGCTTTGGATCATTGGGTATTTCAGCCAAGAAAACTTGTGCAACTTCTAATGGTCCCTTTAAGAGCAGAAGAAAAACAGTAAGTTTCTTGAAACCCTCTGTCATATCCAATTGCTGGAGAAACTTCTTGCACACAGAAACATTTGTAAAATGCAACATTTCCTTACAGAATGCATCTTGAAGAATCGCAGCTGGTAAATCTGGCATAAATCACTAAACATCATGACAACTGTATTTCTTTTAGTCATTTGTTTGGGTTTTTTAAAATAAAACTGGTTTTGGAAAACAGTGTGAGAAAACGCACAGATTCTACATTTGTTTTCTCTTATAAAGACTCTTGACAAAAGTTTGCTCAACTCACAACTAAGACAAAGTTTAAACAATGCAGAGGGAACCAAGGAAGTGTTAGCTAGCACTGCAAACCCAACCCAGAACTTGAAATTCCAGCTGATTTTTTTCCAGCCTGTGCATTAGTAAAGCTTTACTCATACTCCCTCAGTTTTTCCTCAATTTTTCTCCATTCACTAGTTTTGCTTTCCATTTTATTCAAAAACCACAGCAGGACACACGCCTAGTTCCACCCACCAGAGCCCGGCTAACCAAAGGGAACGTAATTATTTTTTATATATATATATTTTTTTTTTTTTTTTTTCAAGGGAGAAGGAGAAGGTGGCAGAAACAACTGCGAACGCCAGGAAGAAGCAGGTAACTGGGGGAGGCGGGCTGTCTCTTTTCAGCCACTTTCCAGATCTAATGGCATTTTCAGGACTCTTATCCAACTGGCAAAATCCCTGAGAGCAGCTGGTCCAGACCCACCAGTGACCTTAAACACTTCCCACAGACTGAACGGGGGAAAAAAATCCAAGGTAATTTAGAAATAAGGCCCAACACTGAGCATCCCCTGCACTGAGTGAAAGGCGCTACCCCAGTGTCTCCAACTCAGACAGCGATCCTCACCTGGTTTACTGTGGTACCTACTGATCCTTGCAGCACCATCTGCAGCATCTTTGGGTCCGCAGGGTCTTGGTGGGTTGCAAAAGCTAACTCCTGTGTTTTCTTCTGCATGTCCTCTATGGCAACTTCGATGGGCGTCAAAATGATCTAAGCAAGTAGCCAGAACAGAGTGTGCTTGTTATGGCTGAGACTGTCAACCAGACACATGCTTTCAGAAGCACCAAGGTCACTTTGGGACGGCACACTGAAGTGGTGGAGGACACCGATAGGACTGACAGTCTGGACAGAAGCACTTTAGAAATGCATCCTCTTAGTCTTGGTTTAGAAACATCAAGAAAAAGTTTGATTTTTAAATGTGTTTCTACATCTCGGTACTCAAGAGCTTTCTGAGATTGCAGAGGAGGTGGCAGACTCGTGTCCCTTGTGGTCACTGCAACCAGCTACCCATGGTTACAGCACTACGTCAGTGCCTAAAGGCTCGTAGGTTCCCTGCCTTGCATGAAAATGCATTTTTCATTGTGTCCCAGGTACCGCATCAGTTCCTACCTACCCTTGAAAAATTAACACAGCTTTGGGACAAACCTTTCTGTAAGGCCTCAGGACCCCCCTGGCCTGGGTCTGTTGAGGCCAACCAAGTGAGCTGCAACACAGAGCCACGGGCCAGGTTGGACGGGGCTTTGAGTAACCCGGTCTAGTGGGAGGTGTCCCTGCCCATGGCAGGGGGGTTGGAACTGGGTGATCTTTAAGGTCCCTTCCAACCCAAACTATCCTATGATTCTATAACACGTCGTTCAAGCAGAATGGAAGGGAGCAGTCTGCATTACTACCAAGCTCACCAAGGGCCCTTGTGTGTATCAGCTGCTGTGAGCTGGATGCATGGGTTAAAGAGGTGGCAGGACATACCGCATTTTTAAATTGGTCTGGTTTTAGTTTAGGTTGAGTAAAAAGTGAGAAAAGTTCAGTAGAAACAAGGCATTCTTAAAAACAAAATAAATGGGTCTCATGCGCAGTCCCTGCAGCAAATGGCCAGAGCAGCTCACGACAACACTGTCTGCTCTCACTCTCTACTGAATTTCTGCATCGTTAGCAGAGAGGGGAAAGGTAGACTAGTGGTGGCCATCTGTGTTAACGTGAGGGTGTGAAGGGACGTGGCCGTGCTATCAAACTACACATGCAACAGTGTGTTATGCATGCGTTTCAGCAACATCCACTCCCCTTAGTCTTGTATAATATTTCCCTTCAAACACAGGAAGCCCCTGAGAGATCAGTCCTCACCTCCTCTTTGTGAATGACGTTTATCCTGGTTTTAATGTAAGGGAAAGCGTGGGACGTCGTCAGGATTGTTTTGCGCTTGAACTGCTCGTGCAGCTCCCCGTGAGCTCGGCCGTCCAGCGTGAAGGGCGTGCAGTACATGAAACGCCGCAAGTTGTAGTTTTTGTCAAAGTAAGTTATCCTGTCCTTCATCTCGTACGTGTCAAAGTACGGCTCCACGTAGGTTATCTGAATGTAGGCCTGCAGGAAGGAACCCAGGTGCGCACGGTGAGGTACAGTGCCGGGGGAGAAGAGCTGACTCCTACGCCCTGCTTTTTAGCAGTGCAATAACCCAGTTTGCTCTCTTTCCTCTTGAAGCCACCTCTGGGAGAACTAGGACTGGTTTTTGCCTTTACTCAGAAAAATGACACTCGCATTGACAGGGATGTGGGGTAGCTGCTCAGCCGTTTCTGGACTGGATAAAATACAGCAGACTGCCCCTCTCCTCTCATGCTCTTCACATGAAGCATCTCCTTCCTTTCCCTGCAGATAATGCCCTGCCCTGCGCCACAGTCCTGTTTCCCAGGCATGCTCCTCTTATTTCTGCTACGCTTGAAGGACACGGCACAAGAATGACAGAACGCTGCAGCTGCAGAAAAGTCAGAGGCCTGTGAACGGCAGACCGCCTTCCTCGCACGCGGTGGAGACTACAGAGAAAGGCAAACGCTGCCTGGGCCTCTGCTGTCCTTTCATCTCCTCGCTTCCCACCACCCACTGCAAGGGCAGGGCCTGGGACAGGGAACAAAACGGCTAATTCTGCATTCCTTTGCTGGGATGATCTTCCTGAACTCTCATCCCGAGCAGTCACAAGACGCTCTGTACACGGATTTCATTGCCTACTGGGTGAAATTCAGGGCAGGATTGGTTCCGCTGCGTTCACATACATTCGGAACCGGTTCCACTTCTAAACCTGTACTTGCGTTCTTACCTTGTTAGGATCTAGTTTACATTTGTCCACAGGGTTTGAGTCCTTAATCACTTCAAGCACATCTTCACCAAACCGTTCTCCGTAAAATCCCTACAATCAAGAGCAAATGCATACAAAGAAAAGATCAAATGCAGCCATGAGAGATGGGGGTTGGAGAGACAAAGGCATATTCAGGGGAGGTGAAGCTCCACATGCCTTCAACAGTAGCTGTGCCGGGGCTGAATGTGATCTGCTGAACCTAGGAGGATTAAATCGGTCGCATTCCAGGGGCACCAGGAAAAAACAAGCCCAATGCCCTGGAAGGCAGGAGAACTCGGGAGCCTTCCAGCTGCGCGCACACGCTGCGTGGTTCCGAACAAGCCATTTGAGCTCACTGTCTGTCTGTGAGCTCAACTGAAAACTGGGGTCAATACGGGATCTGCCTGGAAATCAGGTGCCGCATCAGAGCACGGCTTTGCTGGGCCGGGTGAATGGCCGGATCCCGAACTGAGTTTCATGCGCTTAAACCTCAAACAACGCTGCTGCTTTCAGCGCAACGTGACAGCAGCTGAATCGTTGTGAGCAACAACGTGACATCAGATCTATTCTAGTGAATCAAAGAGGGCCAGGTCTGCCCTCCGGCCCTGCGAACAAGTAGCACGGCACAGGCCAGAGCCACGCTGCTAAAAGCTCTTCCTCTCCCACTAGGGACAACCTCATCTGTCCACAGTGCTCACTGGGAACAGTCTCCGAGCCATGCTGTCCCCCAAACTGTGCTAAGACGTTATCTAGACACAGTTTAGTTGGCACAAAACCAGGCCAGGCTAACCATTACATGGTATAGACCATGTCTGCGTGGTACCTGGAGCTGCACCCAAGCCCCAGATAGGTTAATCAGCGTTGCCTTTGCTTGTTCACAGCCGAAACAAACTTCAGACCTGTGATGTCCCACTTCAAGGCTCTGAAATTCAGCCACCTTAAGAGGGTTCAATCTCTAGGAGAGAGCAACATGGCATGAAGGCAACAAAATGACAGGAAAACACAATACTTTCTGAAGGTCAGATCCTGAAAGGCATCTCAACCTTTTTTAAAGCCGAGGTCACCCCATCTACAGCAGGGGGCTGAAGACAAATGCAAACACAGTATGATATGCCACAAACTCTCCAATGATCACAGCAGGTCCGCAGCTCTCGCTGCAAGATCAGGGAAAACCTGTGGGACTCCTCTCCCTGCATTCCTCCCGCCTCCTGCTGAGGTGGCACCAGCAAGAGAACAGGAGACATCAGGCCCAGCTCTGGGTCACTGCACAGGGCTCCGGAAACTGTTTTGCCAAGCGGCTGTTTCTCTAAGCTCAGCCTTGCGTCAGGTTCCGAGAGGCACAGTGCCGGTTTTGCCCGACGATTTCAATTTCCACCACTTCCCGTAATTTGGCAACGCAGCTCTTAAATAACTGACGCAAACCAGGTAAACTGCGACTCACAGACAGAATTTGAGGTCAGCCACAATCATCTCACCTCGAGCCTATGGGAAATTTCAGCTAACTTTGTTATCGCGGGTTCCTTGTAAACAAACTCTTGCTCATCCAGGTCTCCAAATTTAGTTCCATAAAAACCAACCCGGAAGTAGGTGCCAAACATCCTCTTTCCATCCTAGGTTTGGAGAAACAAAAGGTTATTTCAGTGTGGAGATGTGCATACCCCCAAGGATGGCTGCAGGCAGGCTCCTGAATTTATGCAAAATAAAAAAGAAATTAAAAAACAAGGAAAAAAAACAGAAAGAAAGAAAGAAGGGAAAGAAAAACACACCTGGAACTCAGCATGAATGTATTTAGCAGCAATGAAATTATAAACTAACATGACATTATATGGATCAGTTACGACCATTAGCCCAAACCTGCAATGACTTCTCCCACCCCAGGAGGAGCCTGGAGGTGTCGGACATCTCTGAGGCACAGCCAAAGGCAAGTCCCTTCGTTTGGGTAATTATTTCAGGCTCCCCAAATCCTCTGCAGACACCCCTTAGCCTGGTCCGTGCCCTGTAGGCACAGGCGCGGGGAAATGCAGCTGCTGACAGCCCGCAGCACGCAGGGAGGATGATGCACGCAGACACCCCTGAAAGTACCCGCACCAGAGCCCCCGTAATCCACTCTCAAGTAATTGCAGGATTGGGCCGAAGTCAATGTCCAGTTCACTCACACACACACACGCACACGCAGGTGCTTTCTAAATAGCATGTCAACTGGAAGGTGTTACGTTCTCTTCTAGTAACTAATGTCTAGTACGGAGGAGGGCCAAAGTCACTCCTGGTGAAAGCAGATGCAATCCACTGTATCATGTACCTGCTTCCGTTTGAGCCAGTGGTGAATTTGGCCCAGAAATGCAACAAAAGTAGAGAAACAAGAAAGACTTTTGCTGGGAAAGTAACGAAGAAAATCTGATTAAAAGAGAGAGAGAGAGAAGAAAAACGCTTTAAAAATAAATCACACCTTTGATTTTGTTAAAAAAAAACCAAAACAAAAACTCACGCTGCATGCACAAACCAGAAATGCCTTTCAGCAAGAAACTCTAAAATGTTCACCTTTACTCTCGTGAGAAAGTGTGATGTAGTATATAACGCTCAATGTTTCTGAATCTGGGCTAGTGTTTGGTTTCAAACAGCACTTACAGACATCCTGACTGCTGTGTACGGTTTTAATATTATTTTTTTTAGTATTTTGCTATGGCAAAACTGATCTCTTGTGGTGATGGCGAACATGACCTATGGAAGGCAAAGAGGATAAATAAGCCAAACTAAAATATAAAAAACCCTCAGGCAAACTCCAGAGACTGGAGAAAGCACTGCCACGGCAAGCCACCGCCGTCTCCTGGCCTGGAGGACACGCTGGGGCGTCACGCGGGAGCTGCCCAGGCACGGCTCGGCTCCTCTCGCCCGCAGCACATGGTATTGCCTTTTTGGGGTGAGGGCTGCTGCCCACCCCAAGTGCCTTCAGAAAGTCAAAGCTCACCGATGCCCAGCTCTGAAGTGGGAGTGAAGCCTGAAGTGACCAGAGCCAGCAGCAGCCTTGCTTAATACACGCAGACCACATCTTGGCTTTACTATGGGACATCGACAGATACAAAATTCACCGGCTCTGCTCTGGCAAGAGCGTAGAAACACGCTCCAATTTAAGAAAACAAGGAGTTGCACCGGGAGTTGCCCATACGCTTAATGTGGTGCGGGCGGCTCCTTGGACCCCTGCTCTAATCCGTCCCTTCAAGCACCTCTCCTTCAGAGAGGGGCTTTTACCCAGCTCCACCTGCCAGCACAGACTACAGGGTTTCGTCACATCATCCCCAGAAGCACCTCCCAGGGTGCGACACCCAGCTGCAAAGCTATTACTGTTTTACTGGCAGTACCATCTGGCAACACCTGGGAGCTATTTCCCTGGACGCCCTGTCCTTCTCCAGTGCCCGTCCCCCTGGACTCGCACAGGAACGAGCAGCCCACTGAACCCTTAATTTACTCACCTCTACCTTTTCAAAGCCACGGTTTTGGACAATATTACCCACGCTAAAATCCCTCAACACCCAGCATTTCCAGCTTCCTGCTCTATTCTTTTTTTTTTCAATTCAATTTCAATGTTACAGGCAGAAGACCGTGATTCCAGGACTCCTTTCTCAAAGCACTTCCCAAGGTAGCACCATGTCTGCCCATGGGGAACTGCCATACGAAACATCTCCCCGAACCTTACACAGGGCCTGGACATGCTCCACGTGGAAGCTGGTGGGATCCTGCCCCAACCCATGGGCACAGGGCAGGCCCCAGCGACGGAGGACACACTGCTGCTCTTCTAACTCATGTGTTTTTTCCTACCTACTTGGCGAGTGACTTTCAGGCTACAAAGTGTTTGCAGAACCTGGTCCCCACAAGGTATCTGCCACGTGGACATCTGCCCAGACACCCATTTGTTACAGGCAGTGTACATCTACATTGCTGTAAAAATAACAGCGAGTGAGGAAAGAAATGCTGTCTGTTGATCAGCATCAGTTAATACGGAGTTCTGGTGGCATTTACTAAACGCATAAAATAAAATTAATGGGGCATTAGGAAGTCCCAGGACTGGTAGTAGCAAGGAAGCCTGGTGAGATTCAGTGCCCCTGTGTGAAAGCAGCTCCAAACTTAAGTACTTGTTTCATCGTCATGAAGAGCAGCTGCACCGTCTTTTACTGATGAATCCACTTGCTGAAACTCCGTTATCATAAGGATCCCAGGGCAAAATGCCAGCGGTGAGGAGCACTGGTCAGCCCCTCATGCGACAGGCGCATCTCGCCCACAAACCCCTGGATCCATCAGCCATGAAACGGGTGTGACTCATGTTGGGAAAACTGTACCTGGAGGCAAGGGGCTGGAAACACACTCCTCCGGGAGAGCAAACACCTACGGGCCATTCCGTACCTCACATAGAAGACACTCAGTAGCTGCCAGCCCCCTGAGATTAGGAGAGGTCAACTCCTTGCCTGGCGTTAAGAATACGGGACAGCTCTGTACTAGGATCTTTTAATTGAAATGTAGCCAATACCAATGTCTATCTAATCACAGTACCCAAAACGAGAAAAATAACTTAAAAATACTCCATGGTCTTGTTTCTGAAAAGAGCTAAAAATGCAGATATGAGGGAGAAATTATTAAAAGCATTTTATCTCCTATTATTTTATGAAAAATAATAGGTCTTTGGGAGGAGAAGAGAATGAAGGTGAACACTGAATAGCCATTACAGAACTGGCAGAGCAGATAACAGCCATCATGATTTATGAAGGTTCATGATTTGTTATTATGCATGGTAAATACCTTTCAAAATTGCTGGGAATAAAGTTTTAGAGTTATCTCTTGCACGCACACAAAAAGCTTTGCCAACAATATTTGAAAAATCAGATGCAAGAGCAATCGTCTGCTTTCTTCACCACGACCAACACAGCAGCAGCTGCCTGAAGGCAGAGTCAGCCCAAAGTATGTAGGAATAAAAGTAACTCCTTCATACGCAGTGCAGAATGCAAAATCCAACCATCTTTACCAAACCGAGCATTGTTATTTGCTTGCTAAATTTTAACCCAAGGTCCTTTGCAGTGTTGCCAACTATTACAAGTCTTCCAATATTGATCTTTTGAAAGTACCACCAGTCCTGCTATTTGATGGCAACCTCGCCCTGAATACTTTAAAAAGCATTTTTTAATTCTCATGGCATAGCATGAAAAGATTTTTCCTAACAACTTTCCTAACTGGAAAGCAAACAAAAAGAATGAATTCAACATTTCTTCAATGAACAAAACACACAAGCAGAAAAACCCACCACTTGGTATGTTTAAGCAGGTCTCAGAAACGCACTGGTGCCAGACTCAGGATACTTGTAGTTGGCAATACTACTTTCCTTGTGACATGAAGGGGGGGTCCTGCTGTTGGCATAGCTCTTTGGTAAAATGAAATTGGGGGTTCCACAGTGTAAAAACAAAAAACAAAAAGGGGGGGGGGGGGGGGGAAATAAAAAAAGAGAAAGGGAGGGGAAAAAAAATTCCACAAGTAGGAACTTACCACAACAGACAATAGTAAGAGTGGGGAGGAGGGTCAGCAACCAGGGCGACAGAGGAGAAAACAGAAAGTATTTAATTAGGGAAATTCCAAAAAACAAACAAGCAGCAAATTGGCAGCAAATAAACTTTAAAATAAAAAAGGGTGAGCATCAATTAAAGTATTTAAAATAAGGGGAAAAGGGCAAAACATGCAACAAATCTGAAAGCTACAAAGCACAAAGATCAGAAAAAGTGTGGCAATGAAGGAGCACGATGACAGACGAGAACAGAAACCATGGGCGTCTTTTACCATGCAGTAAAACATGACTGAGTGATGTTAGAATCATAACCAATGACAGGATTTTCTTCAGGGGTCGATTTAGGGGCAGACGAATCCAAATAGATGCTCACAGGCCTTCACGTTTGTTGGCTATTGAACACAGATCATTTACTCTCCTACGACATGTACTCTGGATTGCTGTGCTGCCTCATCTGCTGCGACTTTTCACAGGAACAAGCAAACGATTTACAGGGCCAGCCCTTAAGTGTCAGGGGTTACTTTTAAGCTACCGAATTTCATTTCTTGCTAGGCTGGAATTAAAGCTGACGTTTCAGACATCATCAGTCCAAATTATTTGCGTCACACAATGCAAAAGAACGTTGTTCTTGGCCCCAGTTTGGGAAGCGGGGGCTTAAATGCTCTCCTGTGGTGGAAACATGGAGTGAGATGGCCCATACTGAGTTGCATGATTCACAGGAAAGCAGAGATTAACTGGACAGCTGAAGACTAACCAAATAATGTAACATCATAGTCACAAAACATTTAAAATGTCTTCTGAGCCTTCTCGACGCTCATGTACCCACTGTGTCAACTGGACTGGGGCCTGAGTTATCAAACTCGCTGCGCTGCGTGCGACCGTGGATGAAGCCGACTGCTTTGTCTCTTTTTAACCCAAATGTGTGGTTCTCATGGTGTATGTTGTAGAAATGTGAGCAAACAGCCTCTACAAAAATGGAAGTAGCAAAACTGACTCTAGTTAAGACAACCAAGGTATTTTCCTGCCAGATAAACAGCTACATAACCAATTGATTATTCTTAAATGACCAGAACGAAGCAGCCTATTCTCTGAGATACGGTCGGCACACGCAGTAAACCAGTTTTGTGTTTCAGCACCTCTGAGCATTATCGCTTAAATCGACCCCTGTGGGTGGGGTGAAAATATGGTATGAAGGGATGATATTCTGTGTCAATGCTGATGGAAAGAAATATAAACAAATTATAAAAACAAACTAGTGATGATACAGTGGCTCATTCACCAAAGAACCTCATTAGTGGAACACATCAGCATCCATGCACTACCTACAGCTTCTTATGAAGATTTTCCTACTACAACCATAATTGGTTTATTGGTATTTCTTTGGTTAATGAATTGTTTTAACAGCAGACAGCAACAGAAATACCCACAACTAGCACATGTGGGCAAGCGTTGGCGTGAGTCATCTGAAAAATCTATTAGTGTTCTTTACTAACTAAAATGGAGTTACCTACCTCCCAGCCAGTACTCTGTGTAATAAAAAGTAAAAAGCGCATGTCACAGAAACCAAAAAAAAAGTTTCAAAGGCCAAAACATGACCATCAATGTAAGGTATCATAAACCTGAAATGGTTTCAATGATTGTAAGTCATCATGCATCCACAACAGCCTTCTCTGGCCTAGAAGGACACTCAACAATTGTCCTCTATCAATACACTTAACCTCAGGAATCTGGCAATGCCAGAACATGGAGGAAACCACCAGACTCTCAGCTGGAACCTGTGAAATCGATGCACTAATCAACATCTGCTGAGCAGCTGATGGCAGCACGAGGGCAACCACACCAACAGACAAACGATGTACCCAGCAGCCCGTGAGCAGAGAGCTGGTTGGGGCGGGGGGCTCAGAGTAGCACTGGCATGTACTGGAGGAGGGTCTGCCGAGTGCTTGCCTGCCCTGACAGAAAGGCACACACCCGACAGGCCTCTCCTAGAAGATAACGTGTGCTTCTTGAGAGTTGCCAAGTGCTCTCGTCTCCTGCTTAGCTGAGGTTGGTTGAGCTTTGTGAGGGCTGATAACGTCTGTCGTGGTTTAGGCACGGTTTAGGTCCTCAAACCAGGACAATGTCTGATGTCTCTCATCAATGCTCAGCACCTAAGCTGGTGGGTTTTGCACCATCTAAGTTTAGAAAGGTTCCTTCAATTATTTATTCACCGTATGAATAGACAAATAAAACCCCAACATTTCTGTACAATACCTACCAGGCTAAAGGCAAGATACGGTGTTTTTCCCAGAAATATAGCATGCAAAACACAGGTTAAAATAACATCTGAAAGGATAAACTGACAGATGACTGGAATTTTTAACTCTTGGGTATTTCTAAAGTTACAATGAAACTTGGTATGTGATGTCTCTCATGTTTCTCATGTTAAATGTCCAGAGAGAATGTTAGCGATCCTTGCATTTACTGTGGATCACCATTTGACAAGTCTCATGTAATCTGATTAAAATGTTTTTTCCTTAACAGGTAGTTTTTATTTGCACTGAGCATTTGAAGATTCTTCACAGTTCACGTTGCAGCTGAAAATTCAAATCATTACCTGGTGAACAATCTTGCTGAATGCTTCTTGGAGTTTACCATGAATAGTAGATAGCTTCTTGGCATCTCTATTAGCTTCATGAATAGGAATAAGGACTTTGTAAACCTCATTAACCGCTTCATACATGCCAGCCTACAAAAATAAGGTCCATCAGATTGCTCCATCAATTCAACAGCAAGAATGATACATACTACCAGCATTTAAATTATAAAACAGCAAAATGAAAAGGTGGCACTGTGATGTAATCAGCACCTTTTCTTAAAATATACCCATATGTGAATGCAATAAAATCCCCAGTCACCTTTGGAACCAAGAGCCTACTGCATTACCCATTGCTACTAATAAATGAGATTATTAACAGAATCAAAACTGGGATATTTTAGATGGATACACGCACAAGAGCACAACAAGCTAAACAGGATCCTAACCAAATCTGTAAGAATGAAATATGAAAGCTTAAGGGCACAGTACAGCGCATTCTATTTAGCGCATCTTCAACCTAAGTGACTTCTACATCCAACTTTTGGGACTCCATGAGATGGGCTTTGTGAAGTTTCCTTAGGATGTCTCTAAGGGAGGGGATCCAGCCCATCGCAGGCAGAGACACTGCATCACACGGCTTAGCCAGCACACAGCAGGGCTTCTAAGTCTTTCCGAGCTGCCTTGAACAACTAAAACTCTCAATACTTCATGCAAATTAAGTGGTTAAAATAGAGTTATACATAAAGAAAACATTTTCCTTCATATTGCCCAGCAGTATAAGATTGCTGAAGAAGATAGGTAAAGAAATTAAAGTCTTCTACCATGGAGAAAGATGCTGCAGCCTGTTCCAGCAATCCCACCAGACCAGCTTCTGTAAAATACTTTCCAGAACAGATACCTTCTTCATCTGGTGATACAACATCATCAGAAACTGCTGACTCTTCCAAAACATTAGAAGATATGTTCTAAGGAGATACAACGTAGACAAAATATTTTTACTCAATTTAAACAACATTCAAAACTCTCAATACTTTGAAAGCCAGCTGATTTTCAACCAAATCCTCAAAATTTTAAAGAGGCAGATTTCACATGCATTTTGTTTAATTTCCTTCTGAAATAGTACGGTACTTCAGCACGTGCTTAAACTAAACTGGACTGGACCACCTACACATTCAAAGCTAAGTATGTGCTTGTTGGTCTACTCAGTATCGTCCTGCTTAACATTACTAGTCACAGGAACCGTTTCCATCAACTGCCCCCGCTACGAAATGGTTAGATCAAAACAGAGTAAGTGCAGTATGAGAATACAGGCAGAGTAATATCTGGCGCATGGAGATACTCAGTATCTCAGCAGCAGATGACAAAACCCAAAAATACATGTCCTGGTTTGAGGTAAAACAGGACCAATTTTGTTCAGTAACTTCGCTTCTTAGCTGGGCCTCTTCTAACTACTGAAATTAACAGCACACTGTGCAGACAATGTTCACTCTCAGAGTGATAAGACCAATGTTTATAGCTGATGTCCAGACATGGTATGCAGGGAGGCTCTTGCTTATACTTATTGTTCTAACACCCAAGGCCAACCAGCTGTGTTATTTATCACGTTGGAGGGTCGGAAGTGGAAAAGCATAATGGGGTCCCACCTGCGGGGAGGAGTGGACAGGGCAGGTGACCCAAAACTGACCAACAGCATATTCCATCCCATCTGCCTCATGCTCAGTATAAAAGCTGACGGAGCAAATGGTCAGCCCCTTCTTTTTGCCCTTCTTTTTCCCTTCTTCCTTCAATGGCTGGCATCTGAGAAGGACTCTGTCTGTTCGTCTGCCTTTGGACCCGATCCTGAATCCAGACCCAGAATCCAGTTCCTGTCCATCACTGAGTCCAGCCTGGGACTGCCCCAGTGCCAGCCGGTGTTGTGATTGTCATCCTGGGAGCTTGATACGGTTTTGTATATTTCTCATTAGTTCCTTTTATTTTATTATTAATATTTCATTAAAGTAGTTTAGATCCTTCTAAACTCGTAAGTCTCTTTTCCCTCCTCTACCTCTCTCTCTGAAGAGGGGTAGACAGGGGAGCAATCTGTCGGTCCCATCTGGGGTCCCCTATGTCCCCAGTGGCCGATTTGGCCTAAACCACGACAATTACAGAGGACAACTCCTACCTGAAATGTAACACACCCTACAGGGAGGTATTTTCGGTCTTCCAGCATGCTTAGATATTCAGCCACCAGGGCTGCAGAGTGGACCAGGCACTGGGCTGATTCGGCGTGATTGCTCCTCTCGGAGTGCTTTCCAGCCATGTTCTGCAGCCATGTCAGGCGCAGGTCAGGGGAATTCTGATAGCCCTTTGCAATCCTAATAGAAAAGAAAACTTCTGTGATTAGCATTTAGTTACTTCTGCTTAAATAACAACCACCCTCAGTGCTAGGCTATCTAGAAATACCTGAAATAAGAAGTGACATAGATGGAAAGTTACCCTAAATTACTTCATAGATTTCTGAGCCAGTTAGTGGCAGGCAAGCAACTGCAGCTACCCCCTGATGGCAGAATGCTTTTATGGGTGACTGCTGAAGCTCTGGACCAAAGCTCATATTTCACTTGGAGACAGGTAGTAAGCCAAAGACGTGGCACAATCTAAGCAGACCTGCCTGGTTGCTTATGACAAAACCTCTGCCGTCTTCTAAGAAGCCTTGAGGACCATTTGTGCAAACACCATGCAATTTGGTAGTTGGAATCTTAACATGGCTCTGGAATATCTTTTGCATATGGAGACCATCATATGTACCACCAGAAAGGCTTTTGTGCAAGCAGGTCCTGGAAGATCCTTAAGTTTTCCCTGATGCAAGCAGGGAGAGTTGTCTTTACTTAGGTGGAGGATGAGATTGTCAGAGACTGCTGGGGAATGGAAACTACTTTTATCCAAGATAAGTTACATAAATGCCAAACAAAGCGTATCAACACCACATTCAAACACAATAGACAGGTACGTATTGGTCCATGAGCACTAAGACCTGAAACCGCTCCAAAAACGAGCTCTATAAGGGCTCAAACGTGCAACATCTGAGTCCAAAAGCAAACAGCAAGTAGCTGTGCTGGTTCCAGGGGAAATGTGAATCACAGCAAGCAGTGTAACACAGGTTTAAGTTTAAAGTAAAGTAATTGCTAATAAAAAACAAGTAATCAAAGTTCACAGCAATACAATATCTCACACTCTAAAGTGCAGTAAGTACAAAGCTTTGTTCAAACACCATGTGGAGCACTGACATCTACTGTCCCTACAGTGCAATGGTTATAAACTCTTACCTGTACATGAGGTCAATCAGCATTTCTGGATCTTCCTGGTGCTCCTTCATTTTAACAGTGTCAGAGAGGATCATATGGAGGTTGAACACTAGATCCTGGACCTGTAAAACATATACTGCTGTAACGAACTGGCAATGGGATCTGAGCTACATTCTGCTATGTTTGGACCACAGTCGCTCTGAACCTTTGTGTGTTCGAACCTTGGTGTCAGAATTGATCAGGAACCTGAGTTTTATGTACTTAGGTGATTTAAAAAAAATACATATCTCCTTCAGGGACTACATGCAAATTCCAGCTATAGATGGAGGTTTAAGAACAGACTGTTAATGAACGACACGTTACTTCTCTTTTACCTGATCAGGAAATGTTGTCTCCCTAAGTTCCAGATCTTCTTCAGCATATGTCAAAATAGTCTTCAGGGAACGTCTCAAAAATTCCTCATTGAAGTTCTGGGATGTCCCCACCAGGGATGAGAGCGACATGGTCACCTGCATTTTCACTCTGGCAAAGTTCTGCAACAGAGAAATTATTATTATATTTCAACAACCTGGAAATACTGCAACAGTCTGCTGCAACATCAGTGCTCTGATCATTGCACCCTCCTCCTGACAGACACCTGATACAAAAAAGAAAACACAAGTTTTGTGAGAAGGACTGTCACAGAGCAGTGGTTACAATAAACCTCTGGTGCTGCTGACTTCATAACCTGATGACAGCATTATTAAGTTCCAGGTGAAGGTTATCCTGCCAAAGTTTTTAGTTTTCTCTCCTCCCTGCTCTCCTCTCAAGAACCTTGAACAGGATGATGCACAACTCCCTCTCGTGAATACAGCCTTCTCTGCAGATGCTTGCTTTTGCTTTGGTCTAGCCTAACGACTGGAGTCACCGTTAACTCGCAGCTATCAATCCACTAACAGTCCCTGGGCCCAGAACCAGTGCGTCCCTCCAGTTCTGTTACTCACCATGGGGGACTGTAACCAAAGCAGTGCAAATAAAGATGTCTGGAGGAGCACTTTGTGATACATAGCTACACGTCTGCCTGCAAAGTACCAACTGGAAGAGTTAAGGCTGGGAATTTTCCTGACAATTTTAAGTGCACGTTGGTGAGTCAAGCTAAGGAGGCAAGATCTGAATGAAAACAAAATCCCAGCGTTGCTAACTCATCTCCACTAACACAGCCCTTTCAGAAAGGACTCACATACTAGCTGTGCCACGGAAAGGGCTGTGCGGCTGTTTCTGCTCTCACCTAGAGGTGTGCGAAAGCAAGGCAGAGGGGAGTTCCTCCAAACAGCCCCTCGAGTGCAAACTGTCCAATCTGAAGAGCACGCAAACCTTCCAAACTGAGAGGTTTGGAAACTCTTGCAGCGGATGTTCCAGGTGGGGCTCTGCATCTCTCTAGAAACCGACACGAGAGGCAGATTGCCTGCAAAGCCATTCTGGGCATACAGCTCAGACCGGAGACCGGACACTCCTGCTATGCACCGGCCGGTAGCGCGAGGTGCTGCAAAACCAGGAGCTAGGCAAAGTCATGTCCCTGCTGCCTGCCTCTCTTCCCTTTGCATGTCACGCTCGTTTCAATGGTAAGCCCTCCAACAGCCTTTCTCCCGCAGGAATACACAGAGCTCCATCCAGCGGTCCCCGACCAGTTTACGTGTAATAACCCAATGAAGTGCAGCAGGATACTCACGTTCCCAATCTCAAAGTTTTGCCTCATCAGAAGGTAAAGAGAGGCACTCGCATGCGACCGTATCGTGCTGATACTGCTGCTACAGTGTCTCAGGAGCCTCAGGCACAGATCTGCACACTGCTCAGTCTCTTCTTCAAACAGCAGCTCAGGGAACTTGAAAAACAGCACATGAGAAAATTAGTGCTTGGACAGACAGGAACAAGCACTCAGACAAAAAGGCCAGGGCAATCCTCAGCAATGAGCACGCACTGGCATTAGAGGAAGTCCAATCCCCTCTGTTTTGAGGGGAATGACGCTAATTTGAACCACTTCACTTTCGCAGTAAGACAAAAGCAGACTCACTAGCAGCACTGGAAGGCAACTCCTTTTACCTACCCCCACAACTTGCTCCTACATCTACACTTTTAGACTGATTCATATCCGTTCCAAAAACGCAGGCTTAAAACTTGGCGCTTTTCCCAGTATACCTACAGAAACTGGGAAATTGTTTAAATTATGGGTCCATTTTAAGTGAATTTCATACAGCTTAAATTCCACTTGTGCTTTGTGCTCCCTACTGTCTAGGTGCCTCTGCCCACTTACCACCGGTGCATGCAGGAACCCACATCTGTAATGCTGTGCAAACTGTACCTTTGTGTGCAGATGTCAAACCCAAAGTGCATAAATGTGGGTACTGATAATGAAAACCAGTCAGGTTTTACCAACCACCAGACCACACTTCCTGAAAATTTATATTGCACAAAATAATAAATGCTTGGTGAAGCGCAAGGAAGAAAATAGCCCCATCCTCCAGCAGTGCTGCTTGGGATATATAATAGCATCCGCAGAGAATTCACCTTTGAAACCAAAGCCCTCTGTGTGGCGAAGCAGTGTTGGAGATAAAGTGCACTTTGGTTGCAGGCCATGCTGTGCAGCAGCACTTTCAGCACTCCGCCGAGGATGCTCTCTTTGGACTCCGTCACAGAAACAGTCTGCAGTCAAAAAGTAAACCAAGAGTTGCATGAGCAAAAACTGACCTCCTGTGTGAGTCTGTGCGTATGTAAGAGAGAGAGTAACTCTGCCGAAAAGCCCTTTGGCATGGAGAAATTACCCACTTAGCTGTGCCTGCAAGACAGTCACGTTACTGAAGCAGCCCCCAGCTAACAAAAACCTGACCCACGCGCTAAAGCCAGTGGAACGATGGTGCATTCCACCAGATGAGGCTCTGACCTTCGGGGACCTTGTTCTACCAGAGGGCAAGTCTGTAGCTGGCCTCTAGGTGGATTAGTCAGGTGCAAGGTGCAACCCTTGGGATTCCTGGGTCTCTCTGCAGCGCGGAGGCAGACGTGGTAAGCCTGCTACTGCCTGCTTCCAGCCCATGCCCAGGTTTCATTTGTACTGAAAGCAGGGAACAAAACTGCTGTGTGTCCTCGCTCACCTGCGGGAAGTGAGGAAATAGCTGGGCTGTGCACACAGGCCAAGGAGCCTGGAAGCTTTCCTGCACTGTGCCAATTAACTACGGATACAGGAGGCTGAGCTGGGACCCACTGACTTGAAGCAGATTTGAGAAAAACTAGAGGAATCAGTTAGAATAGGGCTTGGAAGTTTTTTACAGTTCATTGCTGACGTTTTTGAATACCCACTTCTTACCTTGCAAAAAGCAAACAGCTTTCAAAAAGCCTGAAGGAAGCTACTGCAATGTAAAACCAGACTGTTTCAGGCCGAGGATTACGAGAGGTTATTACCACCCTTCCCGCTGCAGGAGGGGAGCTGAACAGTTCTGACAGCATTCGGGCAGTTAAGAGCAGCAGGAAGGTTTTGTTTAACAAAATGCTGCCTGGCCAGGTGATCGTAATGCTATTACATCTCTATTTTCTTATCACCCTTACCTGTACAACTATCTCTAGTGTATCCAAAATAATCAGATTTGCTTCCGTTGCAAGATTTCCATCGATAAGCGCCTCATGTTCTATCTCTGCCCTTGATCTAATCAGAGAAAAGAAAGCAATAAAATTACTTTCTGTTTAAGAAGTAGACCTACCTATTTTCCAGTCAAAAATATTTTCACATTAGCAGAAAACCCCCGGTCACAATGAGTATATTTATTACTGGACAACACTACAAAGATATTTCAATGCATCCATTAAGAGGACAGGAAGAGAGACTTGTTCTTTTTACAAATACAAACTTACACAGGATTTACGTTCATCATGCTAGGAGAGATCACACTACTTTCTGACACTTCGTTACTCTCCCAGGAACACAGCAACAGTTTAGAATCAAAGTCCAACTCAAAACTGGTTTAGTAGCATCGTTAGGCATGCAACAGCACAACCAGGAACAGAACGTATGGTTTTATGTTATAGGCTATGGACACAAGGTGGTGCTACACGAGCTAGTAAATCTGCACTGTTGATCCCGACACCTAGACCGGTTGTAGCACAGGGTGCGTACTGTGAGGGTGCAATCTTTGTCCGTTGAAGCTACACTACGTTACAGTTCTTGAAGAACACCTTCCTCTCCAAGAAAAACGACACAATTTTGCTGGCATACGCCAGGCACTCACTTTCCTGGAAAGGCTTACAAAGTTCATGCACCCACTCACACCGGTGGCCCCAGGAATTCAGCAGCAACCACCTAACTTCAGTGGCACGAGCTGCATTGGGCAAAGATCCAGTAGTATATTTAAAGAGCCCAACTATGGCCTGTCCTACCACAGGTGCCACCTCCGACAGACTCATTCCAGGCCAAATCACAGCAGGATTGTGACCCATGGGAACCGACAAAATCCAAGCAAAATACACACCAAAGGGGACGGCAGCTGACTCGGCTCAGGCACCTGCATTGCAGCAACCCTCCCCTGCCACACTCTGCTTCCTCTGGGAGCTGGGTCATACGCTCATTATCTACTCTTCAGGCTCCAGAATATGAAGGCTCGGGGCCTGGCCCCATATAAAATAATACCATCTGCATAAAATAATACCACCTGCAATTAGCTGTGCACAATTCTTGGTGTGCAAAGTCTTGCTTATTAGGTTTCAAAGGGCCAGACTCTACCTACGCATGCAGGACACGCTTGCAGTGCCATAGGAGTGGAGCGTTGATGGACCCAGGCCAACAGTAAGCAAGTCTGGGTTAAAAAGCAGGTTTGTAGAGTTATTGAAGCAGATTATTTTGTGGGGTGAGATACCATCCTTTGACCATCACGGTATTCCACAGCATGTACGTGAGGTCCTCCTGGGAAGAGGAGAGGGCTCAGACCCTGTGCCAGCAGAGAACTGACGAGTTCTTCAGGCCAAATTTTAATCTGGTGTAGCTCTGTCCACAGCTCTGGAGTTGTGCCAAGGTGAAATTTATACCTACATCGCTTCATGAGTAGGTTGAAACACACTGGTCACTTGGCTTTCCCAATGCCTCAACAGGACTGGGGTCTCGGACAAAAAGTCACTACTTGACATAACAAGAGATTATATTCTTGTGTTGGACAAAGCAATTAGAAGCTGTGAAGATGTACTTTCAACTTCAGGAATTGTCAATGTCTTCAAGGGTAAAATTTGGCCTGCCCTCCACCCGGGCTCTGAGGACCTCAATCTCCAGTTTCTTCAGAGCTTCCTTTGGGCTGAGATCACTTTCCTAGGATTAGGAACATTTATTTTGCTGGGAGGATGGAGACTGCAGGTTGCAATTTGAGGAAACAGAAAACGTGCACAGCGAAGCTCAAACACAACTCCTGAGCCCTCCGGATCAAACCACACCAAGAGAGGGCATGTTAAAGGAAATGGGTGTAATAAGCAAAAAGAGGCTCATTCCAATCAGTTGCGCACACACACACTGAAAACTTCTGCCAAGCATCACAAACAATGCTGTGATGATTGAGTCTGCAGATGTACAAAATGGCAATTTGTAAGAACTGCACACCAATGCTACAGTACCTGGCTGGTTTGTGGCTTCTAAAAGCACAGCACATGTGGAAAAACAATCAAAGTGATGGATTAGGAGAGGAAAGGAAAGCGAGCTTTGACAACTCCAGAATGCTCTTATGGAATAAAGGAAATATGACATGAGATATATATGCTATCTGTGAATACTGTTAATGGAACTTCTCTCTAAATTACAGCTTACTACAGGGTTTTAAGAAGGTAATGGATTGTATCAGTCTCTTTAAATCTCATTGTAAAATCTAAGAAAGCAAGGGACAGTGGAAAAGCAAAGAGTTAGATAGGGCAGTGTTGGACCAAAAGCTATTTGCACACTGCCAGCCCTGTTCCACCTGAGGCCCAAACCTGCTCGCACGAGAGCTAAGTGGACTGCTGCCATTGACCTTCTACGGGGAGAGAGACCCTGCATTCCCACGGGCACTGTCAAATTGTTAATGTAGAAGGATAAGGCAGAGTTACTTGTCAAGCTTTTCTGTGTTTTGACGCCAGTGAGTCATATCCTTTCTCCATCTCAAATTCTCTTGACTTCCAAATGCACTCCCAGAAGGACTTCTTTCTGCAGGATAATATTAAAACAACAGCAGTCATCTAATGTTAATTTTTTTGCATGGGTAGCAACTCTAGATTTGTTCACAAGTGAGAGGTGACAGTAAACTATGACTTCTTAAGAGCCCGAGGCTGTGGCATTCACCCAAGAAAGATGTTAACATGGCTCCTAATTCTGTCACTGCTGAGTGGCACGAGAGGCAACTTCGCTTGCAGCAACTTTGTATGCAAGAGGGCAACGAGCAACGGAGATCACTTTGTGTGCCGCCACATGCCAGCTCACCATAGAGCTAACGGAGAGAGGCAGCTGAGACACTCAAATCAGGGAGGAAGCTATCAGGGCTGGTAAGAAGTGCCTTCGTTGGACTACGTAAAGAGCCTGGGTGTGGCAATCCTCAGCAGTCCAATATTGTTGTCCTCAACCGGCACACAGTAATGTTCTCAGCGTGGTTCCTAGACCCCCCCTTCCGACCTCGCAGTCTTTTATGTCTTTATTCTCACTGCTGGGAGGGCAGGGGAATTTCAAGTAATAAAGGCAATCAGGTCAGATTAAGCAAAAAAAAATACAAAGGTCCCCATCTCTCTGAAGCGATTCATTAATTATGGCTCTAAAATATTTACTCAACTTAGCCCACAATGACTGTCTCACATGTGCCAGCACGCCTGTGGCAGAGTAGGAGGCAAAACCACAGTTCTGATTCTTGTCCTAACCCCTGGACCATCCTTCCTCCCAAACAACACAAACGGCAAAAATCATCAGAAGGTGCTCGTTACCCCAACTACTGGCTATTTCAAGCCTCATTAAGTTAGCAGAAATATCCAGGCATTTTCAGAGCTATCAAAGCAAGATCAGGCAGTTTGTTTTCCACTCTGATCCTTGCACAGGACATCCTATAAGGTGGCTCTGAACAATGCTACACTGGAAGAAGTTCAGGCAAGAACACCCCATAAATGAGACGTGATCACATGTACACAAAAGCAATCAAGTAACAAACTGCCTGTAGATGATAACTTCCACCTACAGGCAGTTTATTTAGGAGAAGTGTAGAGATTCTGCAGACCCAGCGAAGCATGCTGCAAACTGCAAACAGCTTTTGCTAGGGGCCCCTTTGTCTGAAAATCTTGATGGGTAGTATCTCCCACCATGAATGGGTGTAAGTATTGTTGGGGATGGGAGTAGCAGTTCTTGGGAAAAGAGGACAGCCTAGAAGACTTCTTCACTTACCAAGCTGTCCTCTGCTTCTTCGGACCATTTCCTGCCTTGCCCCTATGCTTCCCAAAATAGCTTCTTCAAGTTTGGCTCTCATGTCTTTCGACTTCTTGAATGTCAGGCTGTTCATTCTTTCAAATACTTTCTTGCCCTGCAAGTTTCCAATGAGACCATGAGGGAAGATTCTTTCAATCTGGGATATTTTCTAAGCATTAACAACTCAAAATATCCTTCCTGTCTAAAGACATACAGCAAGAAAGGAATATAGGTTTTGTTGCTGGCTAGATAATCTACCCAGACTCCAGCATCGCTACAGAAAACTCTCTTCTTGTTGATAGTCAGCAAAATGGCCAAGAGTTATCTCCTTTCCCTGCAGCAGTTCCCAGATGAATGGCAAGCAGCACAAACTGCTTCAGAAGTGAAACAAGGCACAGACACTTCCATGGCTGAAAGGTAAACATGGAAAAAGGCTAGAGGTTGCACAGAGACGTACTTAGCCTTGGGATTCTGAATACAGGAAATACTTAGGAGAGAGCAGGAAATGCCTTTCTGCAGTCGTGTAAAGCATGGGAGTATAAAGTTCCTCGGCAAGCCCTAGAAGGAACTTTGGGAGGTTTAAACAATATAGCAGTACCTTGTACTCAAAGCAGGATACACAAAGATAAAGCAAATCCAGCAGGCGATTGAGCTGCAACACTGACAGGTCTGTGAACCATTTCTGCAAGACACTTTCGTCCGCGTTCTTGAGCACCCACAGGAGACAGATCAGAAGGCTGCGGCTGGACTCTGTTGAGAAGGTGGAGTGCTGCCTGCCACTCTAAAATAAACAGGTCAAGACATTTGCCACACTGTATTTCACATCCAAACACTTCAGTCATCACTAAAAGGATCTGCATTGGCTATCACCCCAGCCTAAATAATTACCAAACAGGAACAGAAGGTGAATAGACATTTTTTACTAACAACCAGGAGAAGATACACATTTCTCTTTCTCAACCCAACAGCTCAGTGGAGCCCACAGATAGTCAAGCCCCAAGAGCAAAGCAGCAGTTTGAACCAAAATAATCATTGTATGAATGAGTTTCTGTCCAGGCAGCAAATACCCACTTCCCTCAAGGTGCCTTTAATAACCTCCAGCAGGTTCACAGTTAAGCAGAGGGTGTCCGTTCATTATCTCATGTATGTATCAGTGTCTCACTTTAAGCGCACATAAAACCCAGGAAAATGGGGTCCTGATGCAGGAGTAAAGGGAGGAGGAGCGAGAAATGGAAGGGCCTGCCTGCTACTGGAATCAGGAGGATTCCCTCCCCGTGCAGAGAACAAGGGAAACGGCCCATTCATGTCTTCAGCTACGTGGGACTTGGTTGTGGTGAGAAATTTTGCTTAGGGCTTAGAGCTCATAGTGACCACTGCACTTCACAGAGCTTTTATCAGATTATTTCAGAAAAAGAGAATCTTTATCAGAAAAGAGAAGTCTTCCATTTTCTGAGGTTTGTTGATTTTTATCCCTCCTTGGCATATTCTTATACCCTCTCTGAGAGAGGCACAACAACATGCTAACAAGATTTGTTCCCCCCTTGTCTTTCACCCTCTGCCTCCCTGTGTAACACCCAGCTGCAGACTGATATGAGTCCCTACCACACGGATCAGCCCCACAGGACCTGCATGCGTAAATATTTGCTTGTTGACACAGACGGAGGGTCAAGGAATAGGGAGAGATGGCTTTGTACCGATGAGGCGAGTAGAAAACTGCTGGGCCGGGTGAGCTGAGGGACCGATGTTCCTGCGATGGCCATGGCAACTGTCTGGCTTATCATGCTTCCACCCTCGCTTTCGTAATCATCAACAGCGACGCAGCTTGGCCTCCCTCGCTGATTGTGACTCTCTGCCGAGAAACACGTGCATCTAGTCAAGCCCCAAACTCAAAGTTTCTCTCCCCAGCCTCCCTCCGCAGTGCTAGTTCCATTGAACTGTCTGGGAATGCAAATTGAGAATCATCACACTCATGGGGTCCTGCAAGTAAGCAGGATTATTATTTGGAGTCATGCAAAGCAAAGCAAAGAACAATTTTCAAATGCAACCTACACAACCTCAGTATCTAGGACCCTTCTGAAAATAGACCTTTTGTCCCTTTGAGTACTTCAATCCAAATCCTTACTTGCAGCTTTATTGTGTCATTAAACTCAAAGGATGTAGATGACAACTCCAAATTCCAAACTATTCCAGATTGGACTCCCTGCCCTGATTTGAAAAAATCCACCTCTGCTGCTCCTCAGGACACTTTACAAAGCACTCCTGAAATGAACAGCTGACAGAGGACATACTAAGAGGAAGAAGAGGAACTCCTCTTATCTTTTAGAATTGTTATGAGAATTGTACAGTACTTGGGGTGTCTTTTTAAGCAGGGCAGAGACATAGAGGGAGGTTGGCTATGCATATACAGCAGCAAGATGTAAACTAAAATGCATTGCTCGTTTTTCGCTTCATGCAAACGAGCAGGCAAATGCAGCTTTTGAGTTTTAACAGTCATTGAAGATACGTACTGCAAGTGCAGTTTAGGAAATGGATGCGAAAACATGTCAAAGTTATAATTCAGAAGTAGAAACTATCTCATCCAACAGTAAAGGGCTTTGTAGTTCAGTTTTAGAACCCAAACGTTCAAGTCTTGCGAGCAGAAGAACGTATATTGAAAGCACAGAATATAAAATACCTGTAAAGTCATAAAGCTGAGGCACGGTTTCCATGATTACGCCAATCAGAGGTAGATACAGCATTGCCACCCGGGCCTTTACCTGCGGGTCAGCGTACCGCGGATCCGAGTCATGACTGGACAGTAAATTGTGTACCATATTGATGACCTTCTTATGCAATCCAAACAAACTGTTAAAAGAGAGTTGGGTCACACAGATTAGTTAATATCTTCAAAGCAAACTATACTTTGTAACTAAGGGGCTTCAAAAAAGAAAAAAAGTCTGGGTTTTATTTTTAACTTCACATAAACTGCCATTGCACGTATTTTTTGATATCCCACATATTTTACAAATGGCAGGCTTTTTACTGTGCCATATAAAATGTGCAAAAAGTATCTTGCAGAGGTGCACACCCAACATAATGTGAACACTTTCATATTTTCCATACAAAGCCCCAGCTCCTGCTATTGCTCAAGTATCGAGTCTCCTAAAGACTGTTAGGAGAACTTAGAGAATATGGAAAACAGGGAGAGACACTTGAGAGGACAGTGGGTTTAGTGAAACTATTTGTTCTTTTTTTGTTTCTATTGAACACCGTTTCCAGAGAGAAAAGCCCTCCTAAGACAGAACATTGCTTTTATCAAGCGATCAGGACGTTTCTGCTTCAGTTCCCCGACCTCCCACGTAATTGTTCAATCAAATCAGTAGACAGATCAATAATTCTGAATAGAAAGTGTCAAAGAAATAGAAGGGTAGAAGGAAAAACAGCAAAAAATGGCCTTCCTCATTATTAAGATGCAAACGATGGCAGGGCCCAAGCACCATCCCCTTTTGCAGGGCACCCTGCGTGAGCCTACTCAGTGCTCGCGCCTTGAAAACACAAACTCCCCTGAATCTCTCAAGAACTCGCTCTGCTCCTTTCAGTTCCCTCAGCCACCACACAGAGGCAAAACTCTCTCAGAGCAAATAGCGGGTATCTCTGTAGCTATTTGCTTCCGTAGGCAAACCAGGCCGAGAAGGCAACTTTACCCCATGCACGAGGCAGCCACGGAAGCTCATACATTATGCAGAAGCAAAAACATAAGCTTCAATGTTCCGACCTGAGGTATTAAAACAAGTGCTGAATTTCAGGCAGTATCCACTTTACCTGAAAAGTAGAGTTGAGTTCTGGTTAAAAAAAAGACGAGAGGCTTTGTCTGGATTGTTGGGGGGTTTAAAAAGATTAAAAAGACACCAGTTTGGGTTAGGAGGACGACAGCTAGTTGTAGCTACACGGCTTTCCTGTGTTTTTTAATCAAACCGTAACGAGATCCTACAATTGCTTGTTTGTGTAATTAGTGAGACCCTTACCGACTAGGAAGAAAATGCGTATTTAAGTGACTGATTCCTTCAGATTAAGGTTAAAGACAAATCTTTGTATTATTTTGAAGGAGTGGCACCTAAGTTGTGTTTCTAACAGTTCAAGGGAAGCTATTCTGCAGGCCGTAGAACTGTGTATAGGGAAAACACACCCAAACAAAGCAGCGTAATTCAAACCCAGGGCTACACGGATTTCTTTCTCACTTTTCCAGAACAGAGCAGGTACCGTGGTGGATCGATCCATAGCAAAGAGGAGGAAATACGTCCCACTAATCTTTCTGGCTGGTAATGCAATGAATTGATCTTGCCGCCCTCCAACCGTCCCCTCTGTTATCTCAGCCCTGGCCTGAATTTGTGTCAACACTGCACACTTTCGGAAAACTGACTTTTGTCACTGAATACCGAGGGCCGCCAAATTCCGATTTTCTCACTTCTGCCCTGTAACATCAGTCAATATGGGCAACATGGGCACTACGAAACGAGCAATATGAGTTATAGCCAAAGCACCACAGCATTGTTCGCAGAGACAATCTGTTCAGGGTCTAGCTGCTTGGACTCACTCTCTGTAACCGTCACATCCCGCTGGCTTCCTTCATCCGCACACGGCATTCTCTTTTAGACTGGAAGTGCTCTGGAGGAGGACTGTAACGTAGCGTGTTACTGTACAGCACGGAGGCATCTATCTAACGCACCACCTTCAGGCACCAGGGCACTGCCGTCTTTTCTGCCCAACTCAGTCCAAAGAGTTCTTACAAAATGGGCGAGCTAAAATTTAATATATTTTGCTAATGGAGCAAAAAGAGCAAGGACAGAACACATTTAAGGCTCTGTATCACCTATCAAGACGTAAGGCAAAGCTCTAACACAATAAGCAACCAGGAGGACATCCCTCTCCACTCCTGTTGCAGGATAATGTAAACTGGGAACCATTCTGAGCTTTTTCCAATGGTGGCCAAAATATTTTAATGGCAGGCATGCCTGAACCCCCTACTAATAACCTGCTGCTGATACTATATGATTGTTAAAAGTCTTCAGGCAAGGGAAGAGCAGATCTGAACAGACTGGTTTACTTCATACAGTGGATCTACCAGGGCAAATGCTGAAGGCTGAAGCCTGAGAAGAGCTAAGAAGCTGCAAACTACAAGTCATTCCGGAAAACATTAAAAAACAAACGCATTACTGGTCTACACCTCCACCAAAATTCAGGAGCTTTTTTCAAAATGCATCTCCAGAGCTGAACTGGTATTGGGGGGCTTTTTCTGTCTAGACAAGGTTTGAGTGAGGAGCCGTCTCCCCAGCGAGCACCAGCAAGATCATGCTGATAGCTCCTTCGTGCAACTGGGCAGAGATTACCATCCCGGTCTAAGATTAAGTGCTGAGAATAGCAAGGTGAGAGGGCTCAAGAAGTAGGTCAGGGAGAACAGAAAGTTTGTGAAGAAGAAAGGCAAATATGGTCAGAGACAGGACCTGATTTCTAACCAGTGAGCAGGATGCTCCTACGCTACAAAAAGGATTTCTGCAGACAGTGTATATGGGTAAAGATTTGCTGCCTTTTCCATCTCAGGGCAAACAAATGGGACTGCAGTGTGTTATGCACATATACAAGAAAATATTCTAATTTATGGCAGCAGTTTCTTCTCCAACAGGAAACAGAATGAATGTTTAACTCCTGTGACCTCTTGGTAAAGGGGCAGAATTAACCATGAATCATCAGCATTTGTCGACTCGGCTGATATTTTTGAGTCCACCTTGAGAAAAATGCCTGCAAGAGAACTTAGGAGTGTGGAAGCAATCAATAATTTCCATTGAAACCCATTTTAAAGAGGCAAGGCAGAATACAGCCCTAAATAACGCAAGTACCAGACTGGATGTCAGCACTATAGGCTACACTCCTCCTTCGGAAAATTATTTGCTGCACAACCCAGGCAAGTCACCGACAAACTCTGCATGCTTGACTCTATTTGTCTATTTATGTAACCCGCAGGGGCCTCATCAATGCATAATTTATGTTTAAAAAGAACTGGGAGGACCACAGGCGAAATATATTGTAACATTTAAAACCACCAGCAACAGAGACTTCCCAAATACTGAAAATTATTTTCTTGTTACAATTGAGAAAAGCTATTTTCCCCTTCCAGCTCCAGCAGTGCTCTGTGGCATCTGGGGGCTCCAGCAGGAACCTCTTTCCCTTCTCAGCTGGAAAAATGTGATTGAAATCATGTTTACAGAGTCAAGGCTAAGGAAGTAAGAAACATGAGACTTCGGGAGAAAGAAGAACATTCTTAAAGAACTGGTTTCTTATCTTCTCAGCTCACAAATTTAAATCAATTCTGGCCATGCCACAACTTGCTTTGCATCCACCATTTGCTTGGAATTACGGAAAACTCTTGGGGAAAAAAAATTGTAAAGATTTACCCTTCTGCATCAGGATCTAAAATGACAGCCAGTTCTGTTAACACGAGCCCGGCCAAGTAATGCTGTTGGCGGAAAGGCACAGACAATTCAAACATATTTGCAATCTTCTGGTCTTGGACATTTGTGGAGAACCCAGAACTCTGTGGAAAAAATGGAGTTTCAGAAGTCGCATAATGAGGCCCCTTGGAACACAGAGTCAAAGCTTCCGAAATACATTAGAAGCAGTTTTCAGAATTAAAGACAATCTCACGTAAACTACCTTTTCCCTTTTTTGTTTGGATCTAGGCACATCTACTTACATTACACCCAAGCTCACAACTCTTCCATTAATTCTGTTTGTTGTTATTTTCTTCCCCCGCACAGGGCAGGCCTTAGGGAAGTTAAGCCAAATAACCTTTAAAAGTGAATTAGTTAAACTTTTAACTCAGGTATGGATGCTCTTATTCAGGCTGAAGAAGGCTTTAATTTGATTTAGTTTACGTAATTTTGCAACTAATTAATCCATTTGAATGACACACTTGCTAATTCAAATTACTTTTTCTGAGCAGGCTAGGACTAAGCTACAGCGCACTCAAACGATCCTTGTTTTGTACGAAAACGGTAACGCTGGACAAAGTGTTTTCTTTAATGGCTCGTTTATGTTCATGCATTTGTCCAATATAGGAGGGGACTAGGTCCATAAGGACAGTGTATGGCCACTACAAGGACAGGGATGTGGGCATTCTTCTTTCAATAATAAAAGATCAAAAGAAGTCAAACCCTATAGTGGCAGGAAAAACTAATTTCTAAATAAACACTTCCAAAAAATATTAGCAAGCAGAGGCTGAAAATACAGGTGATACATGTGCCTCATATGATTTAAGTCCCAGAACAAAGCTCAGCTTGCATTTCCACAAAGGATCCTGGTCACAGCATACCTGAGAAGTTGCTGAAGACACAGATGGTGATGGAGATGCAGGTGGCGTCAGCAAGCTGCAGGGTAAATTCAAGGTGACGTAGTGTTCATGGCTGCAAATGATGCGAAGGAAGTCCAGCCTCAAAGACACCAGGTTACTTGGATTTGTTAAGCCAAAAATCTTTGAAGCCACCTGGCAAGTTTAGCCCATAAAATAATTGCAGTTAGCACCAAAAGAGAGTATAAATGTAGCATGACCCCCCCTCCCCATCCCACCACTTCTCCCCAAAAACACTTCCAAAGCAAAAACTGCAGAGCTTGATATCACTAAATGGTCACCTCCACATCACTTCTTTGTGCTACAGGTTAAATTTCTGATGTGCAGGAGCCATATATGTCCCAGCCAACAACATATATATCAAATCAAGATGTATAGAACAGCCATATTTGCATAAGCAAATGAAGAACTATGTACTTCACATCCTATTGATTTCAGTAGGGAGTTGTGAGAAGCAGGACCACACAGTGTGATGCATTCACAGGTCAAAGATGCGGGTTGGCTAATATACAGTAGGCAAGAAAGCTCAAATGTTATTGCTGTTGTTGCCCCTTATATAAAATGTTTTAGGCTCTGCGGCAAAAATGAGTCTAAGCGAGCTCCTGATACCGCCTCATCTCCTTGGTATAGAGTGTCAGCACGGATGTTTGTAGTCAAACGAAACTTCGTGGTTTGAGGTGATTTCCCTGCCACAACATTGCAAATAAGCTTCCCAATGCATAACACAGGAACCCTCCTTAGTGGGGAGGCGACCTTGCACCCTCAGAAGGGTGGAAGGGGATCATGGTGATCAATATTATCATATAGGGTCAGCGTGTCCTTGAGACCCACTGCCAAACCATGATAGTCTGAGCTCCCTCACAAAAACTCCTACTAATTTTTGATTTAATTACTCTGAACGCGGTGAGGAGAGGGAATAATTCTTCCTTCCTGCTGCACGTCCATTCACTTAAGGGAGTTACTCCTAATTCAGATTTAAGAATGTAATCAGAGAGGCTCTGATTCTCCACTCTAAATCACCACTGGGAATGCCTTGCTATCTCTAAAAAGATCTAAATAGGATTCTGTGTCCATACTTTACTGTCTGTCCAAAGAAAGTTAAGAGTAATAGGCTATGCTACGGCTCACAGTTAAGTCATAATATTTATCTGCATTCACCTGTTTGTAGTGGGTCTTAATAAGAGCAAAAACAAATCCTCTGTCCATGATAGACAACAGGTCATTGAGGAAAAATGCAAGACTGGTGTTGAGCCTTTCGACCATTTCTGTATCCTAGAGAGAAGGAAGAGAAAAACAGGAAAGAAAATGAAGAAGAGCACACTGTATGTTTTCAAACAATTCCTGGTCCAGGCACCAGCAAACAACATGCAGGAGCCTGGTGCCTGAGCTCTGACCGGGGTTCAGTTTAATTGTTTGCCATTACCTTCTGAAACCGAGAGACTATATCACTGGCAATTGTGCTGACCAAAGCAGTTACATCATCCATGAAACGCTCAGGAAAACGATTCTTTCTTGGCGCATCCAGTTTGTCAGCAAAATACAAATGATGCACCATGCTCTTCACCTATAGAAATATAAATTACAACAAAGTCACTTGCAGTTGCTGCTGTTTGTGTTTTAAACTATGAAGTGTAAGACAATAAGCAAGGTATTTCCAGTTTGCTCACCATCAGCTCGAAGAAGAACCAGGCCTGCTGCAGGGCTGCCTCCCGCACACTCCCGCTGCACACAACCCACTGTAAGGCCAGCTCTTCATGAAAAAGCTACACAGATTCAAATGCAGAGTTAGCCCGAGCCTCAAGATCAGCTCACAAAACAGTCCGCATGAGAAATGGTAGCACGGTCCATGGAAAGTATGGCAAACAATGAGGTTAAGCAAAATAAGTGACTGGGAATATGACAGCAGTGGTGGCATCCCTTAAAGAAATCCCCAGCTAACCATGAAGGATGATGTTATGATAAGTGATGTGAGAAACGTTTCACAGCATCTTGCTCCAAGATTGAATTTCAAGTGTCAAAAGAATTTTCCGCCCACCCCCAAAAAAAAAGTTTGGTGCTCAAATTAATTTAATTTAAAAGTCTACCTTTCTGCCTGGTCTGATTTTCGCAAGAAAAAGGAGTAAAAAGCGGACATATAAAGCGATTTGTACAAAGATGTATATTTACTGTGAGAAAGGACTTAAAACAGTAAGAAGGAAACGTGGGGCTAAGAAAACAGCATTTTGATTTCTTTTCTCGGGAGGAACAACCCACAGACTGGACGTCGTCAGTGAGCACATTTTCATTACACAAAAATTCAGGCATTTTGGCTTTCGGACATTGTTTAGTAGGATCTCGTCTCCTCGAAGGGAGCGTACCTTCAAAGGAACTCCTATTCACTGTCTAGAGTCACTTTGGACTAACACCTATGTAACTGAGTCCAGCACACATCCGTAATGCTAGCCATCTAACACATTATAATTTTGCACACAAGAATGTATCATTTACATGTCTAGACACTGCTATTCATATTTTTTGAAAGCCAGTAATAAACTGGCTCCAAACACTATGGACATTAAATCAGACAAGCTACTCCTGATCATTTTATTCTTCCCAATTCAAGTCTGTCAGAATGCTTCATATTCAGTACAGCCTGGATATTCAGAGGTGCTAAGCAACAGCAGTTCCTAATGACCTCAGAAAAAAAATCAGGCTATAAATAAAAGAATAGATTGCATCATGTTTTCAGAATGGCTTGACCTCCCTGCCCCACAATATCAATTGTCTTCACTGAAATCTACCTTTTTAGTTGGTAATCGTCCTGTTAATGTTTGTAAGAAACTTGACGTCTCAGTGTGCGAAGACATACGATTACAACTTCGATCCGTAGCCTACGGAGTGGAGATGAATGAATGATGACAGGACATTAAAGTTTGCTGTGGATGGGTTTTGCAGCTCAAGGACAATGTACGTTTACAAAAATACTGTTCCAACTGTAGCCTTTTACTGTCTTTATACCTTTTTACGCATTCTCAAACTCTTACTCATTTACAGATTTGGTTTAAACAAAATGACAGTACTTTTTATTGTTTTAAGACATAGAGACTGTTTAAATAACTGCATGTTCTTATGCACAAAGACACTTAATGCTGCAAAGCATGAAACCTTTTCATTCTTGTATTTTATCAACATGCATACATCAAGGAAGTAATACTTGTAATTTCAGTCCATACCTCTCAATCTACCAGAGACCAAGCACGTGGGGATGTACCCCACAGCGACGCTGCTACTGGCACAGGGAATGAGAAAAATCACTGAATTCTGTTTCTGATGGAAATAATTTGCCATGAGTGCAAGTGAACTCAGACTAAATATTTCTGGAAGACTGATAAACTTGAAAGGAGGTACAGTTGAGAGGTACGTTCAAGGCAACCATGCAGTGGAAAGCAGCAGGCAATAGGGGCTAAATAAGTCAAGTCTTTCTGACCGAAGCTGCTATTAAGTTTTCATACTTTGCAACACAGAGCAGATACAACTGGCCCTAGCAAGTCACTGGCTCCAGCACTCAAATTTACATGTTTTACGAGAGAATTTTACAGGTGTACCAATTTTGGTCTAACAATATTGCACTCAACAGTCATGAAGGATTACTTGACGATGAATACTTAATGCTTGATGAAAATGGCAAAATGGTTCACAACATCAAAAGAAATGGCAAACATGGACAACAAAACTATGAAGCTGTGATTAATGTTCCCACTTAGAAATGTGCTCCACTTGAAGCTGAAACTAGTGTTAGAGAGAGAGAGAGAAAAAAGAAAAGAAAAGCAGTCACAGCATTTACATTTCACAGACCAGCAACCACTGAAATGAAAAAAGGGGACACATTCACGCGTTTTGAGGTTTTTCATGCAGTGTGGTGAGGTGGTAGGGAAGAAGATGCTAATTTATAAAACAAAACTCACAAAGTTTTCAAGGAATAAATAAATAATAATTGAGAAAAAAAAACCAAACCACCAAAACCGGAGTATACACCGAAAGAAAGATATTCTACAGGGAAACATCAGGGAAAACAAAGCCAGAAAAACCTCTACCGAAGACACCACCTGTGTTGACTCAGCACTTGGGCTGGGGTTGGATCCCCATGGGGCTGCTTTTGGACCACCAGTGTTTACCCAGGAATTGGAGCGGTCTAAACCCTGGGCATGTAATAGAAAGCAGTTGGGAGAGGAAAGAAATATTACATGTTGCATGCCACACAGTAGTCAAAGTTTAGTCCTTAAAAGCAATCAAACCGGGTACACTGCAAACACATCACCCGTTAGCACCGTTAAAGCAGCCTGAATTCTCAGGTGTCTGTTGAGACATTTTAGTCCAGCAGATTATGTATCATATCTCATCCCACACATACATCACGTTAATACTGTCAACAGCTCTGGTCCAACCTGTCCTATTGTAACTCTTGACATTCAAAAACTATCCTCCTCCTGAAAAAAATCTCACTTTGATCAGTTTAAACCCATTCACTTCAGCAGATGGAGCCAGCCCAGATTTACGGTGCGGCAGGGGAGAACTGGTGCACAGATGTGAAAACCACAAAAGATGTTCTGAGGTTTCCAGCGCTTTTAAGGTAGACTACGTATTAGTCCACAGCTCTGCAACTCCTATGGAAACTCTGAAAAACTTTGAAGAGACTGACTGTCGGCTTTCACAGGGTTTCCTACTTACGGAACAAAAATCCAGCACCGCTGGTAGAGTAACCCTGGGAGCAGGATTTCGCATGGACATTTGGGTATTTTCTCTGGGCAGTACGGCAAATAGAGGAAAGAGCACACACCTTTTCTAGAACCAAGCAAAATATTTGAAAAATCATCCTGCTTTTTAAAAGCTCCCCCTAGCTTGTACTCCAAATTTTAAACCGGCAATGGATCACATGGGCTGTGATCCCTCCTACTGTGGATCCCTCCTCTCTCTCCACTTCCTTCTCCTCTCAAGACACTCAAGGAAGAAGAAAAGGAAAAATTTAAACTTGTGTTTGTCATCCAGGCTGCTCCCAGGTCAGCATCATCCAGTGGGATGCAGTGGACTTTCCTGGGTCCCAGGAACCAGCTCTACCGGAGGCAGTTTTGCAATGCCACAACCGAATACCAGTTCCTTATAAATTCCACACATCAGTTTCAACGCAAATCTGAGTGAGAGCTTTCATCCTAGTTTTTGTGCCAACTTAGGGCTTTTTCCCAATACATGAAGCAAAGGTGCAGCCCGTTTCATCACAGTGATTATCATCAGCTGCAAAGTCCACCAAGCCTAACAATCTGTTTCTCTCAGCAAAGAAAAATCCACCCCAAGGTTGAACCCAGCATGAGAGCTGTAACCTGGGATTTGAACCATTAATCCGCTGAGCTGTATGCAGAGTACAGCAATGCTGTAATTTTGCCTAAGATATCCAATAAAAAAAACACTGAACACACATAAGGAGAGTGTTTTAATCTCAATTACTTTTTGGAAGAAATAAATCAAAGCTCTCTGCCCTGCTCAGACCCATAAACATGCTTTATTTTGCTCACAGTGAATTGAAGTCAAAAGGACTTTGCAGAATGCAAAGCTCATGTTTTGTAAAATCAGGTCTAATTTTGAAAGTGCCTTTATCACACTCACATTGCTGCTCACAAGCTTTCTAATCATATCACACTGATTCTGAGGATAAAGTTAAACACAGACTGTGTTTGCAGAAGCAGAAATGATTTTGTAAAAATCTGAAAAGGGAAAGATTCTTCCCTCTTTGGAAATCAGAAGAGTACAAGAGCTTCTTCTTGCTTGGCAGAGTCACTCAGAAGTTCACAAAACTGCTACTAAATTCTGTTCTATCTCTGGCATTCAACCTGCAGCCGGATCTGTGCAGGAACATAACACGTTTGTGAAAATCCACTGTCAGAGCAATGAAACTCCACAGTCTTTTCTGTTTTTCCCAGCACATCTCCAACATTTCGGGAACACATAAAGCGTAAAATCTCATCATAGGTCTTTTTAGACACTTAATAAATTTGCTTTAGTAGGGAATAAAATTTACATGGCCTCAATTCACATATGAAGGCAAAATAAGTGACAGACCTAAAACCTCCTCTGTGATGAAAATAAAGAGAAATCTTCCAAATCCTGTAAAGGGGATGACTGTTTGAATTTTCAGAATTAAGTAAGAAGCTGATAAAAGGGAGACATAAAGCATCTTTACCAAACTTATAAGTATCTTACAATAAAAAACAATACAGGACTGGCCTCCAGAGATCTCTATCAAAAAATAAAACACTACTTGTTTTTTTCAAATGCAGAAAGCCTCCCATGATAGGTTCTAATTTGAAGTGCACGTTCCGTATTTCGGTGTTAAATCATTACTGGGAGAAACTGAACAGGCATTTTTGCACCCCTTTATTCATTTCGGCATCTCAAGAAGCGTCTTATTTTTTTCTATTGATATTAACAAGCAGAAATAATTATATTCAACCAAAATTCTGTATAGTCAGACTGAGCTTAATTTCTGATGCTCAGACTACCCTAAAGGAAACTTTTCCCCTTAACAATTACTCACATAATAGATTTTTCATTAAAGCCTGGAGTACATCTCTAGAAGAAAATCTCTCTTCATTTTGTATTGGGACATTATTCACTAAGCCAGCACGTGTTAAATTTCTGATAGCCTGTGTAAATTCCATATGCACATTAGTGCCTATGGCATTTCACAAAAGGTCAGGGTTGTTTAATTAGCAAGATATTGAAGTGGTCTTTAAAATATTTTAAGACTTCCAAGTCCAAACTTTGATGTAAGAAATAATGATTTGCCTACTCACGCTTCTTCAGCCTCTTATTCGGTTAGCAAATTATGTTGTTATTCATTTAGAACTGGTAACCTCTTTCTGAAACTATGTTTTTCTTGCCTTTATAAAACCCAGGACCAATCAGTGTCAAGCGTGTCTGGTCAGGCTGATGGCTTTATTAACAAACTTGCTCACTGATCTTCCAAAGGATCAAACATAACAGCTCTCTGAAAGGGCTCAGGACTTCATCTGTGCTGGAAGAGTGAAAGGTCACAGGTGGGAAAGCGTCTTATCTCAGTCTAAGTTACCACAGTTTGAAGATTAAAAAACCACAGCAGATTTGCCCTGGCTCATCCCACCTATTTTAGGCACGAACCTGAAGTGCTCAAATTGGGACCGTAGCAGTCTTGTGAACTTGGAAGTCACCAGAGAGGGACAGGCCCTTCTGCGGGAGATGCATATACTGAGCCCTTAAGAGCCAAAGTAAGACCCTGCCAGACGTTCTGCACTAATGTGGCCACACTGGAAAGTCACTTTTAGGTGTGGGGAGTCAGTGCGGGTGCAGAGTTAGCACATCATAAATTCACACTGCAGCTCAGCTGGCCAGACTGTGGCTCGCTCACCAGCCATCCAAAATCCCCTCTGTCGCAGGCGGTGACTAGGAATATTCCTGCTGTGTGCAAGATACCTGCTCTGGACAAAAGTAGTAGAGAAAGCATCTGAGCAGCTGTTAGTGCCGAATGCAGAGGAGAAGAGAGAGTTTTGATTTGGGAGGGAAGACTGGGATCGCAGGGTGGCAAGCTAGGGGGATGCAAGGTTTGGGGAGACATAACAGAGCTGGTCAGAGAATATGGCTGCTGGCCATGTGAAAAGTGAGGTTGTAAAACCATTCTTGTCCTACTAGTCTCGGGGAGACAAGTCCAGAAGGACTCTTGTCCCTAACCACCACACTTGTGGAAATAAAACTGCCAGGGTGGTCTGCAACAAGTCAGAGAGATCAGTAACTATTTTCAAGGAGTGGAGTTTCAGTAGTGTTATCAGCAACTGCCAGAAAAAGTCTGAGAAGGGGTCATTAGTAAGGACATCTTTTCATAGGAAAAAAAATATCACAAACTTCCCCGTTATTTCTATAAAGATTAAATAAAAAATGCTGAAGTTCCTGTAAGACCCTCGGCAGTGCACACGTACCTTGCTGCCAATGATTGAGCGAACTTCATCATCCGGCGAGGTGGGGGTCCCAGATATATCTGGGTTGCTGTTGCTGAGGCTCCGTGAGCGGTTCAAGTTAAGGCTTGCCGGTCGGACGGCAGATCGAGCCATGGTGGCATAATGCACTGATCCCCCTAAGCCCCCGGGACCTATGGTGTTGTACAAAAGAACATCCTATTAGACCATCAGTCAGAGCCTTGATCTCATGCTGCTTTACACCAGCCTGATGCGGCAAACCCTTTGGATAACCAGCAGGTCTGGCCTGTAAGGAAAACTTCCCTGTGCCTTCCCCTGCCTAGTTCTCCAAGGCAAGCAGCAGGGAGAAAGGCATGGGATTAAAAAGCTATTTTATCCACTCATCTGTGGTAAGCAGGAAGCTCCCTGTGGATTTAGGCAGCCAGCAAGAGGTATGTCTTTAGCTAAAGGGATGTTTTCCAGACCACAGACTCAAAAACCACCGAAGGACTGGGCACAGTTTTAAGCACACAACCTTCCCACTACCTCTCAGGTTTTTCACTCCATGCAAAAGCAAGTTCTGTGCACAACAGTCCTTCCAAAGCTCAGTTTTCTGTGGCTGTCATTTACACCGTCTCTTCCCCCGTGCAGATATATCCCTTGTTCTCAGCAGGGGTGGAATTAATTTGTTTCCCTCCTGTACCCAGACACGTGTTTTCAAGTATTTCACATTCCTTTGCCAGTCTTTCAAATTTTGCTGGAACTGGATAAAAGTACAAAAGTACTAGTGAAGGAGACTGGGAAACACAACAGGCCAAGAGCGTACCACATCTGTCTAACTTGTTACAGAAAAGAAAACTAAAAAACCAGTATTCTGCCATAATTTAGCCTCATGGCCTTTCAGCAGCGACACCGAAGATCATCAAATAGTTAAATTTCTGACATGGCTAACTGTAATTAAACTCATCTTGTAAATGGCTACACTGGATCATAAAGAAAGTTAATAACAGGGCTTGGCAGGGAACCAGCTATGCAGTTGGAGCTCAAGAGCACCTGCCAGCAAGCAATTTCTGCTCGCTTTTAACAAACTGTGACTTGAAATAAAATGAAAAAAGAGCTACCTGGTGACGGTGAGTTGGGATAGGTATTTGGTAGGCGAAAAACATAATAAATATAGGAAGCAAGAAGGCTGTTTCTGCCATGCTGGTCCTGGTTTCCATCCAAGTTCTTGTGAAGTCTGTTTATGATCGATGCCATTGCTTCAAAAGATGCTTGGCCCAGGTTAACTGAAAGTAGTAAGTGAGGAGTTTGTTTTACACTGCAGCAGTACCCATGAGCAAATCCTAAATGTGCATTTCATCCACCTTCTAAAGGATAAATGGTGAAGCTTGTTAAGAGTATAGCGAGCATTTCTGATGAAAAACTGACCCTGGTATTCGAACTACGTCCAATAAACAGCTTGACGGGAAGACAGGTGTTGCAGTGATAAGCTTCCACTTTTATTAATAACAAATTTAATGAATTTAGGTCTGACTTCTGGAATCAGACCAACTTTGGTCATCAACTGCAATGGTGATAAGATCAAGTCCTTGTTTAATTGATGGATAATATCCTTTGGATATTTATCATACTTTTCTCAGTTAATTATTTCCTTCATTTAAGCCATAACCAAAACATAAACTGTATCAAAAACAATGATTCCATTCTCCTTTGGAAAAAAAATCTGTTCTAAAAATGAGCACAGAAATCTACACACGGATCTAGGTATGTATTCTAAATGAATTAGGGATGAAGCAGACTGCAGCTGGAGACTGTAAATCTTACGTTTTTAAAAGCTATACACTAATGTCCTCAATGCTCCATACAAACTAACTAAACCAATACAGAACACTTAAAGAGTGCAAGAGTTTTAAAACAGAAAACAAAAATTCAAGCAAAATTCTTTCCCAAAAAGATAACCTAAAATAAATTCTAAAATAAATGACTGTTATTTTTAAAGCAGTCTTAGATACCTATATTCCATCATGTCCAAATTCAAGTTTCCTATGAAAAATCCCAACTGGTATTTCAAACGCTAAGGATCTAATCCTGACTTCCACTTGAGCTTTTTTGTACTGCCCATAATAGGGAGATAAACCAGGAGGGATTACTCATGCTGACAGTATCAGATCCACAGAAGAAGATACAGATGCTGTATGTTCTAATCTTACATACTTCAAGATTTTCCAAGGTGACCAGTAAGGCTGAAATTCTTAGTTTCTGAATGTCAGTATGGAGACACCTTAACAGGCTCCAGTGCTAAGAAAACGCTGAGCATCCAACTCGTGAAAGTCAGGCCCCTTTCTGGTGTCTCAACTCGGACACCAAATTACTAGTCATTCCTGAAAACCTTTGTATTAAATATCGCTCCTGTGTATATCACCACTGATCTGGATGCCAGCATGTTTTATTTTGAAGATACATGGTATATTAGTGGCACTAAAATAAAGCATAAAAATGGACTTTTTTATTTCTACATAAATATGATAAAATTGGAAGTGTCAAACTTTCAGCTATGTAATTCTCTATAAAACTTAAATAGAATACCTATTTGGCCTGCAATGACAGGAGGTCTTACTACCAGAAGAATCAGTTTGTCAAGCAGGAGATGAAGAAATCGCACTACCGGCTCCAGTTGAGAGGAATTTAAAGCTGAAATGCTGCTCTTCAGTTCATTTTCCAAGTTGTTTTCCATAATTCTCATGTCTCCTATTCGCACAGGGAACATGTGCTCATCCAGAGCATGGACAAGTGCAAAGAACTTGTCAAGATAAGGGTCCTATACACAAGCAAAAAAAGCAATAATCAGCAAGAAGCTCCAAAAGTAATTCCATTTTCTACGGATTTGTACCTCAGATGGATTCTCTCCCTCATTCTTCTATCTGACCGTTTAATCTCACAAAATTAGCAGAAACTCAACATCTTTGAGAGCTCTACCCATATGTCTAATTCAACTGAAATCAGCCAATGTTCAAAAGTTGTCAGGCAAAACTAAAGGACCCATAGACTGTGTATTCTTAGAAGAACAGACAAAAATGCACTAAAATCATGTTACTATTTACAGCACAAATAAAATACACAAAACCCATCAAAATGACATACTGGGAATTAATAAAACAAAAGTTGAAATGATTAGTCAAAATGATTGTCATCTCTCTTTTCAGATCAAAGAAAGACAGATGAAAAATACATGGAGAAACAAAAGAGGCAGAGGGGAAAATGAAAAACAAGAAAACAAACATATGCCTGGACTGTGTGTTAGAGCTGTTGTATTAAACACAACAGTCTGAGGTCTGAAAACACCGTTGGCCATTCACCTCCTGTGAATAAAGGCCAAACTGCTCATATTTTTAAGCAGAACTTCTCAAATATACTCACAGCAGAATGTGGAATAACAGGTCTGCTGGCTCAGAACTGAAAATGAGATCGTAATTTCACTACAAGTAATGATTATACTCTTCACAGTATCAACTTTGACAGCATTTCAACTGTCAAAAGACTAGCAAACTCTTTTTATTGCAATGACTGCTCTTAACGTTCACCTGAGTATGGAGGGATGATACAGCGACAACTTCTACGTTGAAAACCCCTTTGTGGTTATCCACCCACTTCATTCCAGGGAGTGGAACCTGCAGGTTAACAGAAAGATGAGTGAGGATGTGACAGAAAGCAGAGCTAAGGCAATTCTAATTACAATTGCCATTTCTTTTCATTTTATTGTCAGATCACACACACGTGCCCACACACAAACACACACGCGCGTCTAAACAGTATTTAAGAAATAAATAACCTAAGAGTTAGAAATACACATGCATACACACACACACACTTCTATATACACATACATTTTCTCACTTTTTAAGAGAAGTATTCTCCTGCTGATTTTCAGCGTGAAGGACAACTCACCTCTGGAGAAAGCACTGAATAAGCCTGCGGTGGTTTTTCCAATGAAACAGGCAGGCAGAACTGACCAGTCTTTAACCGTCCATTTTGAAGCATTGGTATCCACTTTAAGGAGAAGGAATTAACAAAGGGAAAAACAAAAACAGACACTTCTTAAGGTTTTCTTGAACTTTGTAGGCTTGCCTGTCAAATTCTCAAATTCTGCAATGGTGTATGAGTTGACAGTGATGCTAAACGAATTGCAAATAAATGCATTACGAATACATTTTGTGCTGAAAAACATAAAGACTGAAAGACACTCACGGTGTATCCAACTGGAGTCTCCAGGGGAGTGTTTTGTTTTTGTTGGCAACTGACGTGGTAGAAAGTAAAAAGCAGGTGGTGGTGATCGGTTAAAGTGGCTGGAAGCTTAATCTTGATTTCCTCATGAAAATCAGGCGATCTGTGCAGAGACCAGACCCTCAACTGAGTCATTGATACACACAGTCTGGTTTACTTACTACCTTACGCTCGAGACTGAGTCCTTTGAGTTAAAGTATCTGGAGGAAAGGAAGTATATGGACTATCCCAAGGGACTAAAGCTTCCCTTTCTGATCACCAAAGACTGGAAAAACTTTGAGTACGCATTTACAGTCCACAAAGCCTGAAAGCATCAGCCCTCACCTCACGTAGGAGCTCTGGACTGTGCTGCTCCCCATGAGCAATGAACTCTTCTCATCTCAAGGTGGAGACTGCCACAACCCCCATCCTGCAGGACAGGATTCTCTCCCCAGTATATCTCATCCCCAGTACAGCTAAAAGACTATCAACACGTTAAGGCCAGATTCAGCACTCCCTACCCAGCTGCAATGAAAATCATTTTCAAGACCAAGTACTTCCAATAAATAAAATAAAGTCTAAAAGGCTCCAGCAAAATAACGAAGCACATACTAATATGAGTTTATAGCGTAAATCTTCATGACTACTAACTTGAAGCTTGTACTTACAGCATCTGCTGAGCTGGGCTACGTGCTCAGTGTCACAGCCCCTGACACAATGCTGATTTGTACCAGAGCAAACAAAGACTCCTGCTCGTAGTCATCGCAAAACTCTAACGACAGTACCGACTGACACCGCAGTTGTTGTGAGTGCTATGCAGATAGCATATAATATGTTAAATCATTAACACCGAGACAGGGTCACTGGTGAGTTACTCCACTTTCACACTGGTAAAACTTCCTTTGGGTGGAAATCATACTATCCATATGGGGCCATGTCCTTTCATCACAAGCTGTCATGTGTTTTACCTGTTGTGATATACTACAGCTGTGTACGCTTCTTTGGAAAATTCAGGACAGCTAGATTTGCCAAAGATGACCTGGAAAAAAGAGAAAAAAAAAACACAGAAACCCCCCTATAAAACTGTGCCAAGAATTTGTTCTATAATCCCGCAGAGACATTTACAGCTCCATTCATGAGACTGTGCAGCTGTGTACAGGTACATCTGCTTGTTACACGCCCCTTCGCTTATATGCAATGTTTTACGTAGTCACTGAAGAGTTCACATTTTTAGTAATTCCAGTTACGCATGTACACAGGTATGGCTGAAGAACTGATGAATGTAACCACCCCTGTGCAGATCTTCACCAAGTGCTCATTACTTCTGATCCTGAACACGAGTATAATTATCACCTTTAATTTTTTTGGCATGGAAGCAAAGATGCTACTCCAAACACAAGGATGTCCACTGCAAACATCTCAGGTTAAAAACTACCTACTATGTTGTTACTTTGCAAACTCTATACAAACGTACTCTTTGTTCTGAAATATTATAATTATATATTCCCCCGAACTTGTTATTTTGAAATGTATTTCAGCACAGTTTTCTTTAACACAGGGATTTTACAAGCTTAACATGTACTCTGCCTTATCGGCATGCAGCATTCACACGGAGCACAAAGTACTTCCCTCACCGGCATAGCATTGCTTGGGTCCTCTCCATACATGAACTGGACTTTCACAGTGATATTTCTGGCAGATCCTTGGCGGTTGGCGAAGTTAAGACTCTGAGGATAGACATAAAGAAGATTCCTGCAAGAAACAAAGGCATCAAGTGAGCATCTCTGTGTGAGGAGAGAGTTCACACCTTTATTAATGCTATTATTTAAACCTCTATGGAAACACTCAGAGAGTCAAAGTGAAGGGTCTGACATTTTCCGTTAGCCAGATGGTCTTCTCTTCAACATACGTGCACACCCACACAAGCAATTTGATAATGACCCTTTATTTCAGACATCAAAAATCATATTTTTTTTAACTGGCATCATATTTTGAAATAGTTCCTGTTCATAAGGGTACTTGAAAAATACAGCTAAAAATTTAACAGTGATTCCACAATCCAAGAAGTTCAAGTGGAATCACAGAATGGTCAGGGTCAGAAGGGACCTCTGGAGATCATCTAGTCCAACCCCCAAGTTTCCAAAGTGGAAAGAAAACCTTTGAATAAAAAAGCATTGAGAAGTGTCTATTTTTTCAATGCAGAGTGGTGGTTTCTGTTAAATACCTTCCTTGTTGTGACCTGTCTTTTTTTTAAAAAAAATCTCCTCAGACCATCATGACTTCAGGTTACACCTCTCCTCTGAAAATGGACTAAGCTAAACGGGTATCTGTACCTTCAGCAGATACGCCATCTTCACAACGACTCAGATGGAATGGCGTCTCCAATTCCACACCTGAATCCCACACTTTGGGAAGGATGAGGACCAACAAACTCGCATCTGAGAAGTGAGACTAGTCAGGAAAATAGCTCTGGAAAACAGTGGGGATGGCCGGACTGAAGCAGGAGGGTTTAGCTTTGAGGGAATGGCTGGGGCCACCGGTAATGACAACACTCGCAGGTATCTAAAGAACTCCTACCAAGATCCAAGCAATAAAGTGATCATCACATCCATGGGCAATACGAGAAGACGTAATGGGCTGAAGTTGCAGCACAGGAGATTTAGGTTAGATGCGAGGGAAAATGTTCTGACTGTAAGGCTAGTTAAGCAGTAGAACAAATTGCCCGGGGCGGGTGTGAAATCTCCATTTTCCATTAGGTTTTGAGGACACGCGAGGCAAACAGCTGTCCAGGTCAGTTTATAAACAACCTTAACCTTCACTAGGGGCACATTTTGGAGGCCCCTTCCAGGTGCATTTCTCCAAGTCTATGATTACTTTAAACACAACAGCGATGAGATGCAAAATTCCGCAATATTTTCCGTCCTCTTCGCCCTACTGACTCCCCGCCAACAAAGTGCAAGCTGGATTCACACAACGTTAGCAAAACTGTCCACTGCAAGCCCCCGCCTGCCCTACGAGCAAGTAATTTATACCACAGAAAGTCCCTTGCATGTTCCTATAAAGATAAAAAAGACAACAACCTCTGAAACATTCCACACAACGTACTCAATTATTCAAAGGAAATACACCTTCTTTCGCCCCTGAACAAGTAAAAGTGTATGAATTATTATATGTCTTTAAAAAGTCAGCCTGGAAATCCCCTCTCCATCTGCCCCGCAGCCCTGCCCACCAGACCAGCATCATTCCCCCTCCGATGCCCTGGTTCCTACGGCTCCAGCAAGAGCGACCGGGAGGGATGCCCGATGGTTAGGTGAGAGGTTCATGTCACTGGCTTGCATCCGCTAGGGATAAAGGACCGGCATGTCACATTTTCCCCAAACACTGAAGCAACCAATTCTGTAATCTGCTTGTAAGGCAGGAGGTAAAAGAGGTTCCCTTCGCCTCTGTCCTCCTCCGGGAACTATTCAGTGAATCTGAACACAATTTGTAAGTAGTTTCCAACTGTTCCTCGTCCCAAAGAGACAAGAGACAACAGATGGGCACAGAAAACTGCAGTGAGGAGCACAGCAGGACAACATTTTAAGCGTAATAAAGCAGCCGCTGCAGAGCACTGGGAAGAGTAGATTTAAAACAAAAAGACCCTTTTCTTGACTGTCAGGAGAGCTGGGATTTGGTCACTCCGTGACGGTACTTGGTGCCTTTTTAGATGCCGTGGGTAGCCTGGACACCAACACTGGGCTGGCAGTGGGTCCCTCTCCTGGAGGAGCGGCTGGAAAGGTTGTCTGAAATGGCACTAGTTGTCAAGGTTTCAGCAAAAGGATCCCACTCAAGGACTTGGCGGAATCCAAGGAAATCCCAAGGAATTTTCTAAGAGTCTCTGAAGAAGAAGGTACCTCCTCCAGGTCAGCAGCTATATAGGGCAGTCCGGCCGCACAGCTCCAGAAGGCTGTACGGGGCAGCATTACAAAGCCAGGCTTTTTTTCACCCCTCCAGGCAGAGGAATCTGCTTAGCTGGCACGTGGGAATTTCTTCCCTTTCAAGTCCTTCATGGCGAATTAAGTTTTTGAATCCCATCCCCATTGGTCACTTTGCCTAATCAAAGCTCTCTCACTATTTCAGAGGGGGCCTGTGCCGTTTTTGTGACTCTACTAAATTACTTTGTTCTGGCACGAATACATTTAATCCTTGATGTTCTTTTTAAAATGAAAATGGATATGAAAATTTACTCTAAAATGTACATTGCTCATAAAACTTTTATTAAGTAGCATTAGTGCTTAAAAGAAGGATTTAATGTATTTGTGAAGCCAGGCTACAGGATCCCTATATTAAAAGCAGTCTTACGCTTAGGACTGATTTATGCCACATAGCAGAGATGAGCCTAAACTAAGCTTGCAGTTCTCCTACCACCTCTCCCATCTAAGGCTTGGCCTCCTGGCAGCATAGGAGACCTTTCACCAGTTTGATGCCACTCTAGGAAGAGGGTGCTAGAGACCTACAAGCAGATATTACAGCTGACATTGGATGTCAGGCAGGGCTTTAGGTGCATTCATAACAAGCGCTGGAGGAAACGTACAGGTTGTTCCCCTCTTCATTGCCTTTCAAGCCCTTGTCGTGTGAAAGGCTCAGAGGGCAACTATCCTGCATGTTGTTAGGAAGAAGCTGATGTTGTTTTGGGGAGCTCAGATGCAGAGATCCCCCTGTAAGACAGGGGAAAGTTGGACGCTTGCTCCCGTTCAGGCAGCTTCTCTAGAGTGTTTCCTATTACAGGCATCATCCTTTTGTTGAAAATTTACATACAGAGGGGGAAAAAATTCCCTTGCTCTCACACCAGAACATGTCCTCAAATGAAAAATCCTATTTTACCTTACCCTACATAGGTAAAAGCTGCAGATCTTCCTGTCTGCCATAAGCACAGTTACAGGAGCCACCGAAAGAGACCGATGGCTGAAAAACTGATAGGAACATTATAAATCTGTTGAAGGAACCACTGCCCCTGTCTAACAGCCACCCTGGGAGGCTGACTTCTCAGTGTCTCCTCTGTTACCCTCTTTCCCTTGATTCATTACATCTCATTATTTGTGTGCACAAATAGCCCAGCTCAGTAGACTTTGCAGGACACCAGAGGTGTAGCCACCATTCTTTGAAAAAAATTAAACAAGACTTCTGTGCAAAGTGATGGTAGAAGCTGCTCCAGAGCACGGGTGAGATGACAGGCATCGAAGCTGCTGGGCTTTTAAAGGCAAAGTAAGTGGCATGGCACTCAACGTAGTCTCCAGAAATCAAGAGAGGACAACCCCAGTCCTGTGTTACACACAAGCAGGGGGAAGCCAGAGGAGAGAGCAACTTTCTGGTGGGCCAGACATCGCGGAGAGGTCTCATATGACAGTGTTCAGTTCTCTACGGAAGGGATAAATGAAGGAGATGGGACCACAAAAGTAACACTGCAACACCAACAACCATACTAAGCATACACTGATTAAACGAAAGGACTGCTACTCCTTATGCTTCCAGGTAACAGATACTTCTCGATGATACTATTAGCAGATTTCTATCAATAAAAGTTTCAGCCAGAAGCTCTAAACCCAAGGACTTGCGTCTGGAGCTTTTATTAAAATTCTATGCAAAATGTATGCAAAGCTTATACTATTATCTCAAACAGATCTCAAAAGTACTTTTACTTCCATAAAATGAATTGCTAAAGTGCAAAGGCTTCCCAAGCCATGGCAATAATGGCACCAGGACCTCCTCTAAATATTTATATAATGTGATTGCAGCCATTTTGCAAAATCCTTCATAAAGGTATTAAAACATTAAGAGCTGATCCTAACTCTTAGAGGGAATGTCTAACTATTATGAAAATTTCCCTTTTCAGTAAAACCCAGAGACCTTTTTCTTTGCTTTATTCCTACTATAAAAATCATTTAAAGCCCATTTAATCAGGGTCACCCAGGTGCATGGAAGATCTTCAGGACCATGTTTGTTATATACATCTTTTCTTGACTGGGCTAACAGCTCTCAGAGGCAGGATTCCCCCTCAGGGTTTCCACAGCCCCTGAATCTTATGGTTTAATCGTACCAGAAGTTTTTCTCCCCTCTGCTTTCCTGTGTCCTGCTTTGCTTATGGACTCTGTGACATCTAAGGGTGGTATTTTGTAGTGAGCTTATCACTGTCTGACTTTATCGGCACCGGCACTAATATGGAAATGTGCCTGGCAGCTATTTGTGCTTTTTTAATATTTGACATCAGAGCATTTTGACTGCCTTTCCCCTTTGGAAACCAAACCTTTCTAAAGGGCAGTGTCATGTCTGAGCAGCGCCCTGGCACAAGCAAGCTCCCGTAGCTTGCCGGGTTACCACGCGTTGGCTGAACCCTGACATTCCTGCGGCATCGGAATGGGCAGTGTGTGGTGACACGCAGGAACTTCTCCAGCTGCAGAAACCTGGTAAAATGCCTGATCTCCAGTTGCTTGGTCATTGCTATTTCTTGAGTAACTTCCTATATTTTTCTGAAGACTAAGTCAAGAATAAAGATTTTTGGGAGTGATGGCGTTAGGAAGAATTCAAAACTATTTAAAACAAAACCAAGAAAGACTTCTTGTAAGAAAAACCTAAACCAACAGAATACGATTAATTTGAAATCCTGTAAAACCAAAGCCATTCAAGTACTTTGAAGCAGAATGCAGTAAGTCTATTATTTTTTTAAATTTTGCAACCAGTTCTTCAAGTTTTGCAGCCCAAAATCCGTGTGTCAGATGCCAAAGGCTGGACTTTACTCCCCATTCCAGAGCAGTGTCAGGCCCAGATAAAAACCACACCTAAACTTCATCTACACAAGTGAAACTCCAATGAGTTTCCCTACAGAAAATACAAATCCTTCAAAACACATGCTTATCTTACTTTTTTAAACATTGGAAGTGTTTAATAGGGTTATCAGGTATGATGTATCTTGGTCTACCATTCAAAGCAAAAACTATCAAACCTTTCAGAGTTGAAGTGTTAAGAACCCAAACAACTTCCCACAAAGGCACAACATAAGTGCTTGTAAGTGCCATCCAGATCATGCACATGCCTTTTTTTTTTTTTTTTTAAACTAATTTGAACAGTTCTTCATACATTTCCATTGATATTACCAAAGGAGAAAATGCTGCAGGAATGCTGACTCAATGCAAACCCTCCAGGCCGGTCACCGTCCCGTGAATAACCCTAATTGTTCTAACACTCTAAGAGAATTTTAGTAAGGTTGAATAAATACTGATTTGATGAGTTTCTTTAGAAACTAATCTGAAAAAAACGGCAAATTTTAATAGGGCATGATAGACTTACACTGAACAGTTTCTCGTAGACCAGAGCCTCATGGACATCCCTGGTGAAAGCAATCACCTTTGTCAAAGCTAGATCGCTGGAATAAAGCCCTATGCCATGCAGATCAGAGAATTAATTGTGATAAACACTCATCATCACAATGAAATTAAGAATTAATATAATGATTACCACTCAAGCCCTACTTACCAGACTTTTACATGTGGAGTTAAAATAAAGTGCCGATAAAAAGACAGAAGCAGAAAGATTAAATGGGGTTTCATTTTAGCCGAAGTCCCTGTTCAATTCTGCATCTCTATGCAGACTGAGCTTCCCAACTGCATCATTAGAATATTTTTACTTTGCTCCACCTGATGACGCACCTGTCCAGCCCAACTGCCATACCACTAAGAAGCATCTGATTTAGGAATCCAGCAGACCGCCCACTGGCCAAAGCCAATGGGATACTTCTCTATGGAATAAGCAGTACCAACCGTTAATAAACCTGACTCTAAACTCCCAACACAGAATAACATATACACGTATAACTTTCAACCTGTGAGATGCTCCACTGCAGTCACTGGTGGTCTTGGGTTGTGGACTCCTGTATCTAAGCATCAGAGAAGACTCAAACGCACAGTCCTAACTCCCTCTTATTTCTCTGCACCAAATGGCTTTGCTCCCACTGCTCACCTGAAGATCTGAGTGGCACAAGGTCTGTGACACAGCAAGAAGTCTTAGCACTTTGCTCACCTCTTGGATGCTTGTTTACACCCTGAATGTGTTCAACCAGTCAGTCTCCAATGAGTGACTTGTGTTACTTTAGAAATGAAGAGGCCATCATGTTTTCATCAATGCATCAAATATTCAGTGTAAAATAAATGATCAGCAAGTTAATGGACATACGGGAGCTATAATGGACAGCCCATAACCAAACTCCTTGCTTGCCTATAGCCTTCCCGGCCCAAAGGAGTAATTAAGCAAATAATTCTTCTCCACCACATGTCTTACCTGCCAACAGTGAGCGTACAGCCCAGTCAGCTGGCCGAGCTCAGCTCACTGTGGCTTTACAAGTCATCAACAGAGAACCAGACAGGCATTTAGTTGGCAAGAGCTATTCATTCTGCATTAGATGTGAACATTTCTGACCCGATTTAATGCAAGCTGCAGGGAATTGAACTGAACTAGATGAGCACTGCATCATCTGCATGGGCCTGCACATATCTCAGGCCTCTTCACAGCTCTTCAAGCTGCAATTCAAATGAAGCAAAGGCTGCTCCGATCCTTGGCAGCACTGCGCGCCAGAGCCCAGAGCTGTCCTTGCCCTCCTTTTCCCCCGACGCTTTGCACGGTGCAGCCAGAGCTGAGACCTCAGGCCAAAATCCTCAAAACTCTCAGTGTTCAGGGATTTTTACATCATTACTTTGTTTCATTGCTTAAGTGTTTTAAAATCACTCTTGGGAGCCAATTCCTGATTGGTCACAGCCCTTTACGATGCTGTGAATTCACAAATATCAGTGTACAAGGATGAAGACCTTAAGATTGTCTGCTGCAGTGGGACACCTTGCAAGACTAGAAATTACTGGGTTGGTTTTTTATGGGACAGAACTGTACCTTTGGGTCGTGAAAATGCAGTGCTTCTTCTTGGCATACAATAGTGATTATTGTTTGTATTTAAGGATAATTCCTACTTTTGCTTCCACTCAATGCCACCAGATTCTCTTTGAATGTATCCCCACTCTTCCCGGTGCCGGACCTGATGATCTACATGTTCCTGCCATTTTTCTATACTTTGTGCAGACACTCCAGTAAGTCTGATCCAAATCATACTGGTACAAAATATTCATCACCAATTAATTGGAGCTCTAAAATATTTTCACGTTATTTAATTATGGATGCGGAGGTTACCTGCATATTTTCGACCCTTCATCACACAGGAAGTTCAACATATAACACAACAACTTCATTTTTAAAACAATTTTTCTATTGATGCTTCGTATCATATGTGCATATGTACATGAACAATAACAAAAAGTCCAGGGGAAGAATTACTAAACATAAAAGAATCTAGGAAAAACCTCAAAACCCTCCAATGTACAGACTATATTATGCATAGACGGATTTCTTGGATTGCTATGAGTGATTCCAGAATGAAAAATACCTTTAATTCGTACTTCAATACTACTCAAAAAATATACATGCTTCCATGCAGAGACCCATTGCAGAACAGGACATTTATTTCAGAGTACTTGTAGACTTGCTTTATGTAGTGTGAACCTTAAACTGTAAGGAGAATGGTAAGGTGAGAAATGTAAGCAAGGTGTTATTTATCTCACCCACGTCTAGAAAGCAGCTCTTAAAAAATAAGTTTTATATGGTGTAAATTACTGCACAAACCTTAACATAGTAGAATCACATCCAGGCAATCTCTGGACCTAATTCCCTCTTTCTCACTTAATCTGCACTAGATGACAAGTAAATCCACTGCAGCACAATGAGTTACATCAGAAAATGGTAGAAGATGAGAATCAGGTTGTGTGAATCACCTGGGAATATTTTGCGCTTCCACAGCTTATCAAGGAGATGCACAACCTGAAATACAGCGTCCAGCGCTCTTAAGCACGGTAAACCCTTTTCTACTCCTGAGGCAATAAAAGGAATCATACAACACAAACAAGAAGCAATTTAGGCCCTTATCAAGATTATGACCCAAAATTAATCTATTAAAAAGCCTTGTGTGAAAAACACTATGTCATCAATAACATTTTATAACAGAAGGTCTGACAGATGGAAAAGTTCAGAACCAGTTTAATCAGCAACATGCCCGTCTCTCAGTTTTATCTTCCCAGATATCAACCTACATTCAGGAGGGGTTACATTCGTTCAAATACACACAGTTTAATGATCAACTTGTTGGTCTGCCTCTTCTAAAGTGAAGAGGAGTATAAATAGATCAAATTCTTCAGCGCAGAACAGCCACACACAGCAAGAACTGTTAGTAGGAGAAGTCTCTGCATCCTGAACGACCAAAGAGTACCAGGAGCAGAAAACATGAAAGTCATTCTAGTCTTTCTATTCATTGCCCCACTTGCTCTTTCAGCTACAGCTGAGAAGGATTATTCTACCTTTGATTCTGCTGCATCTCCCGAGACGAAGTCAAGATTTGCCATGTTAGATGACGTACGAATCTTAGCCAATGGACTCCTCCAGCTTGGGCACGGTCTTAAAGACTTTGTCCATAAGACGAAGGGGCAGATGAATGACATCTTTCAAAAACTTTACATTTTTGATAGGTCCTTTTATGAGCTCTCACTGCAAACCAGTGAAATCAAAGAAGAAGAAGAACAGCTCAGACAAACTACGGCCAGACTGCAAATCAACAATGAAGAGATAAAGAATCTCTCACAGGAGATGAATTCGAAGATTGAAGACCTCATACAAAACAAAATCCAGCTGCAAGAGAAAGTATGGGGACTGGAAGACAAAGTCACAAAACTGGCCATTATCCAGCCTTCGGTGCAAGACACAAAAGAAATTTCTTCACTCAAAGTAAGTAGACTTGTGAAAGCCCCTGAGACACAAAGCCAGAGTAAACTGTAATGTTATTATCGGTAGTCATGCAATAGAAGCTTATGTTTTCCCTGCATCTTCACTGTAGTACTACCTGTATTTTGAGAAATAAATCACTGCGATACTCTTAAAAGAATCAGTGTCTTAATCTGACATACTGTTTATTTCGCAGTAAAATTCCCCAGTGATATCAGTGAGAAAATTGTGACATTATAAGGCTCTGTATCTTTTTCAGTATTTTTCTGCAAACCAGTTTTAAGAAATTCTGTAATAATAATGATCAAAAAAATTGCAATCAGGAAAGTGATGTGATTAGCAAGCCCATAGGTTTGTATGTCATTAGCTCATTGCAAATCAACGCACTAGGAACTGCCTGCTCAGTATAAAACCAGGACGTTTAAACCTTTAAAGAGGGCCACCTATAGTACCTATGTGACCTCCAGGACCAAAGAACCCTGCAGGTGTTAACAGACTTAATGTCAATGCAATGCAAGTATTTAGGCGCGTGTAAGGTTTCCTATGGAAAAGGACCTATTAACTGTAATCTGCAGAAGCATAATAAGGCTAAGCAACTTGTGTGAGAAAATACTAGATATTAATTTCAAAGCAGAAAGATGAATCCAGATCTCCCAAATCCCAAGTTAACATCCTAAACGCTGGGAATCATTCCCTTTTTAGACTGATGGCATACATTTAGTTTGAATCAAGGGCCAACTTCACAGAACATAATTGTTCTGGACATGAAAATGGAAGGAAAATAACAACAACAAAAGGTTGTGAAGTTCTGCTGCTGCTTCTAACCACAACCTCCCTCCCTCCCTGTCCTCAGGCTTTTGTGGAGCAGCAGGACAACCACATCAAGCAACTTCTCAAAATCGTAGAGGACCAGCATGTGCAACTTGACAGACAGCACAATCAAATAATGGAGCTGGAGGACAAGGTACAGGAACGACCCCTATTTCTCTTTTCAGAATTTGTCATCTCTCGTAACACTGAAGGACTCAATGGCCCAACCCTTCATTCAGGTCAGCCACCCCTCTTGCTCCCAGTCTGGGGGGGTGTAGAGGAGGACACAAACAATTTTGACCGCAAATAGGTACCCTTTTGGGTGTGAGACTGCTGTGCTGCCAGGCAGGGGGCAATGGCCAGGGCACTCGATGACCAAGAAAACAGCTTTTAACTACTGTCTATCAATACAAGGCTGCTGTACTTTTTCTGACTGCTAATTTTCTTTTTTCCCCTCTTATTATCTATCATATTACTGTTCTTCCACTGGTCTTTTAAGTATCATTGCTTTCTCTCTTTCTTCTTTTCCAATATTCACTCCAATAAGGAACCATGTTCTGCAGTTCAACATGTGTCACCGTAACGCCGGTATAACTGACACGCTCATATTTAATTTATTCCTAAGAGGAGGCTATGAAAGGAAAATGCATTTCAGCCTAAGGAACTGTGGGTTCTGTGCTCTTTAGATGTTGGTATTATTTGTCTAAGTGATGTCACCTGAGGAAATAAGTTAAATCTGTTTGCCCATTAAGGTGCACCTCATGAGAATGGGTCATTTACTCACCTCATGAATCCTACCTTGTTTGAGCAGTGGCACAGCTGACATTCACGCAACTGAAATTCACCAGTGTGGTTCTAAAGTTATTTTTATGTTGTAAATTGGGTATTCTAAAGGATTACGTTTACAAGAAAAATACTCCTCTGCATGACATTGTTTGGCTTGATACATGAACCTCATCGTTTCAGAGCCTTGGGAAATTAACAGTCTGTAATTACGGTTCTTTCAGCTAAACCATATAGAGCTCCAGGAACTTGCAGAGAACTCCTTCACGGGGGAGCAAACAGAACCAGAGGCCATCTCCTTTCCTGTGCGCAACGCCACGGCTGTAACATACAAATCTGATGGTGAGACCTTATCTCGTAGACGTGACTACACAATACATTGCATTCGCAGTATTCTCTGTGAAAGCTTTGTGTTGGTTTTTAATAGTCAAAGACTAAAAGCAAAAGACTCATATACAGCGCTGTGGGAAGGAGCTGGGTTTCTTGCTTTGAAAAATGTCATCATCTGTTTAGCCCCACTATATGTGTACTTGTTTCTGGGGTGAAATACAGAAACAACATCCAATAATGCTGTAATCCTGTCCTCAACCTTCAGCCTCCATTCACCCCTTGTAAGCACATGCTGTGACCACCCTTTTACTGACACCTCTGGCATTGCCGATGCCCGTCTTGCAGAGTACGAACAGAGAACTAATTTATTTCACACGGGCTAATTTTAAGACTTGGAAGAACTTTCTTTAAAGTTGAGAGGCATTTTCCAACTGTGGCAATGGGAACGGTACTTATTGGGAACTTTACAGGGGGTAGGAAAGTCCATTTTCCAGAGCCTAGTCTTAGGCTTTGCAAACTTTCCAAAATTATCTATATCGAAACCCTGCCTAACTTAAAAACTATGGGTGTTCCAACCTATGTACAATTTGGCAGCTGTACTACCAAGCCCAAAGCAGTTTTTCCACTTCTTGACAATTTACTATGAAATAAAATTACCAGAAAGATTGTTCTAGTTTTTGTTTTGGCTCTATCCCATGTAGAAATTTAAATTACAAAGCTGGATTAAAACTTACCACATCCAAACCAGGATTTGTGATTGTCTGCTCTTTGCTTTCCCAGGTGCCGCTCCTGACTGCACTGCTCTTTATAACAGTGGCACGCGGTCCAGTGGGGTTTACACTATTAAGCCCAACGGCTCAGAACCTTTCGATGTCTACTGTGAAATGAAATTCGGTAAGACAGCTGTGCTAGCAACAGTCATAGTTTCACAGAAGTAGTTCCCTATAAGCCAAGAAACTGTGTGTCATCCCAAAGTACACACAAACTTATGATTCATGTATCCTCTTGACTTCTTTTACTGGCTCTGAACTCAGGTTTCCCATATCCTAAAATTTCCTTAACATTGCTTTCATTCTTTACTCATCTTTTGTTTATACTGAAGAAAGGACTTTCAACCATGTGACATATTAAGTATATTAAAAAACCCAAGCCCCTTTAGTTATAGATAATGAAAATGGCAATTATAAACATCATTATAGTGCAACCATGAATAGCTTTTCCAAATAAAACAAATGGTAAATAGTAAATACCTTAGTAAAATTTTGTTCCACTAAGAAGGGTTATTGCTTGAGACTTAGATATACCAAACTACCCCAAAGAGGTGAGTCCTGGAGACATGATTCCTGCATCGTGTTTGGGTGAGTCAGTAGCTATGTATCATATAGGTCCAGAATTGTCCACAGCACCTACCCAAGCTCTATCTCTGTAAGAAACCCATTTGTCCATCCCTTTTGCCACCACCCAGAGTTCAGGCATCGTTTGACCAGTTCACTGTTCCCGGAGAGCCTGGGACCACGCTGATGCAAACGTGGCAGGGCTGTCTAATTTGTCTGGATGTGTAAACAGAGCAGCATGGGGTTGCCCCATGCAAAAAGCTCCTTTGCTTACGTTTGTTGAAACTGGTGAAAAGAGGGTGTCATGACCTGGTCAGGAAAAAGACGCCCCTGCAGCCCGAGCGTGGACATGACCTCCAACACTTCATTCCTTCTGTGGAGCTGTGTTCCCAGCGGTCAAGCACTATCAGTAGAGGGAGTCTGACAATCTGATGAAATGTCTGCAATGTTTCATATCTCTTTTTTATCATTTTTGTTGTGTTTGTGTTTCTCAGCCCTCATAAACAAATGAAACCCAGTGAAGGCAGCTTAACAAAATAAGTCCACTGAGCTGAGTCACTGCAAGCATAGCAGAGGACACTCGAATGACTCTGTGTTCTGATCAGCTGTGCTCACTGGAATTTCTTTCATGAAGATTTAGGCTAAATCATTCTACCTCAAAATTGGAGCACACAAGAGCACACTCACGGACAGCTAATAAGGCCAAGGCCAAGAGGAGCTGAGCATCTGCTCTCTATACAGCCGAGAGGCTTTATAGCTCAGTACCCGTGCACTCAAGTCTGTTGCAAAATGACAAGCGAGTGGGACTCATAAGGAGCCACCTTCAATGCAAACCCATTTTTTTCTTCGCTGCAGTAGAGAGTGAGCTCGCCTAAGGGCAGCCACAGCAGAGCAGCCTGTAGGTCAGCGGTGGACGGGCTCAGTTAGTTTCCATCTTCTCTCTAATGCTTTAAACCCTTAAGCCAGGCTTGTGACTTACTTCCCTTTTGCATTCACAGGCAGTTCCTGGACTGTAATCCAGAACAGAGTGGATGGATCCCTGGATTTCAACCAAACCTGGGACGCCTATACAAACGGTTTTGGTGACCTCAATGGTAAAAATGGTTTTTTTTTGTGTGTCTTTTCTTTGTATCAGTTGATTTGAGAAGCTGAATCTTCTTCCTGAAAGGTGTTCACATAGGACCAGACAAAACCTGCAATTAGATCTGAACAGCTTACCTAATTAGTATAACACCAGAAAGTGCTTACCAGAAAGCATAACTCAGTAAAATTCTCAAAGACACACCTTCAAATGTGTCTTTAGAAACTTTTGCTGAATCAAGGCCAGAATGCTTTAAATGCTGTTTAAATTATAGAGACCTTACTATTTATAAAAGTACCTCCAAAGCCTTTAAAACATACACAAACGCAAAACCTCATCAAGTTTCTGTTACTACATTCTCTCGAACTTTCTGCAATCCTGTTTCCCTTAAAACCGCCACACCAATTCCTCCAACCTCGAGAGAGCCCGAGGCCGGGTGTGCTGCCCTGCACAAACACCTCCGGCTTCCCCACGCGGTGGCCAATCCCCTCCATGGCTGGATAGGGTGAGGAAACACCCACGTCGCCCTGTTAATCATCAACTCCAAAGAATTCGTAGCACCAAGTGCTGCCCAACAACCTCCTCCTTCAGAATATTTTTCCTATTTTTGTCGTACAATGAGATGAGCCTACTTTTGTCAGGAAAATATTCTTACTTTCCAAGCACAGCACAGATCAAAACCTCACCAATGGGGGCAGAAATACTGACTGACTTCCACCTCTTTTACAGTAACAGGCTGCTATATCTCAACCTTTCCTGCATTTTGTGACAGTAGCTCACAACTTTTACCTGTATAGTTTGTCTGATCATACTGAATGCTATAGTTGCTCCTTGAGTGGTCTCCAAGTCCCATATCCTACACCAACATGAAGCCACATCTTTTCAGCGTCAGAAAGATTTTGCAGAGGACCGCATCATTCTCAGCTATGTCCTACTCAGTTCTGTGCTGCATATCCTAAGGTGATAAAATGTAACAGGCTACTGCTCCTTACCTGTAAATTGTGGGAGTATTTTACTCAACCATCTTGTCTTCTATTGCTTTAAATGCCACCTGCATGTATGGCGCTCGCATTCAGCTGCACTATTTCTACACGTGGCAATTACCTACCTGATACCAGCAGCACTGATAATAAGCTACTTAATGAATATAATTTATGATACTAATTAAACTAATTATCAAGAATTCTAGCAAAAGAAAAATGCTCAAGTTAAATTCACTTGGTACACATGGGTATGGAAACCTCAGTTTAGTTCTGCAGCTCTTTCCTTAAAAAAGACAACAATTGCAATTAGGTTTTATATATGTCATTTGCTTCATTTGTCACACAGTTCCAATTATGCATGTTTTAAATGTCTTGAGTTCCCTCTCAGAGTTTCACAAGAGGTGGGAAAGTTAAGAGAGAAGCTCCAGTTCATTTATATCTTTTGCTTTTATTGATCACTGGTGTGCAATTAAGAAGAGGTAAACAAAAAGAATGTAGCAGGAGACCTCTGAAAAGATCAACAGTCCCCAAGACTCATATTATTGATTTAATTAACGCTATGAATAAATCCTTTTAAACACTATATTTTCACACATACTACCTGCAGGTTATCTGTAAAAACAAATTCAATAGCAGTGCGAGCAACATGGGGTTTTAGGGAAAGTTTATCACATAACCCCTTCCCCACTAACTCTCTGCTCGGTGACTTCTGTCCCCTAGTCCCCACCTCTGACATCTCTTGATTCTGACATTGCACTGCTTATTTGAATACATATTTTCAAATACTGATATTTTAAAGGTGAATGAGCTATCGGAGGTAGGGGTTAAAGATCTGAAAAACATGGTAAATGCGCTCATGCCTCGTTCCATACTAACAACATCTATTTACTACAACTTTGCAGAGGAATTCTGGCTCGGCCTGAACAAGACCTATTCCATTACTAAACAAGGGGACTACATCTTACGGATTGAGCTGCAGGACTGGAAAGAAAATAAACGTTACGTCGAGTATGCGTTCAGCTTGGGAGGCCCCGAAACAGACTACACTCTCCAGCTTTCACGGATCTCCGGGAGCATCCCCAATGCCCTGCCGGAGCAGACAGAACTGAGGTTCTCAACTGCAGACCATGACGCGGACATAATAAATGACTTCAACTGTCCAGAAAACTACCTAGGTATCAGTATGCGGGGTATATTAACACAGGAATGTCTGTGTTACATGAAGGACGGTAGTGTGCTTTAGTGGGCAGTTACTGATATCAGCCTGGCTTTAGATACAGGAAAGAGAGGGCAGCAGCATCCTTCCACTTGCAGGAAAGGGCAGAAGATGTTTTCCATTGGCAGATAGCAGGGTCCTACAAGGCATCACCTTTCTATTTTATAGATAGGTAAAACTACAGCGTAGTGATGCTGTGCAAACGCCCAACATCAGAAACAGAACTATCAGCACTGGCTGAAATAAAACCCCAGGATGAGATTCTGAGCTATGAAGTAAATAAAGGGCAGCTCTTCCTCTGATGCCTGGTCTGGAGTGGCAGCCCTGGGTCGGATTGTTTAATCGCTCCTTGCAAAAAAAACAGGAGACAAACTGACTCTCAACTCCATTTTGGCTACAACCCAGAAGTTAAGTATGATACTGAGTTTCCATTCAAAGGCAGATTTTAGCTGTTTGTCAAGCATACATGATATAATCACTCTCAAAAGAGCAAGAGAGATGCAAGGCTGAAGACATTTCTCCTTAAAGATAATTTGGTTAAAGGATTCCTAGTTCTTTGATTTTCTGAAGCTTTTATGCTTTGCCAGTTCATAGCAAAAAGCAAGCAATTGAAAAAGCAATTAATGATTAAACCACAGGATAGAGTTGCCCTCCAGACACCTGCTTCACGCAACAAACATTTTGTATGTCATTCTAGGCTTGAAAATTGTTAATGTCTGAAACAATGCTGAGAGTGTTACTCAGCTCTAGTGACCATAAAGCAGATGGCCAATGACTTCCAAAGTGCTAAACTTTCATTTTTAGCACAGAGTCACTGCCAGTCCTCTACAAGCAGAACTGGGCTTACAATTTAAGCTTGTGGTTAAGGACACCAGCCAATAAAACAAAAAAAAGAGAATTTGTTTACTAAAGGCTCTTCAGCCTCCTGTAGATGCAGAGATTTAACTATTTGTACCTGAGAAAAATATCAGCAAATCAGAAAGTCAGTTGTAGAGGGTCACAGGAAACATGAAAGCGTGGAGCTAACTTCATAAGTGTCCTGATTCAGTGGCAGCATTTGTGTATGCAGTTTTCTGTGCACCGCTACTTTTACGTGAAGCAGACAATAACGGGGAGCACATCATCTTTGTGCTGGCCCTCAACTTGCAACTGTAAGTGGGTATATGTACAAGCAGCATTTCATTGGGGTATACTGGGTAATTGTCACTTTTGGTGGAACTGGTCTAAAGAAGATTTACATTGCAAACAGGAGCTGTTTACTCAGAAACTGAGCACAGCATGTTAAGGTACAACTGATGGTAACTGGCATTACAATATGTTTCTTTAGGAGGCTGGTGGCACAGTGAATGTGAGGAAACCAACCTCAACGGGAAATACGTCGCACCAAGGTCAAGAGGAAGACTAGACAGAAGAAAAGGCTTATACTGGAAGCCTAAGAAAGGAAGATACTACTTGCTCAAGTCAACCAAAATAATGATACACCCCACAGATTTAAAAAGTTTTGACTGAATGCTCACCCTGATGCATTTTAATTCAGAACATATACACTGAACGTCACTACAAAGAAGTCCATGTTACGTTTAATAACAGATGCAGGTCTGAATCCATACACTGTACGGTGTGTTCTTCAATACATACACCTGAGGCATTTGTGATGGTCTTACAGTATGTTTGGTGAGTATTCTCATTCCCCATAGCCCCAATGTCAATGTGCTGTAACTTTCATGGAGCTTTTACCTACCCAGGATGAAACCCTAATGCTTAGGAATCGACCACCTACTCATGTATTAGCTAGTATTGCTTAGAGGAATGGGTTTTCAGGCTGTTGCATTAATTTGGGGGTTGTGTAGGGAACACAAAAAGTGTTTCAGTGAACGAAGGGCTGGCAAAATGCTATGGAAGACATTTAGGTGTTAATCTATAGGGGAAAAAAGGAATTTTCGTTTTGTAAAGTAACTAATTTGATATTTGGTTCGCGTTATTGTTGCGGAATGTTTCTATGAGCAAATGAAAGATAACTCCCCATTTTAGGGTTCTGTGTATTTCCAGACAAATTTTCAGCAGTGTAGCTCAGGCCAATCTTCGCAAAAGCACTGTACTCATGCAGCTGGAGATGTGTACACACACAAGTAAGCCAAAGCACAGGCCTAATCTTTTAGATACCACACTTTGAAGAATGACTTAAGAACTAAAATTTCTTACTGAAAGTTAAGAGCTAAGTTTCAAAGCTTAATGAAATGAATAAGAGATCTTTTCTTCTTGTTTGAAATGGAATCAGAGCCATCCCTTTGCAACCCTTTAGGCCACCTAATTAAGAAAGTAAATGAAAGACTAAGTGAGCACACAACAAAACACTTTTCAAATACAATTGCCTGTGGGGCAACTCCAATGGAGTCTATGGTACCAACCAACAAACTCTGTAGGCACAACCTACCTGACAGTGTTAGTCCTGCTCCTGAGAACACAGTCACATTTGTTTAACTTCAGCTGCAGAATACTATAAGGACTATTGACATGCTTGTGGATGGCCGGCCATGGAAGTGTTGACTGAGAAAGACCCCAGTTCTGCAGTTACATTGAGTCATATTGACTTGTATATCTTACCTAACCCTTGTACAGTACGGATTTTTTATCTGAACATTTGCAGCCACAGAGAAAATGGTTTTAACTGTAGTATGTCAGAGTGAAACAACTGCGAACAGAACATGCTTATTACAGAAAAACAGCAAAAATGCTTTTACTTCTCATGGATTTATTAAAAAGAAGAGATCACACAGTGCTGCTTAATTGTACTGGTGTATTGTAATGTTTACTTACCTGTCTGACCTCTATAACTAACTAACTAAATAAATCTTTTGAAAAGACACAAGATATGGAACTTGACTAAACTCTTTCTTGTACAAAAACCTGGTTTGCATTTATCTAACTTTTACAACAAGTAGTAATGGATTTGGTGAGTAAGTTGGTGAAATTACTCAGCTGAAGACGACAATTCCACTCAGATGTGTAATGTCTTCAAAGATATCGTGAAAATGCTTTAAATGAACAGTGGTACATAATGAAAAGAAATCTGCTCTCCGCCCAGGCATAGTTATAGAAAGGTTATTGTTTTCCAAGATACTTTCAAAAAATTTCTTATCTTCCAGATCTTCAGATTTTTTTTTCAAGCATTGTAAACAAAGAAATTGCTTTTAAATCAAAATAGAAATATGAACAAAGGCATCACGCATTTTCTTCATTTTTATCCCCCACTTTAAAGAAAAATGTAAGTCACTGGAAGTGTCAGAAAGTAATAAAAACAGTAAGAGAATTATGACCTTAGCAGACAGACAAAGAAAAAAGCCTACGTAAAACTGAAAAGAATTCAACTAAATTTCACTGTGAATTCTGGGAAATGGAGAAACCTCTCTCATGTTCTTGTTCACAGCCAAGTTTTATGCAAATATATTCGTCCCTTCACAAGTGCATACTTTCTGCTGTGTCAGTCTGGACCCTCTTTGTGCCCCTGGCACAGCAGATCTACTGATACAGCAAGTTTTGCAACGCATCAGATGATAAGGTAGGAATTTCTAGACTTGCCAGTCTCAGGCCCTGAAATGTGAAACATATTTCAAAACTCTAACCTGTATGTGGTATTTGGAACGTAGACATCCCTGGCAGGAAACTCCAGGATTTCTCTCGTAGGTCTAACTCTGCTGTCTGGGTAAAGTTTGACTTGCAGCAACTCTGGAGTTAGACAGTAATGGGGATTCTCTGGAGCTGGAGATATGTCTATCTTTAATTGAGCTGTAAGAAGAAAATTATTTTATTAAAATAAGCAGAAGTTAATTTAAGTCAAAAAGCATATTCATGCTTTATTTCTTCAGGTGAATATCCTATATATTAATTTCATAAATAAACAAATGATAAATTACAGCCAATGTGGTTTTGTTAAAAACCAGTAACAGTGAATCAAAGTGATATCTGGGAAGAACCAACATAAATCATGTACAAGTCCCAAATGCTGTTCTCATAGGCAAGTTGGGGAAATACAGTCTAGATAATGCCACTGAGAGGCCCAACTACAGTTCAAAACTCAAAGTCTCATCAGGAATCTTGCCTATCAATCCAGAAGGATACATCAGGAGTTGCTGAAAGCTAATCTGCATCAAGATTATTGAGTATTTTCCTTAGCAAGTCAGCTGACAGTACTGACAGCACAATTCTCGTTGGTGGATGGCACTGAGGTTGGAATGACTGTAAAAATTTGGAAGACAGGAGAGTTGGAGAAATGGCATCAAATGACTAAGGTGAAACATAAGCAGGAGCAAAGGACTTGCATTAAGAAGGAGAAGCCAAACATACAAACATTAAAAAAAAAAACCGATTGGCATGGATCAATTCTGTAGAAAAGGGCTGGGTGACAGCAGTGACATGCGTAAGACACTGGGGAGAAATTCGCCTGCTTTGCTTGGCATGAGGTCTTAGGAGGAGCAGCATAACCAGTCTAGAGCACTGTGCTTGAAGAAAAGCATAGCCAGATTAAAGAAGCTCTAGCAGAGAGTAACAGGCAATTTTAAAATCACAACCTTCGACGAAGGGTTGAAAAAAACTGACATTGGTTAGGCTACAAAAAGGAGGAGTAAGAGTTAACTATTAACAGTATTCAAGTACTTGAAAGGTTGTGATAACTGCCCTGAGGGCATGACAGACCATAATCAGATTAATTTGCAGCAAGATAATTTTGCAAAGTTTTCTTAATAACTAACCTCACTACAAGGACAGATGAGTGCTAGGAGAGATGATCTAAGGAAGCAGTAGGATTGCTGTCACTGGAGATTTTTAAGAACAGGTTAAGTAAATATTGTCAGCAATATCACAGGTCAGGGACCAGTGATGTTTCACTGCTGGTGTGCCAGCGTTTTTATTTCCCTTTCTCAAACAGAGGTGGAGTCTGTTCCTATTAACCAAGTGGGAGTCAGGAGAGAGGTCTCCTCTCAGCTAGAAAGTGGTGTTTTACTCAGGAAAACAGAGGCTCCTCAGCCCCTAAACTGGCGTTGAGGTTTGCGTCCTCTTCTCACAGACACTACTCTCAGTGTGACAGGAGCTGCATGTGCATATGTACCAGGGAAAATACTGCCAAAATGTCATCTTTAGTGCTCATGGTCTACCAGGGATTGCTGTGGATGACTTCTTAGGGTTTTTTCATCTGCTCACTTCTAAGAACTGGGTGGCAACTGGGAAGGACTAACCAAACACCTTTAACACACGCGAGGCAAAAAGATCTTGTCCAATACCTGTGATAGGTCTCAGTCTCCGTAACACTGATGATGGGCGTCTCATGTCAGCAAGGAACTTGTACAAATCTTCATCGCTCAGGCGATCACCCTCCTGTTGGACATTGGAAAGAAAAGGGTTACCTATACAACCCTTCAGGATTGCGAGAGAATGAATAAACCATCTAATACTATAGTCTCTTTCCTCTGATATTAAAATGTACCTTCCCAGAACAAGGTGTTAAGATTAACATGCTAAATTACAGTTCATTTCTCCATCCCTTTTCCTTCCTTTTTTCCTTGTTAATCATCATGACAGCTGCAGGAACTTCTCATTGAAAACCTTTTCTCTGCCCATCAATATTATCTTTTTCAAAACTGAGAATGGCTGTTAAAAGATTTCCCCCAAATATCCAATTCTTAGAAAGTATAATAGTTTGAAAAAGTATCCGTCACTCAGGTAGTGATCCTTATTCTTCTCCTCTGCCTTTTTGGTGTGAGTCTAAAAGAGTTACTTTTCAGGAGAAGTGTTAAGAAACAGTGGGAAGTGGAAGGAGTCCACTGTCAGTCTTCATTCTGCCACATTCTAGTAGCTCAGAATTTCATTAATTTTGGAAACATTATAGAAAATGTGATTCTGTCACCCTCTAACTATCCAAAAGCAGAAGATATCTGATAATAAAGTTAATAAATCACAATATAAAAAAAGAAGCAAATGGGAAGAGAAAAACACTGGATAGTATTCAATTAATTGTACTCAAAGGGAGAAAAGGAAGGGAAGATAAAAAATAAAAAGTTATAGAAGAGTTAGAAACTTAAAATCTTAAATCAACGTTCAGCAATTTTTAAAGGACAAATTAATAAACTGTTTCAAAGTTATCAAGTGAAAACAACCTCGACAAAGTAAATAAATATATGCTTTTGTAAATCATTACTAACTCAGTGAACTGGTGTATATTACAAAGAGAGCTGCAGAACATGGTCAGTGGAATGGCTGCATTAGCCATACATTAATAATATATTCTTTTTCTTACTTTCTGCATCTTGGGTGAATACGTTACAGAACTGGATTTTATTAACCCACCAAGTAAAAGGAACTTTCTGCGCTGCTCTGTGTCACCGAGACCCCAGAGATACCATTGGCAGAGCCCAATTTCGGTCATACTGAGTTTCATGAAAGCACGGAGCAGCAGAGGCATGAGTCACCCTCCACCTACATGGTTTGCACCATGATAACTTCATGCCCTTGATGACATTTCTCCTTATTTACACTACTATATTTAAGAGTAGACTTTGGATGGCTATCCACAGTGAAAGTGGCACATAACCAAAACAATCAGAAAAAAAAAAAGAAAAAAAAAGAGCTTAACCAACTTTCAATATTGTATTCCCAATGATCGAGAAATCAGTCTAAAAGATATCTGGTTGTACACTATTAAATCCCTTTTTATACACAAAGGTGACATTGAAATAACAATTTTCCTTAACCAGATATGGCATTAAGCAAATCTCAGCAAAAATTAATGAACGGAAACCATTTTCTAAGCTTAACTAAAAATTTTATTCCATTCAATCATGTTTTCTACTGCTTCTCAGGAAAATCCCAAGCTCTGGTTAAGAATATCTGCCACTCAGCAAAGCCGTCTCAGAAGTGAAATGCTCTGTTTTCTCAGGCATCCCTGGATGCGTCCAGGAACTGATGACAACCTCAGACCACATTGATGAACCTGGTTCTCACCCTGCTGATGTTTCAACAGGATTGTCTATCACCCAATGAAACCAAAGGAGTCAACTCACCATCATGATAAAGACTATGCAACTCCTAGATTAGGACAAATATCCAGAATACTTTTTGGCACATACTAACCCAAAGAAGTTATCCTCAGTTTTTGTGAACTTGCTTCTATGAGCATTTTTCCAAATATGTTTACCAAAAGACCAGGCAGTGATTATTCCAATGCATGTTAGAAAAATCCGGACCAAAACAAACTGGCGTTCTTCTGGGAAGACCCAGTTCTGTTAGTTGGAGTGGTCAAGTCACTATGCCATATGCATCATCATTCAAGTCAAAACCAGCTTGTAATTTCAAATTACATAACATCATTATTCATAGTAAATTTATTGAAAGAATCCACCAATCGACTGTGGACCCACCGCAGGCAGAATTAAGCACCTGATACAATAAACCCACCGTACGCTGTTCAAAGATACCCTGTGATCAGGGAACAGACATTACATGCATTGAAAGCATCAGAAATGAAACATTCAGGTCTAAACTGATTTCACATGATCAAATCACTCTGACCAAGGAGCAACTCCTTAATTAGATAGCTTCATACAATACCTGTTTAAAGAAGTTAGTCACTGTCAAAGTAGCTGGTCTGAAACTGGTCAAATTGCAAGCCTCATCCCCACTTGTGGTTCTTTCTAACGAACGCCTCCCAACAATACTGGAATTCCGCCTCTCTGACCACGATCCTTTACGTTCTTCAAAAAATAAAAAATAAAAAGAGGGAGGAATTAAAAAAAAGAAAAAGAAAAACAATTGTCCAAGAGCGTACTTTTGTTCCAACCAGGATTTTCTACACAAGGAGATAGCTGCTGCTTTTGGAAATTATGCAATAAGCGTGATAGAAGAGGTGGTTATGCTAAGACAATCACACTCCTGAGGCATCAGGAGGCTATGAAGCACAGCTGACTACTTCTGCTCCTCTCACAGCAACCTCACCCCAGTGCCTTACTGCTATTATAAAAGTCTTTATCGTGTGGAGATTTATGTATTTCTCTTGCTCTGAAAGATGATGAAGTTGGCAGTTTTGGGGATGCTGAAGAGCAGTTTCAGATGAGCTGTGTGGTTCACAAAGATTAATCCACTCCTTTGGAAAATGTTCATCAGCCTGTAACGCGCTCTCAGTCTTAGAAGCCTGGTTTTAAATAATATAACAGATGGTTTGCTTGTAAAATCCTTGAAAGATAAATCCATTTGTTATCATGGACTTTTCTGTTTTATTTCAACCATGACCCAAAGACTATGAGAAGGCCTAGGGCAGGGGGAGGAAAGCCATAAAAGGAGAAATAGCAGCTACAGTGTATGAATCAAGACTTCAGTAAACTCTGAATTTGTCCACATTCCCTCAGGCAGATGCCCGATACTGTACCTCCCGTGCCAACTTCTACTTCTGTGGAATCTCTTTCCAAACTTCCAGCGCTGCTCACGATGTTCATTAAATGAATGGCTGTCCAGGCGAAAGGCATTCGATACTTGCCTAGTCTTTGGCAAAACTGTTCTGCCTGGCATTTCAGTTTTTCCAACTTTTCCTTATTCTGTGAAGAAAATGTTCAATCCAAGAGATTAAAAGGAAAAGAATAGGAAAAAAGGTTCATTTAGCAAAAGCAGTATCTTTTCTAACTTGCAACGATTTTGTGCTTCAATAGCACCTTCTAGAAGAGGATCATTAAGTGCCAGGCAATCAACCTTCTGCTTCACAAAACTGCCATCAGGCCAACCGTACCAGACGCAGGACAGCCCGAGAGTCAGAGCAGCTGGCTTCGTGCTCTTCAGGCTCCTGAACAGCCTGTCAAACCTCAGTGAGCTCCTCTGCCCACTGCCCTTTTAAGAAAAGCTGAATTTTACTCGGTGAAGTCTGCAATGGTCTTTCTTAACGTCATTTTATGCAGCAGGTGCTCAGATCATCTGGAGTTGCGTAGGAAACTGCAAACATTCCTCAAATAAGCAGTATCATACTCATTTTATTGAGGGAAAAAAGGATTAAGAAATAACTTTTCCATGTTTCTGCATATGGAAGAGCAATTTTTTGTTTTGGAAAGGTTGTTACCTACTGGCCTTTAACAAGTTCCCAGGTCGGGGGGGTGGATAACAACAGAGAGCTCTGTTGCTCACACTCCTCTAGTTCAGGACAGGCTTATGCACCTTGCTGGGAAGGAGACCTTGAAAAAATCACCTTTTCACCAACATTCCCAAGCATCCCACAAATCCAATTCCGAAATTTCACCTAGGCACATGTCAACTTATCGATCACAGGCAATGTAGTTTTTTATTTTTGTTATCTATATACCTGAGGTGAAAGATACCCGTTTTTCATATTGTGGTGCAGTGATATAAAGACAGAGACAAACAAAAAAAGTTGAACGCCTTCAGTTGAGAATATATTAGAACTTTAGGAAGGCAAAACTTTGGTAGAGTTTGATCGGAACTAACAAATGAACATCCCAGCGCCTTTGAAAAAAGCATAATGGAAAGCCTCTTAATCACAGGAAGGGCTGGCATCTGTTTTGCCTTTCCTCCAGTCCCCCCTATTACCCTTTAATCTTCACTTGGCTCAACCCAATTGTACAAGAAATAAGGAACAGTTTCTGAGTGTCATAAGCAATGCTTCACATTTTAGGTACTCAAGGTTTCCTTTCCATGCTCTCTTGTACATTTTAGAAACAGGAGTTGTAAAATAACATACAGAGCTCAAGTTAGAGACTTCTCCTTCTGACTAGAAGTAGAATAGTAAAATCGGAGATTTGCTATGCTATAACCACTGTTGTATTGGAGAAAGCACTTCAGAAAAGCAAATAGTAGCCTGTGGGTTAAAAGATAGAGGAAAGGCTACAGTCCGGGTGCCACTGAATCCTGCAGGTGCTACCAGCATTCCGGTTTGCTCCTGAACCTACCAAACCTGCAATTCCCACCCAGACTCCAATACGCTACAACGAGCAACCAGCTGCCAACGGCAGGGAATAAGATGGCATTCTTCCCTGTGCGGAAACCTCTGCTTTTAGTCCTGCGAGGAGACAGGCTGCATTTAAACATGCGAAGGAAAGACACAGAATCAGTCAAATTGGGGCAGGTCCACGCCATCCACTGCACTTTAAAACGCCCAGGACTGTACTGCACAGGACAGTGCCTGAACTGTTGGAGGCAGGAATTAAAGGAACATTGTTAATGAAAAAAAAACGAACACTAAGGTATAAAAATTTAAAATTACCCTTACTATATGTAAAACTGACAGCTTCATCCTGCTATTGAGTGTGCCCTTCTTTACAGTATTAAGAAAAAAGAAAAATCAGCAGAAAATACCAGAAAAAAAACCAAACCAGAAATGCACTGCAATTCAAATCAAGGCCTGATGGAGAATCTCCTGTTAACATATTTCATCCACTTTATAACCCTTCTAGAGGACGGTAGAGGTACTGTGATGGGGTTAAGCTCCAGAAGCAATGGAAAAGTTGAAATTTTACTGCAAATTCACATCAAAGGCTGCCTTCACTTGAACCAGCTATAAGCACACAGCTGATCCTTCGGGACAGGGAAACACAGATGAGTGAGTTTGATGGTAACCACACATCTCCCCTGTCAGCTACAAAAGCTGATGACCTTTAACTACTCTACCCCAAGAAGGCATCAAGATTCAAGGTCTTCGACTCTTCTTTGGCCTTTAGAATTTGACTAGATTCTTAATTAAAAATGGATACTTTTAACAACAGGAACAGTATCAATGGCTGCTAAATCCAAGGTAAAAGAAAACAATTTATGTTTAAATTGCTAATAACAAAATGCCTTAAAGTGCTTGTAGCCAAATTTAATCAAAACATAAAAAAAATTCTTACCTTTGCTGCATCCGATTCTTTAAAAATCATATAAGGCTCTGCACACTCCCCAATATCTCCCTGCTGTAATACTTTTTCCAGCTGAGAAGGGAAAATGAACCATTATAAGGACATATATCCAGCAAGGATTGTTAAATTAAACAAACACTAGGAAGCAAAAACATTCTTTCAAGAGTTAAAGCTTGATTTTCCTTTGTGAGTCAGGGAACAAGCACTGCACTCAAGTTCTTAGAGCCATTAAGTTCCCAGATCTCCAACTGTAACTGAATCACAAGTGTAAAATATAGGTTCAAAGGGAATATATACCACTTCACTTTGGTTTGAACGATTCTAGAGACACTTTCAGTTCGTTTTTAAGGTCTTAAAGACATCTTACGCTGTCTTCAGCATCATCTTTTTCAGAATTCTGTTCTGCATATTAAGGACCTATTGCAGCAGCACAGAAAGGTAACTCAGATGCACTCAGCTAAAACAAGCACTATTTTAAATCACTGTGTTGTCAAATCAAATAATGAAATAATTTAAATTAGCCAAAGAGTATATGTTTGCTTCTGATGTCTCCAAGTAACTCAACGTCTCTTGAACATAAAACCACTTAACACTCACCTTCTAACAGAAATATCTTCCCTATTACATGCACAAAGACTGTTTCTTCCAGAAGCATCCTGGCCGTCCCTCCCACACCCGCTACTGTGCACGTGCTGTTATTAGATTGGAATATCTTTAAACTTATCCCATGCTTATAAAGCACCATTCATACTTGTCTATCAGTAGAACTCCAAGGGGCTACCACTGTATAAAGAACAAAACTACTTTCCATCAATTCTTGCACTCCCTGGTGAGTTCATGCTAGCAATACCAGCTGTCTGAAAAGTGGTTTCCCAGTGAGACCCATGTGAACATGCACCCGATGAGGCACGCTACGCATCTGTCTTATTTATCCCTGACTATACCCTTTTCATCATCAAATCAAAAAATCACCTAAGCCACCAGCTCCTCCTAGATCACTGGTTTTACAAGCACTAATGTGCAGTCACAAGCTCTTTCGGACAGATCCCCATCTCATAAATATGGGGTTCTCTCTTCCTCATATCTCGTAAAAATCAGAAAAGTGAATGTGTGCACGCAGGCAGAAGATGATTTTTAGAATGAATTCAGAGAATCATACCAAAAATTGGAGATCACAGAATATGCTCCGACATGACTGAAAGCGTTATTCTCACCTGGGACTGTTTTATCATGACACAAAGCCTTAATTCATTTTTAAAAGCTTATTCCTCACGTAAGAAGCAGTTCACGAAGAACTTGCACAAGCCTCAGTCAACAGGGTTCTCAAAACACAGCACGTAGCGAGCAGGCAATGTAACCACTGCCTGTGAACTGAAAGCATGTACTGAACTCCACTTTTTACAAAAGGATGATTTTTATGCAGAGACCAGCTAAAAAAACTGATTCAAATGCCAAACTGAACTAGTAACATTTGTGCACTCATTGAATCAAATGAAAGAAGAGAAAATAACTTTTATCTTTGTATACTTTATTCCAGGAATGACCAATGTGGCATTTTATTTCAGTTATGGATTTCACTCTCTTAGCAATTTCGATTCTTTAAGACATTTGAAAATCTGGCTTAAGGGCATATATCATTTTTGAAATGAGATTCAGATCAATATGTATTTTTAAATCACTCACTTATCTGTCATCTTAAGGAGTCAGCACATTGTTTCATACAAAAACCAAGGTCAAGCCCCAGAAAGCTGCTCTATATCAAGCAAACCTTTGTGCTCTTTTCAATTTCTCAATAATGTAACAACGCATATCTCCACTGAAGTGTTTCTGTTACAAAGGAACTTAACGTACTGAGAATATCTGAAATGAAACAGAATTCTGTGGTGTCAGTCTTTATGCTTTTGAGACTAGAATTCTGGTCTCCAAATGTAAATAAGAAGTCAACTAGTCAGGCAGACTTGTTTATATTTTATTTTAAATAGAAAACAAGAGACAATAATAATGTAAATTCTCTGGCATTTCTTACCTTTATTACCAGAAAGACATCTTGAGAGGGATAAGTGATAGAAAAAATGGCAGATCTGGCCAGCGTGGATATAGCAGCAGGGGGCACATGTGGACGAAGCATTCCCTTCATTTGTTCAGAGTTCAAATCAAAGTAGAAATTTTCTGAAATCTAAAGAAGAAGTTGAGTTGGGGAGCTTCAAGCATTAGTTACAAATTTTTTTTTTTGGTAAACTCTTCATAAAAACAACGAACAATTTAAAAAGACAAGTAAAAAACCTAACAATGTTGTCTCCTTTCAAACCATGTATAGAAAGACAGACAAAAAGGCTTTTTCATTAAGAAATCAAGGCAGGACAGTAGGAAAGGAAAAGGGAAATGGAGCAAACAATACACACTACCTATAAAATTTCCTCCACCTCCTGTAAGGTACGTAGTTCCATCACAGGACTAGGAATTACAATTGCTATCTGAATTGAAAATATCAAAGCATCAAAATAGAAAATGATCTTTAAGATCATTCACAGAAAAAAAAAACCCCAACACATCTTGAAGGAGAGAGAGTGAGCTTCTGCGCTGAAACACCAAATCCTCGACTGTATCAAGGCTTCAAAGCCAAAGTGAATGTGAGCTGGTTATCAACACCAGAGGTCACTAAAGAACTTACTACATGAAAGAAAAAGAATAGAGTAATGAGATGATAAAATTGGCTTATGAAATGTGATTTAAATATTAAACAAAGTTCACATAATATTCCACATACTCTCATCTACATAACTTAAAACTCAATGCATTAAATTCAAGTCTTAAAGAGATAAATGTCAAAATGCATATTTTTAACATTATTCTCTCTACTACTGCTAGTATCTTGAATTAGAAAAACTAAGAGACTCTTCAAATATTAAATATAGAACATAAATAGGGGAATAAATGTATTTTGCGTTTCCTATAACTTAGATCTTTAAAAGACTGCTCAGTTTTGTTTTGATTTTAGCAATTTTAGCATGTATGACTTTCTTGTGCATTATTAAAATGTTACTTGGACACACACCATGCTGAATCATGAAAAAGAGATTAAGAAAGTCATAAAAACTTAATCTAAATAAAAGGTTTCAGTTACTTAAGGTCTCTCTGGGGAAGAGACTTTTGAAAGCCAAGATTGGACAATATATATATTCTGATTTCAGGCACTCACACATTAGATAATATTTTTAGAAAAGTGGTTATACTTCAGCTGTGTTACTAAGCAGAAGAGCACACAAGATGGTTCATGAAATGCCTTCATCATTCTTCCAACCACTAGTATGTCACTGTCTTCAAAATGGTTTGTTTCCAGAATTAATTCCTCCTTTTTTTTTTAAAATACAGGTTTGTAATGCTTCAGTGGAGATGTCATCACTAAAGTAATTGAAAACCTACCTTTTTCTTTTCTTTAACATCATACAAAGCCAAACTTGCAAAAATGGGCTCAATTTCTATTTCAAATCTTAAAAGAAAGAAACACATAACATCAGTTGACTTGCATTTTGTAAGAAAGAATAACCTACCCTCTCCCCAAATCCTTCCTGGGTGATGCCTGACCACTGTTTAGCTGAGATGTCAGGAACAGCTGAGCCAACCTAAGGGCTTCCTCCTGCTGAAAAGGGATCTTGCTCCCCAATTTTACCCCAGCTCCTCTCCTGTCCTGCTTCCTCTGGATCAACCCTGCTCACTTCCACCAGGACGCGCATTGGCGCTCCCTGGACTTTCTAAAAGCCATTTCAACTCATTGACCCAACAGAACAGTTGGGATTGGGGTCACAGGACACAAAGCATACCTCTACAAATGTTTTTATCCACTTCAAGTGTCGTTTGAAAGCTGAGCAAAGCAACCTAATAGCTTCCTTAAAGGGAGAGGAATTATTAATTGGGATAGCTGGACCACTTAGCTCCCCTGATTACCTTGAGAAGCAGTCCTGTGTGCTAATTTAATACGCTGACCTGTTGGTATCGCTAAATAGCCAACTGCTCCTCTCAGCATTACTGACCAGAAAGCTCCTTCTTCTGGAGTCAGGGACAGCTGTTTTGGCAATTTTCAACGCCTAACTTTTGTCAGAAAACACCAGTATCTCACAAACTCTCTCAGAAAGGTGTCAGTTTTTCAGAGTAACTGTTATCAAGTATTTATGCTATCTCAAACACTTCCAACAAAAACACTAACCTACCAAATAGAGCTAAACTTATTGTTAAATCACCCAGAAAGTTAAAGAAATTAAAAACTGTTCAGAACCTGTCCCTACACCAAAGTGAGCAGGGGCTGAAATGCTATTCCCCTGTCTGTGCAGCCTCTCCATGAAATTACTGCCCAATCCATGGTGGGACACCCCCACGCACCCCGTCCTTGCACAGAGCTCTCAGCTTTTCAGCCTGGAACTCTTCCTGCCAACAGGGAGAAGAATAACATACAGGACTGCATCATCAAACAGGTATTTTCTCTAGTTTTGCAACAAAGGTGAGATTAACCTGAAAATGACCCTGCTTAGGTCATCTTAGCCTTCTCCCTGGGGAAGAGACTACATACTTCTTTTTGTGCCACTAAGATAGCATGATCTTGGATGCTCGCTACTACAACTGTCAAGTACCGTTGCGGAGATTACTTTGGTACACAAACAAGCATGTACTTGGGCAGATTTACTATAAATTTACAGTCAGCGAGAGACGCTTTAATAGCAGAAATCATTAATTTCCAGGATCTAACTTATTTATGCTAAAGAGACCATCCTTTGGAGAGGAAGCTCCACTGCTACTGCATATTATGTTGTTCCAGTTCATAAAAGGCTGCAAAATCAGTTCATTTCTATGGCTATATTAGGTCCTGGAGTACCCTACGAGCAGGAGATATGTCCCACACATATATCTCAGTTATGAGCCGCAATGTAGTCTAACCGGAGCTCTCTAATAAGAAGGGTTGACCTAACTGAGGACACAGAAGATGAATACAGCAGTGTGGAAAATCAGTTTTGTACTTTATTTCTCCAAGGGAATAACAGTAAAATTTTACCTTGTGTTATTAGAGAAGAGTTATAGGCAATGAACCAGCTGCAGGTAACCCTATATTCAGGAGCTTCACTTCATTAAACTTGTTTAACAGGTTTCTATTCCTCCAGTTAATGCTTGCTAAGTATATAAAGTCTTCAGTCTTAAAGGGACACACTCAAGGTTGTGGAGCCTAAACTTTGGCAAATGTTTGGTTGCCTTATGTTTTAAGGCTTAAGCATTTTTAATCTTTTTTTTTTGTCCACTTAAACATCCTCGTTACAGAGCTGAACGCCAATGACTGGCCAACCTCAGAGACCTGAACGGGCGCAGTGAAGCCTGGGTGCTAGTAACATGGAACAGGTATAGCTACAGACTGGCTGAAAAGCAGCACAGAGAAAGGCCAAGGAAGGTGAACGCTTTCTGTATCACACCACTAAAGAAGGTCTTGAAGATAAAACTGTCTGACGCACAGTACTGTGTAACTTATCCTTTATAGAACTAACCTTTAAGTCTATGACCAACCAAACAATGTTACATCCCTTCAAGGGTAATAAACAAGGCAGCAGAGTTGTTCCAGACACACGTGGATACAACAGCAGATTTAAATTCTCAATTTCTGTAAGGCAGCTGCCTGTTGGAGTGATACTTACTTAAGGGACAAACACTTCACCAGGAGTCTTTGGCCAAAGTGTTCTTTGGGTACTTCAGGGACACTAAGTCGTTCTATAGGCTCCTCCTGAAATTTGTCACAGGAAGAGCAATTTAGAGACACGACACTTGTACAAACCACTAATACCATTATGAACCAAACATACGTATCACTTTTTTCTTCTAAGACACTAGCACCAATTTAATCCGAGGCTTACCAGCATGTTGCATTCAGCAGCAGCTATAAATATGCTAAATTAAATCCCTTTAATGTTTCTACATTACGGGGGATTGCATAACCATAAAGGAAAACCAATCTTCAGAAAGTAGCATCTATGGTAAGACAATATGCTAAAAAACACGCGACCCGCAAAATAGCCAAGGTTCTCACAGATATTAAACATAGGTGATCTTAACTCCTTTAAAACCATGGCAGACTGACAATTTTCACGTTCCCTACATCCTTCATTTTTTAGTCTCACCCACATGTATATAAAAATACCTCATCTGGTGCTGGATGTAGTGCAAAAAGCTCCTTATGCCTACTGGACTTCCTCTGATCTTCATTGTGGTGGTCAATCTCTTCATTTGGGGTTCGGTCCAGTAGGTTTGGGAGAAGGGCATCTGGAAGGGAGTTCTTCAGATCAAAAATACTGCATGCCCAGCTGCCCCGGGGAGTATCGTCAATCGACATTGAACGTCGTTTAAGGTCATCCTGAGATTCAACAAATTAAAAGCAACTTATAATGGGAAAGGGACTGCACTTTTAAAATGCGACTATAAATTAGGTTTTATGTAGCAAGGTTTTAAAGGTACATTACTTGTTCATCCTGGTAACTGTTGCCATCTGGAGCTTCGTCAGATTCAAAGATCTGTTTGGGGAGCCCCTTTTGCCTTTCCTTCTGTTTGTCTAAGGTGTTAGGATTAAATCCAGTTCCCAGCTTGTGATATCTGAAAACAAAGTATTTCAAATGCATTCTTAGCATCCTTTTTGACCTCAAACCCAGAAGGAGAATTACAAAACAAACCCCATATTATCAGTGTGGGTCCTCTCAAAGCATAAACTGCTCTCTGCAAACAGTATTTCCAGTCATCCTCCACTGTAGCCGGGTAATAACCCATCAACCAGTATTCCAGTACTACAATGTGACTCTGTTCAACTATAAAACAACCCCGGGTGATGTCAAAAGAAGTATTATCAATGGCCAATTAAGGTCACCATAAAACATGCAGTTGTGAAGCCAAGCTTAAAACAGGACAAGAACATGGGGATGGAAGGCCAGTGGTTCTGCTGGAGCAAGAACTGACTTGGAGCAGACATTATTAATACCTTTAAAACCAAAACACCAACTTCAGGTAGGACTGCACGAAACGCAGAGGTCCTGACCACCTCTAGAAAACATATGACTTCGACCTCAACTCAAATGAGCATCTTCCTAGAGCACCTTTATAAACAGAATCGGGTCCTTCAGAGCTTTGCAGGGCGTAAGAGCGCTTGGTAGTAAACAGTCTGTCTACTGTTGCTGACAAGATCAGATCTCTTTGACTAACAAATTTTTGGATGCCAAATGGCACTATGTCTATATTTACACACACATATGGCCAGAGCCACAGCCTCCTTACAATACGCTAAGTCAGTTCCTGAAGTAGTGCTGGGGTCACATCTAGAATTAATTGTTCTTATCCCGCACTGTTACTAAAGTCACCACAGAAGGATGCACAGTCACGTGAAAACCATGGACGTGCTAGCAGTGAATAATGAAAGCGAGGAGAAAAAGGAGGAAAGCATTTTCCTCACTAGGTTATAATTCCAGAGCTGAACAATACAATCTGTATAATCCTCACCTGGATGTCTGCATGTCAATCACAGCTCCACCAACTAGTGTAAATTCATTCTAAATCAGACCTGACTTCAGAGGTGCTTGTGACCATTGCTGCCATCACTTTAGCTTACAGAAATTATGCCATAAGGTTGAAATTAGAATATGTTATTGCTTTTTCCAGGCCAGTAAAGAAAACTTATTTACCTCTTCCAATACCATTAAAGTAATCACTGAATGGATGGATTTGCCTGCCCCAAAAAACATTTTGGTTACAAAGAACAGTAGACAGAGACTGACATAAACATCATTTCCCCTGGGGTGCGGGAGAGAGGAGGATGGCACATCAAAAGCCATGTTCTTCTAAACCCAGAAGAGCTGGATTTTGTGCCCCCAGAGCCAGTGAAAGCACTTGTAACCATCCAACAGGATGGACTGAGAAACCTGTCAGCATCCTTACTTGAAAAACAATTCAATCCTTCCCAGCCAGGCTGTCGGGTTCTTCCCCTGCTCCAGCGGTAACCCTTCTGTTTCTACCCAGACCAGTGCCATGATTTTATCCAAGTAAAAACTGCTATGGATATTTATGGAAGTGTCTCTCCTCCTCTGAAGGGGCTAGACAACGTTTGACTGTAGTTCAACAATCACTCAGCACACCTTCAACCCACTCAGGTAACTCTCATGTCTTTAGCTTCATACCTTCCCTGACACCTTCCAGAACGCAACCTGCGGCTGATCTGCATAGGACAGAAGGCTCTACTGCCTCCAACTAAACCTCCTCAGTGCAGGAATCACAGCCAGGTATTCCAGACACCAGCGAAAGTCGCTGAGAAACCAAGAGGTGTGCTGGCTGAGTGGGTCACATTGCCCAAGCCTACTGCGCCTTCTCGGCTCTGCCCACAAAGGTTGGTAGTTAATAAAGCATCTCTCTCTCTCTCGGGTTTCTTCCTGAGTGGGTTGGTGGGTTTTTTTGGTATGAGATTACAAAACACATTTTTATTAGGTCATCTTAGCACTGCACAGCATATCTTCAGCATCCCCTGAAGTGGTTCTCAGGACAACATTAAACCAGTGAATTGTAGCAACTGCCACAAGGGCAGAGCTGTAGCTGTAGCCGAGTCATTTGTAGGTGATGCACATCACACGGATCACTTACTCCTTGACAGTAGCTCTTGAAGTCATCAGACTTTCAATCATCCGAGAGAGTGTTTGTTCCAAGGAAAGCTACTCAGAAACCTTCCTGCTAATTTGCATAAATTAATCAATGCATGCACATTCTCTAAACTGTTAACTCATTAGGTAAATGTTGTGATAGTTCACATATTAACAATTATTTGTTTAAATTACATACTTTCTCCAAGTCTCTTTGGGAACAAATGAAAGCTGCAGAGGGCACCTTATCTACGAGGTGGTTGTGACTGCACATAAATCTTACTTTGTTACAAAATTAATGCAATTTCTCTCTAAAAAGAGCTAAAAAAGATATGGAACAAAGAAAGAAACAAATGCTGAAAATAATTTTACTTGTTCGCGTTCCCTAATTTATCTACCATTCCAAAGGAGCAACCCTTGACTAAAATGGCCTAGATTTTCAAAAATGCCCCGCGGGGTTTTGACGTCTGAGATCTAATTTTCAAAACACAAAGCCTCATTTCATCTAAACACAAAGCATCAGTTCAGCTGAGCTGAACAACTAAAAGCCAGGGCACACAGAATCAGTAGCCAGGACAATAATTTGTGAGCCTCCTCATACCAGCTATCCATCCTGCAAAAATTTAAATATGCAATCAAGTTGACAAATACCACAGGGGAACTCACTTTCTGTTCACAATCGCCCAGTCTTCCGTGTAACTTCTCACACAGTCCCTCACATGAGGGTCCATCTCACTGTTAAAAGAATAAAAACAAACACCTTCAAAATCACGGACACGATAGTGACTTCTTAAACATACATACTTCCACTTCGGTTTGTATTTACTCTTTCAGGCATTTACAGACAAAAATTTCAGGTTTCAGCCTTGCAGATACTCAAATGCAGAACAATTCATTCCCTGGAGCGAGGCGTCACCCTGTCACCTCCTACCTCTCTTCGGGCACGGCCGACACAAGCGTTCGACATTCTCGGGGGGTGTACACAACCTCGATGTCATCGGGAGGAAACTCAAGCAAGTCTCGCAGAGGTCCGGTCTCCAGGGGCGGGTGTGCAATAAGGTAGTCCTCCAACTCAACCGGGTCCACTGCTTCTGTAAGCGGTACCTGGGAAAAGACAAGCGATGGAAGGGTCTTAAAACAAGGTGGAAGAAAAAAGAAAAATCCCATGCACATAGTCTACTTTCTTTTTAAACCAGCTCTTCCGCCTTGTTGAGGAAACTTGATGTAACATCAGGCAATAATTAACCCTAGTAGTGTTAACTTTAGCTAATACACATCTCAAAGCTGTTTTTCATGTCTCATCTTTTATCTGATATTTCTCTGGATATTTCTGTGATGCATACCATCATCATCTAAAAAAAACACAAATTGAAAAAAAAAAAAGATTTTAATCTATTTTCAAGCAATTCATCAGTCTGCATCAAAAGAAAACTTTGCACTTTATTTCCCATGCATATGACTCTGTATTTGTTTTTGCCATGCTCTGATCACAAAGGGAACCTTCACCCTGATCCAAGATGCGAGAACCCTTCCACCCTCAGGCACAGCCCCCCAGACAGGAATCCAGAGCGGGGACTGATTTAGCAGGAACTCGGGAAGCCACAGAACTCTCAAGTTTGAATTAAACCACTTCTCTGAGGAACACAAAACACAACGTTGGTTGGTCTACTACAGGTACAAGTTTAACCACCTCTTCTCCCTGATATTAGGATCTCTAGTGCCAAGATGACTGCCAATGCGAGGAAGGGACACAGCTCTAAATAAAACGGCACCTTTCCTGGGCACAAAGCTTGCACCCAAAGCACAAGCAATGACTGAACAAATACACATTCAGGAAAACAGTCGATTTCACTGGCAGTACTGATCTCACCATACTGAAAAAAAGTGAGCTGTTTTTAGATACGTGGAAAAAAAAAAATTGCATAAACTGGATTCATACTCACATTGCATAACTGTGTATTTTTACATATGTATATTGTATGTTTTTACATATGTATATTGTATAAATACATATATATATTCTGATATGAGAACATTATGCTATGAGGCTATACATAAACATAGACATTAAGAAAATGAAAGACTGAAAACAAGTTTTGAGGAACCTGTCTCTGCAGCAACTGACAGATTTCCTAGAATTCCCTGGCACATCCCAGCAAGGCTGAGTGGTTTAATGAGTCACAAAAACACATCAAAATTTAGCAATTTTTTTCTCTACTACTTCCTCTTTCCTGTCATCCACAAGATTTCTGTGGGACAGGGAAGTATCCCATAGCTTGTCGTCTGTTGGAGATGACTTTAAAAAGAACGCTTACTAAAGTTTTAAATGTGCTGCTCAAAAAAATTGCTATACCAACCCCAAATTCCAGTTTTTAAACTTCTATTGCCAAAAAGTTCTGAAATGAATCAACTTGTTATTCAAGGAAAAAGACTTGGCTAACACAGCGGGTATTGAAAGAATCTCTCCTACCGCAGCCAACTTCAATGAATACTGCAATTTTCTTAACACGCAGAAGGCAAATCCTTCAGCAGAAAAATGGCATGACTCCAATGAAGTCAGGTGAGTTGGACGAGATGACTTTATGCCAGATAAGAATCCGGTCCACCAAAAAGATATGATGTCTAGAAACTCAGTATTTAGTTCTGCAATTTAGGTAAAAGATACAAATTAATTTCTGTGTAAAGAAATGCACCGTCATCTATTTAACTCTGACCCCATCACCTTTTTTCCCCTTCTAATCCTGAACTCTTGAGATGAACTTAAAGCATGTGATTTGGAGAACTTTTGAAAATACAAACCAGATACTTTTAACTGTTTTCATCACTGCAAAACTCCCAACGAGCAGAACTTGTCATTGCTCTTTCCCACATTACAGTTAACATGTCATCACCTCACGCTATCTGTTTCTGACACACAGATAGCCCGGCTCCATTTGGCACCCGATAACTGACAAAACGCACAGCAGTGGAGCGTGACGGTTTATTATTGAGGAATTGCTAAGAGTGCAAGGTTTTTTTCCAGAAGAGCTGCTGCATAATACTACTGCTACTTTGCCAGCAGATAATCCTTTCCACCGATAAACCTCAAGCCCAAAGAAGAGTAAGAACCCAGAAATGAAGACACTTTGCAAATGAAGATTAAAAATACGAAAATCACGGGGCAAAAGCCACAGAGGCATTGGGTAGCAGAGGTGCTGGGAAAAGGCCCTCCCTCTGGTCCTCTGGTGGCCAGCCCAGAGCCCCGGCCAGGCAGCCATGCAGCTCTGTGCTGGACACTAAAAGCATCACCGCTGGAAGAAGGCCAGAGGGTTAGGGTGGCCTCGGAGGGTGACTTCAAGCTGCTTAACTGACCCTATTTTTAAGCCCTACCATTTTAAGACTTACTTTTATTCCTCCTGCTGATCTCCCTTCCACACCGGCAGCTCCAGGGCTGAGGCACCATCCAGTGCGTTTGCTCAGCAAAACTGAGGTGACCATGAAAGTGTTGGGCTTCGGCCCAGGTGAACTCATTTACCTGTGCATGTCCCCAGGCTAACGAAGAGGAACCTTTTCCTCATTCTGTCCCATCTTTCTAATCCTTTCATCCTGATAAACATTAGAAAATTACAACAGACAAGGAAAAAAGCTCTGTATTAACACAGAGATGAGGGGGACATGCAGGACCGAGCAGACACAGGGCAGAGATTGCCACTGCCCTGAACGCACCGTGGTTCCCCGTTCCTGGCATTCTACATCTCAAACGCCGCTTGTCCAACTAGAGCGTTGTAACATCGTATTGGACAACACATGAAGGCACTGACTGCCTCGATAAAAACCACCTGATCCGGAAAGGCGGGCAGTACTTGGGGGGCTTTCCACCACCAGGTCCCAGGTCTGCACTCCGGGGCTTTCCAAGTCCTTCGTACATCTCAGGATTATGCCCAAGGTTGCTCTTCACAATTTTCCAGTTTGTCTCCTCAGATAACTATTGTGCCATGAAGATGTAAACAAACATAAAAGTCAAACCCAGAAGCCTGTGTTAGACTCACCATCTGTGCAGCCAGAATTACTGTCTAGCACCTGAGTAAACAGGCCAAACATAAATTCATGGTTATGAAGAGGAACTACTTTGTGTCAGACTATTGGCAGATAAAAGGCACGCACATTATTTTAAGCTTTAGATATTTGTGGGGGAAGAAGTGATGAAAGAGGAGGAGGAAATAAGGATGAACAAATGCACCAAAAGGAAAATGAACCCAAATGGTGTCCCGGGGTCTGAACTGAACCACGACAGCTCCTCTCACGGCTCTTGCCGCTGATGCCTTAACCTTTCCTCCATCCTGCATCCCTCTGAAGTTGTGGATGAGACCAGGAACAGACACAGTACATATACAAGGGGATATTCCCGTGTTATCTGCAACCTGGCCAAAGCCTCCTGAAATCATCATACGAAACCATCAGATCAAATGCGCGCACCGAAGGAGTCGGACGAGTTCAGACAAAGACCAGGTTATCCAAGCTCATCATCCCAGCCTCACCACTGACGGAGGAGCAGAACCTGCTCTATCATCTCATCTCCGAGTCTCCAGGCCCAGCTTACCTCCTCGCGGCACCAGGAAAAATAACGAGGCACCCAACTGCCGACTCCCCTGGCCTGGTAGGACTGTGATACTTTCTTAGTTTACAAAAGTTCCACCCTGATCCTTGTGCACCGCTCCGATGCACAGCCGATCTCCAGCTTATCACAAGAACAGCAAGTCTCACTTTCGGCCGCATATTAAAAGGTTTTGAAATCTGCTGCGGCAGAAATGGGGGAACCGCTGAGGAGCTATAAAGCTGTCCTCTCCCCCAGCCCTGCTTGCTGGCAGGCTGCAGACAGCGATCCTCAATGCAGTCTTCATCCTGCTTCCAGGAAAAGCTTTTTTGATTCCTCCCGATAGCTCCTAGAAAGCAGCAGTAGGCATCTCCTCCACGAAATGCAGCCGCTTTTTCTTCATCAGCCTTCCAAAGGCACAGGGACAATTTCAGTCAAGTATTTGCAAACGTGCAGTTCACCTACCAACCGGCTAATAAATGTAACGGGGGAATACTGGAGCGTTACTGTAAGAAATGACTGACAGGGTGTCCATTTCTTCCAAGAAGAGTTTATTAAGGGCCTCCAGAAACCGAAGCTGTACAGGAACTCTATCTTCCCCAACCAGGACTATGGAATAGTCTAAATTAATGGCAAAGAAATGCTAAAAATACGCAAAGGAAAGTCTGCTCCCAGAAATACGATTGCTGCTCTTTTTTCTTTAAAAGAGCACTTTGATTTTGTGTGATATTCTTTGATTTTGTGCGAGCTGTAATTCCAGATCAAATTTTGAACAACCTTTCAGACGATTCCTTTACGCAGTTTTCACTCAGTCTTTATCCCAGGATCAGGCACTGCCACATCACTCGGGGCACGTGCGATTCTGGTGCTCTTAAAATGAGTAAGACTACATGGGGAGAAAGGGGCCACGGGGTTTGAGTAAGAGGGGCATAACCTACCAACGTAAACACCAAACACAATGTACTGATAAACTGAAAGTACAGAAGAAATCCAATAGGACTCAGTCCTTTGCAGACTTACACAGCCCAATTACCCCAAATCAAACACATCGCTTGCAAATAACGATTCTGCATACATGTGTCCTTAGCCCAACTGGAGAGACACGGTCTGGCAGCCTAACTTAGACACCAGACTGATTGATTTGGTTTATATGAACTGTTTAACACACACGTTCCATAGGTGCATCCGCGTTGTTGCAGTTATGGCTCTCAGCAGTTGCATTACGAAACCCTATTTCAAAGGTTTACAACTCTCCTGCAACAGGGACAGTCAAGCTTTCTTCTTCAAGGCTGTGTTATTCTTCACTGTTATATCCCCTTAAAAGCTTGAAAATAAAATTTCGTTTCCTATCGACTTTGTCCTTCTCTAGACAGCAAACATTGTATTTTGCTGTAGTTTTAGTGCACCACTAGCCGAAACATGTCTCCATCCTATTTATGTCCTTCTTTTGAGCACCTACCTGTATCATCATCATCAGTTACAGAAGAAGCACCTGCACAAATCCAGCGACAGGGGCAGGAGCCTCTGCTAGGGGACATGGCATAACTCCACGGAGGCTAACACAAACCCCCAGTCACTTTAGCCAAGCATCTCACCCAAGGAGCTCCAGGAGCAAAGTGCTAACACGGAGGGAAAGCTACACCCAGGGTACCACACTGCAACGCTCAAGGCTTATTCCACCCCACCGAGGAAGCAAAAAATTAAATCCAAAGGGCAAATTTGTATTAGACCTTCTCTGTCGTGGCATTCCTGAGAAGAGACGACTGCAACCCTCTCCCTCGTGCGCAGAGCAGACCCCTCTGCCAAGCAGGACTTCTCGCGTGTCCCAGCGGCCAGGGTTTTGCCGAGCGGTGGTGTACAACTGCTGGGGAAGGCAGCAGCCGCGCTCAGAGGGAGACCGGCAAGCAGCAGCGTGCAGGGCAAGGCGTTTCAAACGGCAGCAGGGCTGCCTCTCTAACGAAGGCAATGGGGATACTTGCCACAAATGCACTTTTCCATCATGCTCAAGAAACGACCAAAGCATAAGTATTTAATTAGCATGCCATTTAATTAGCCATCATTAGGTGCCCTTGCCTGAACAGCCTCCCCCTCCAGTTTGCTGCCTTACTGAACCAATTACACCTACGCTAGCACCTAAAGACTAAAGGTCTGCTCTCCTCAGCGGAAGCTCAGTAAGGGATCATAGTAGCAACTAGGGCAGAAAAAGGGACAATTATTATCTCCATCTCACAGATACTGACTGAGGCACAGAAGAAGTCCTGTGCAGATAACCGCTGTGTGCCCTGACATCCACAGGCATGCAGATTTTTGCCTGCAGGACTTTAACCTATCCCTTCCCTACACGAACAGCTGGGCAGAGGGGATATTTCTAGGTCCTAATTCCAGAAGTTTGTTGCCTAACTCACACATGTCATGCTGAGCATCACAGAGCAGTCTTGTGGGACATGCTCTAAGCAACACACTGACCCCAGCGAAGATTTGGCAGACTCTTCCAGCTAGCATATGTCAGCACAGCCACCAGGAGCACCGCGTCCCTTGCATTTCCTTCTCCCTCCCTCACCTCTGCCCTCCCAAGATGCTTATTCTCACGGGGAGTCACAACGGCATTTGAGACGGTTATGACATGATGGCTTGGCAGGATGCATCTGGCAGAACAAGGATTTGAACCCAAGTTGCTCATGGCTCAATCCAAGACCAATTTTCCTTTTATCTAAAATAAGATGTGTAATTCCCAAGGGCAGAGACCCAGTCCCTGTGAGGATCACAGTACAATTTGGGGCCCTGTCAAAATGACAATGGCAAAAAACTAGAAGGTTGTACCTCCTGCCTCCTGTGTGGGAGCAAAATTCCCTGCAAGGATATGATAAGGGACCTTGAAAAATTAACCTTGCAGAGCTCCTCATCACAGGGAGGATCCTGACTACTATTTTTACTTGGTGGCTAAGCGCTTCTTCAAAATCAGGGTGATACTTCTTGCCAATTTTGAAAGTAGGACAAAGTTCTATCTTAACTTCAATACCTCCTTAAATATTAAACAATTTATAATGTGCTAAAACTGTGACAGATTGCGCCAAAGCTTCAAATTCTAAATTAATACCAACTTCCCACCCACTGCCTCCCTGGGCAAAATCTTGGAAGGACTGAAGCAGCAGATTAACATTTCAAAGCTGAGCGCCAGCCTTCTCTTAGCTATCGCTAGGTCTCCAGGGCAAACAGTCACTTCCCTTCTTGAGCATTCAGGAATGCAGATGGCCTGTTCTTGCTGTGGCAAAATCCCCGGCACCCTTAAAGGGATACTGGTATCTGCAACAGGAGTCGAATCTGATGTACTGTGGGAAGAACAGATAAATCTGAGAACACAGGAAACGTAACATACTAAAAAAAAAAAAAAAAATTTTCAGGTACGTTGAAGAAGGTAATGGTTTCAAAAAATATCTTTGCTAAACAGAGGCATCGGATTTATTTTTAAGCATGAACTACAGGCCATAGTCACTCTAAGAGGTTTTGAAACATGAACAGTGCAATAGTAACCACTGTCGATGCTCAAGTAACTAAAAAACATGTTTTACTTTCATAAACCACATTTTCTTTCACCGAAACACTTACTCCAAAAATGGTCATCACTGGATCTAAATTCTAAGAATCACATAGTCGTCTACTGCCACTGCCGCATTTCAGAAAACCCAAACCCCTCATTTCATAACCCTGATGACTGCTGAGCACAGAGAACTCCTGCTTTTAATTTTTGGCTGCATTTATAATACATGGAAATACTCAAACGAACCAAGGAGATTCCTAGGCAATCTCTGCTTTTCATCAACCACAGACTGCTACCAACCCTCAACGAGGATGACACCTCCCCAGCCATAAAGTGCAGTCATTACCTCCACATCCATGCGTACTGCCTCTGGAATGCAGTTCCTATCTCCTGTTTTGCTCTACCTCTTACTACTTCTTTTGCATGGTGTTTTGAAAGACATAATTACTATAGAAAATAGCTGATAAAAGTCCTTCATTTCAAATTTTAAACGTGCCTCAAAAAACTTATGTAAGCATTCTCTGTTAAGACAAAAATTGTTTTAGAAATAGTCTGAAGCCTCCATTTTTAAGGTCTCAAAATATTTAGCATTAAGTTCTGGATTCTTTTTACAAACAAGCCCAATGATCTGCAATGCGTGTCAAATTCATGTAACATCAAAATGCTTGAAATGGAAAAAGCCTCTAATGAAAGGAAATATTTGTAAATATACCTACCTAAAGAAGGATCCTACATGTAAAAAGTAACAGTCAGTCAGAAAAACAGTGAGATGTTTTATGTACAAATATTGCTAGGTTATTTGCTATTATAACTGGTTGCTAATGTAAGAAGCCATTTGGGTATACAAATATTAATATTAATCAGAGATTAATTAGTTACCTGGGAATACTAAAGCAATTTCTTACCAAACCCTGAAAGACACAAGTTATGCCTCCAAGGATGGGTAAGAAGAAAGACGGTATTTTTAATGACTAAGAATCATGTAATTTCGTCGAGAGTATTTGAAGAACACAAAGACTTTGATACAGAAAACACAAGTGCTGAGACTGATCTGAAAGAGCCATCCTCTGATAAATTGCACCAAAATGGAGAGCGCAGAGACTAAGACAATGAAAACATCAAAGCTCCATTATTAAAGAAATGAAAAAGCCAAACAGTTTGACCAGAGACTGCAGAAAAAAATCACAGACTTCCCACTTTTGGCAGAAACACTACATCAGATCGCCGGAGATGGATCCCTCCAGACCATTAGGGTTCACACAGCCAAACCACAGTGGCTCTGAACTGTGAAAGCTGAATCGTGGTAACCACAAATGTGCATGCTCTTCTGAGAGGAAAATACTTGGCACAGTCACGTCTCAATCATCAGTGGACAATTTATCCAATGTATGGATTAACCAGGAGACACACGAAGATGCCAGAGCTCACGTCACGTAGAGCTGCCCGTGTTATTTAGCTCAGGAGCAGCACGAGAGGAGAGCTGGAGTGGTTTATATACGTGCCCAGGTGAAGAAACTACTGCGTCTGCCACATTCATGGGGAGCAAAGCTTCACCTAAAAAACCATGCAAATCCGAGCCACCTTCGGGCACAGACAGTCCCAATGCCTCGGCTCTCTGCGCCTGAGCAGCCCTGCCTGGAGATGCCAGCAACGAGCCCCTGCATCGGCACAGCCATCACGGAGTAAGGCTCAGCTCGTCGACCAGCGCTCTGGGGACCACAGTGGACATCCAGCCTCCAGTCTCCCTGCCTGCTCTTCCAAGCTGGCTCTGCAGAGCCACCCCAGCGTCCCTGCACAGTGACAGCATTGGCCAGGCCGGTGCAAAGCCTGGGGGCACCCTGCTAGTCCAGATAATAGACAACGTGAGTCTCATTCAGATTAGCTTAGCGCTAAAAAGGCTAATAATGCATTAAAGCTGCCTTACGACTGCAAAAGACTGCAAGCGTGTGTATACAAAGCAACTACCGCAGCAGCGCACCTACACCTTAGACGCTCACGTCTCCTCTGACATAGGTTTGCTCCTTCACGCGCTCTCACAGCCGGGACTAAAGCACGCTCCGCCTGCTCTCCTGAGCCTTCAGCGGCAAGCGGACGAGAAGGAGAAAGCGGCTGTAATTTAGCACCGTGATGCACTGGTCTTCCAATCCTCCGCTGCTTGCTGGGACCGTGGCAGCACGAGCGTGAAAGACCGCAAGCAGACCGACAGGGACTTGCACTGAAAATTTTTACACTGCAATTTGCATCCAATATTAAGAATTTTTTGCAGTTTAGGGTATTAGCAGCATTTCCACTAAACATCAGCTTGTTTATGCATTTTATTCCTGAAAAAGATGTGTCACAACTAACTAATAAACAAAAAATAGGACTGAATGGCATTTTTTAGATTCCGAGTATTTATTAACAGCCCTGTCACGAATGCTTTGTTTAAGTAACCAAATTTACTTGGTATAATAACATTTAGTTAAGATTAGTCCTCTCTGCTAAGGTATAAACTGTTTAAGTTATTGCAGATAAATGAGACTCAGCAACCCTTCACTGGATACCCGACTAACCAACTTAACGCATAAAATACCCGTGACCTCTGCAACAGGACTCGCTACTGATGTTAGAAATAGTACATAGCAGTTTTAATTTACTAAAGAGAGCGCCTGCACCAGAGCAGAGTGAACTGTGAGTAATCCCTACTGGGAGGAGGCAGGGAAGAGGATGTGGACGCCTCTCCCATCCTCCCCTGCCTGATGAGGATCCACCATTCAGCAAGGCAGGGCAAAACCTCCAGGAAATACATATAATGGGAGTCACTATTAAGCCTTAATCAGCTTTGAGAGAGCATTAAGACTTGGCTCATTTTCCTTTTCATTTTAGCGATTTTGGTGATAAAATTACTTGGCTCTGAACACTTCAAAAGGCCCTTTTCCATGCTGCATAGGATACTGTCATGTTTTCCCTTGCAGTGTTTTCCATTCATTTGCACAAATTATCTTTTCTTCCCCTTTTAAATGATGCTAAAATAAACAATGAAAATATACAAAAGAACCTATATTCTCTTATTGAATAATTAGATACTATCTTTGAATACACAACCAAAGTCTGACACCCAACAAATCCAAGACAAAGGTTCAATTAGCCCAGATAATGCCCATAAACCCAGCAGTGCTTTACAAAGACATGTAAATGTCAGCACCTTTATTTTACATCCAGAAAACGGAGTGCTGAGAGCAGACATGGTCAGATCACATCGTGTCCAAGAATCCAGACCCCTTTATTCCCAGACTAATTAGCATCTCTTATAACAATGTTCCTCCTCATACTAGCATTCAACTATGCCGTAACATACACCGACAGACAGGATATATTACCCTTGACCCTTTGGAAACAGCTGTGATTTTTCTGTAAAACAATTGAGTATACGTTCATCATGCTTATTTGCAAGTTCTGTGAAATGCTGCTCTTCTAATTAAAATATACCTCTAAAGATTTTTTTTAAAAATTAAGAAAATTTTCTTTTCTTAGGAAAAAAAAAATAATCAAGTTTTGGACAACAACCAAAAAACATTTCAAGGACTATCTTTGGCACTCAAAAGTGAAGTACTCAGAAATCCAAGATTTTAGAAGTCTTTATCTGATTTGAAAAATGTAAATATCATTGAGCAACAAAAGTTGCTGAATGTAGAACAAAGCACAGAAACAGCTGGGCTACAATTGCAGAGAGGTCCAGATACCTGGTGATTATTTTCTGTCCTTTGATCACATCACTTGTCCTCATAAAAAGACAGCACACACAGGGGAAAAAAAGCAGACTACGAGTCCATTTGCAGACACAAACCAAAACTCTGCTCTTCCTCCACCAACGTAGCACAACAAGCAGCCATTAAACAGCAAAGCGAGGCATTCACACCAAGATTCAGAGAAAGCTTTGGGTGCCTCCGTAGGTAACTCATGCTAATCTCTGACAACACACAATCCAGCTTCATCCAGGTAAAACTACTGCAGAAATCCAGAGGGAGGAATGGGGTCCCTGCCACACTGCAGCATCCAGCAGTGAGCAGAAACGACCGGTGCAACACGGGGTGAGCCAACAGAGTGAACAAGCACCACAGCACAAGGAGTTGCTCAACAGAAAAAATAAACTTGGAAAGAAAAGAAAGTGGTTAGTCACGAGGTATTATAATAGCCCATAGTAAACAGTCCAGTTCATCAAATAAACAAAGCAAATACCCCATCCTGCAAGACGCTGGGGAATTCTTTGAAAGGAAGGGCAAGCTCTCCACTTTCAGTGCATTCAATCAGTGAGTTTGGTGGTAAAAAGCCCCAGCTCCCACGAGGGAATATAGAACCTCTCGATGCACCGAAGATGAGCCCAGCACATGGCTTACAACCCAGACACCAACAGCAAGGAGCAAACACACACTCGATTTACCAGTGGATTTAGAGAGACTTGCAAAAGTAACTTCAAAAATTAAAATGTCCTTCATCTAACTCTACGACCTCACCAACTCCTATTTCTCATTAACTTCTGTCAGTGCCTTCTGTTCTGGATTTCAAAAATAAAAGCTCAGTGCTGCAAGGACTGCATCCTGCGAGGAGTCCCAATTCAGCACGTTAGGTTATACAGGAAAAGCCTCTGAAGGCTTTGGACCGTATCTGTGGTTTTGAGAAATATGCAATTAAAATCAGCTGCTCCTAATGTGGCAGAAGGGTGGAGGCTGACAATAATAAACCACAAGCTCCTGTACAGTCATTTAAAAGCAGTGTCTTCTCCCCAGCTCTACCAGATACTAAATTAGAAACAGTTCTGGCAGCATTTTGTCTGCTGCTCGTGAAGCAAAAGGGAAGAGACTTGCTAAAATTCAGCTGACAGGTTTTTGCATTTACCCTGGGTTCAACCACATGCAAGTCTGTTGGGTGTGAAGAGTCCCTGCCCCGGCTTCAGTCAACAAGAAACAAAAGGCTGAACCAAGCGCAGCGCTGAGGGCCCCGCGACCACAAAAGCATACATTTCTCCATAAAAATGTCTCCACTGGACTGCATGCGATAAGACTCTCAGACTAATTACCCTTAGCAGCTACTGTTGGCAACTGTCAACAGAGAATCAGTGCGGACCTTATCTGGATCATAACCATCTGTGGAAGCGCTCAACACAACGAGCAAGGTGCACTGGATAGGAGAGATCACACCATCATTACCATTAAATTCCTCCAGTTCCATGCTGCGCACTCAACAGTGCAACTCGCTGCCACTGTGAAGATATGAAACTCAATCATGCGGCATTATTAATATATCCATACATTTTAGCATAAACTTCCTATTTAAGCTCACACTATCTGCCCTACTCTAGGCTTTCAAACCAGTATGGCTACACAAAACTGCCATGCAGATTCAGGGCCTTCTATTTTCTTCTCTGTAAAAGTGTAATGACACACAAACTTCTGAACTTTTCCAGAGCAAATAGCTATTTCAGCTGCACAGCAGTAATGCTTTCTCTCTGCATAATGTCTGTTATCAAACCAGGACAGGCAGGCACAGCCCATTCTAAGGGATGCCTAAGGGAGAGAAATTAACCCAAAATTCAGTACAAGCGAACCACTGTCGTATTATGCAGCCTTAGGATATAGACTCATGACTTTAACTAAATATACTTTTCCTACAGACTATGTCCTACGAACTATTGCTCCATGTTAATCATGCTTCTGAAGAGCATCTCTGCTCAGCCCAGAATTTAATATGACAAACTAGGAGCTTCTCACATCAACCATCATGCAATGCAGTTTGATAGGAAAGGCTCAGAGCCTGCTTCCAGTTAGCATGACCTTTTCCAGGATTTTTATAGATTCTTGCATATATTTGCTAGAAAACACAACAGAACACAAGAGAGAGATACCAGAACTGAAGACAGAACTGACAATACTGTGGCCAACAAATCTGATCCTGCATTAAGAATTAGATGTGAAGATCAACAAGACTGAAGCTTTGAGCATGCACACTGTGATGATAGCAGAATGGAAAAACCTTAGAAATAGGAAGAAAAAGCAGACGAGACAATTCAGAGCAAAAGGAGGTGATACAAGGAAAAACACTTATCAAAAAGACACAGACACAGATACAAAAATATACAGAATACACAGATGAGATCTCGCTTTATGAAAGCAATGGGGAGCAGAAAGGCAATTCAGCCAACTTGTTCCAAGATGAAACCACATATGAGACAAGTGAGCCAAAGAAGCTTGTGGGATGGACATCCAATGGATTCTTCAAAAGCAGGCTTCTATTCCTCAGCTATCCATTGCTGCAGGGAAGTGGATTCAAAGACCCTGAGTGCTCCATCCAGTGCACGCCGCGAATAGCAGGGGTCCCTCCCTATTACCTAATACTGGATTATGCAAAAGACCATACAGAACTGCCAAGTCAGGGCTTTGCTTTATCATTCCACACCCCTACAGAGCGCTGCTGCAATAAAGCATTAGCCCTGGACACACCGCTCTCATTAACCCCTCCTCCTTCGTGCTCACTCACCATTAAGGCTGGGCACACAGCTGACAAAGCCAGCCTTCTGGTCTCCTTGTACTCACACAGCTGATGCAGAGGGAAACGACAGGAATTCCAGCCCTCTTCAATCCCCAGTGACTCCGGCACAGCCAGATCTCCTTAAAGATGAACTTTCAGCCTGCAGCAAAGTCATTCTTCTAAGCTAGAGATCAACTTAGTCTTGGAGATTGCTTTTAAGATGATACTAGCCCCAAGAATGCGTTTGTGCTCTGCATGAGAATGCTTCACCACATTAGGTTGGGCACAGAGCAGTACATGAACTGGGGAAACTCTGCAAGACCCTACTCCAAACCAAGAGAAGAACTCTTGTAAACTCACAACACTTGTACAGACTATCAAATTCAGGGCACGTTTCCAGTGCTGCCTGACCTAATCAACCCTCTTTGAAGAAAACAAGATGCTATAATATTTGTTTTCTAAGTTGACTGCTGCAAAAGAAACTGCTATGACCCAAAGCAACAACCCAAATCAAAGGAACACTTCCAAAAGTACAGTTCCAGCCTGAAAAAGTTTGCTGAACTCTTGAAACATTTACCACCACGCTGAATAAATTTGGAAGGTTACTGGTAGGCCATGCAAGAAAATCTGACTTCAGAGAGCACGATTCTGGCAACGTGGCCTACACATTTCAGCCGCTCTTGAAAGTAAATCATAAACTTGTATGTAAATATACATCCCCAAGGAATAACCTCATTCAATTTTCACAATAGCATTTAAAATACCTCTGAAGAGCAGATGGGCTGCTGTGGTCCCACTCTCAAGAGTGAAAAGAAACAAGAAAACAGCTACAAGTGCATGAGCTTGCAAAGAGCTCTTCGTGGAGAGAACCACACATACAGGTGGAATTCATTGCCCAGTCCAGGCAATCCTGGGATAAAACAACTAACATCTGGTCAAGGGAGCCCCTTGCCTTACAAAGATTCTGCAGAAACACAAATTGTCAACCACACCAACTGGTTTGCAAGATAGAGACCTCCAAAATCAGCGGGTTTTGCGTGGAATTATTTTCCTCGGTGTTATAAGGGCTGCTTAGGTCAACAACCCGTCAGCACTGCAATTTCTTTCCAAATAGTAATCAAAACAACTGCATATCTTCTTCAGTCTTCCGTGTTCCAAGCATTACTTACAGTTGTATGATGAGAGACGCTGCCTCCAATATTGAGGTTTTTGAGAAGCTGCGGAGACCCTCCATACTGGCCTGAGATCTGCTTCCTGACTTCAGCAGCTACAGTTCTGAAATGAGACAGGGACAACATCATTATCTGTGTAAAAAAATTACAGTGAAGGTGATATATCAAACATGCTCTACACTGCTGTTGGAATGAAACCAAATACTTAGTGTGCTGGTTGGAATAAAAGTGTCACCGGCCGGTAAGAACAGACCTTGAATATTAAATTCCCAGAGAATGGCAGAATTCTCGCAAGGCTGCATATACACGTTCTTAACAGCAATTACATTTTTTTTCCTTTTGTGAACTGCTCTTTTGTGCACATCTGTGGCAATAAAATGCATGTGACACTGAGCACAAATAAACTTGTTCCCAGCAGGCTCTTTCCAGTTCCTAGCAAGGAAAGCTCTCCTCCAGTGCTCTCCGCACCCCTCAGCGGTTCCAAGCCTGGTCACACATCTGCTCCTGTGCTCTGCTCTCTCATTTTCATCCCTTGCCTATTTTTGGTTTTTGCAGAGATGAGAACCGGCAGCCACTTCCCACCCAATACCCAACCCCTTCAACACCCAGCTCAGGGGCAGCAAAGCAGTCCCGCACAGGGTGCGTTGAAATGTCCAGGGAACGACACCTGGGGAAACAACTGACCGGGTCAGAACAAAACAGTTTCCCCTTTCACAGAGAAAAGGCAGTGGTGGGACTATGGTGAGTAGCGGAGAGGACACATGACGTACTGGCTAGCAGGGCACAATGCCTTATGGTCTCTGCCAGAGATAAATCCCACCACTGGGCAACTTTTCTTACCAGGAAGGAAAGACACAGATCGGTCCTTCCATGCCTGGAGGGTAAAATCCACACTGCGCCCCTCTGGGGTTTTCTATTTTCCCCAATAAGCCACGTTGTCACTGGTAAGCCTGAAAACACAACAGTTAGGTAAACCCACCAAGGCAACACCTCAGCAAAGGAAGAGCACGTCAGAGAGGGAAATGCCGATAGTCAAAGATGGATCAAGCACTTACACAACCATCCACAGTGCTCCATCTTGCAACCTGACAGCGAGCTGCAGCTCACCTCAGCAGCAGAGCTGGGATAGCCAAGCTTCTGAGTATGGTGGAAATGATTTTGTTTCAAAAGCAAACCAAAAGCCCAGATTCTTTCCACGAAAAAAACACTTTGCTGAAAAGCTGTTGACTAGCCCTGGTCTACAGGACCTCACCAACACGACTGTGCTCTTCTCCAGGAGTCACTGACCAATTTGTTAGTGACAAACCTACTCCCAATTGTCATTCACCACAGCACTGCGGTCTGCTCTGCCTCCCAGAACAAAGTCCCAGCTCCAAAGAGACAACAACCAGTGCATGGCATAGATGAAGAGGCTGCAAGGACACGGGACTGGCCAGGGTGATCTTTTTTTTCTGCCGTATCAGCAATCTTTGCAGGAACAGTGTCACGGCTAACAGACTCACTCCTGATCCCACTCAGGGGAACGCGCTGTGTATCAGCGTGGTGCACAAGCTGCTAAAACCCTGTCAAGTAAAGATGGTTAAACCTCCCCAGAGCAAAACCTTGACATCAGGGTGGGCTCCAAGCTCTGGGACTGCTGCGGCAGCGAACGCTGGTGGGCAGGAATGGGGGCAGGTGGAGGCAATTGATGTCAATGGAAGAGAAGGGAACTCTAAAAGGGAACTAGCTGGGACAACCGAGCCTACTATGGAGAGCAGATGTTTCCTCAGGCCAGAGGATGGGAGTAAGATTAGCTAGAGGAAGCATTATTTTGTCTTTTTTAAAAAGTGGACTGCAGAAGGAAAAAAAAAAAAAAAGTTTTATGTATTCTGGCTGCAAGAAGTCATTTGCTTCATGTTTGCCTTTATCCACAGGAGATTATGTTTTCACTTCTGGAGGGTGGCTTCTGAAAGCAGACCAAACCGCTCCTGCTGGGGATGGACAACATTCAGGCTGTCTGATTGCCCTCGGAAGAACCATCTTCCCTACTCCCACCATGCGCACGCATACACTCACAGACACACACACGCACGAACAAACCAAGCATGCTGCTAGCATTTAAAGGAAAATTTGGAACGTATTAAAATGGCTGCTTGGCATGGAAAACACTACGCATCTGTGGTTGACAAGATTTAAAAGCTTGCCCCCGGGTTGCAGACGATCTCTGCTTTAAACCCAATCTCTTACTCGGTGCGTGTTTTGCGTAGTTCCTGACGATACGCAGAAGAGAGCCCTTCACTGTGTGGCTGGCAGGAAAAAATCAGAAACCACATTTAGCCATGCAGCAGAACACAGGAAAAACTAAAAATCTTTCCCCATTTTCAAGACATACACTGTTTCCAGATGGAAAGTACAACCAGAGGAGGAAACCCCTCCTCAGCTGTGAAACCACAGCTGATGCCTGGCCACGTTACTCAGCGCTGGTCCTACTGCGTGCGGTGGCTCCTTATGAACCTGAGACATGCTCTGTGGTAGGTTCCAGAGGGGTTCTCGGTCCTTTCTTCTTCTGCACGTTGGCAGGTCTGCAGCGGCTGGGAGCTGTGCTGTATTGAAGCACAGCCTGTCAATACACCCTTAACTCCAGCTACGGTTGCACTTTACCCCAACTTGAAGCAGACGCAAGCTCGGCTGCAATTATAGCATTGCTTAGGGGTGCTATGAGTTTGCATGGATGCTATTACACTGCCTGACATCAACCCCACTGAAAAGGTCATTTGATGCAACAGGGGAAGAAACAGTAAAACAAAAGAGTGGCACTGATCAGCACAGCTTCTGACCAGGTGCTGTACCTCAGTGGCAGCTCTGTGTTGCTGCCTCATTAATAACACCACTGCATATTAAAAATCCCCCTGAAGCACAATCACAGAAAGTCAGAACTGAACAACCTCCAACGGGTTCAACCAAGACACCGTCATTACTTTCAAGTCTTAGTGGTCCTACCTCTCGAGCCTTCACAATTACCAATCAAACTTCTCCCTATGCGAAGGACCTGGCTACTGTCTAAACCTCGAAATTCCTGAGCGGAGTCTGCAGGCTTACTACTACTTACTCCACACCTGCAGTCTAATCCACAGCTCTTGTTGGCTACCTTTCTGCATTACCGCATTCACAAATGTATTGAACACCATTCCCCCTACTGGAAAGCATCATGCTACTGACATTTAGAAACCATCTTCTAATGTAATCTGATCACCAAGTGTATTTATGGGTAATCTATACCCATTTGGGTTTGTGCCAACACCATCAGTTAAGTTCAATAGCCCTCTCCCGACACCTTCCTACTTGCGAGGTATTCACAAAAATTAGTCGGATCCCCTCCCAGCCTTCCTTCTGCAAAGCTAAGCGAGGTCAGATGCTGCAACAGGCTTTCTGCTCCTCTCATCACCCTGATGGCTCTTCTCTGCATTTGTTCCTGTTGGCAATCACACCTTTTAACTCTGTTTTCATCCTGCTCACTCTCTCCAGATAAGGCCTGACCAGGGCTTCATAGAACCAAGTGAGTATTTTCCTATTGAGAAAACACCTCAACTGACTACTTTTAGGATTGCTTTCTCACTGCTTCATCACAGAGGTTCACAGTTTCCCTAAAACTGATAATACCCTTGCCTTCTCCTCCTCCAGTTCCAAAAGCTGTTTGTCCATGACAAACGCCATCTATTCATGATGACTAAGTTCATGTTATGTTATAACCCTGAACACTATTTCTGACTAGAAGCTATGCTTCCTAAACCAACCTATGTTAAAAAGGGCATTACACCAAACCCAACCAGAAAACAGAAATAAATCACAAAATAGTCTCCAAATAAATAAAAAAAAATTAAATCCATTTGGCAGAACAGAAGAGCCATTAAAGCTCTTGATAATTAAAAGGACAAATAAAAAACCCGCCTCTTTAATAACTATCTGATATTCAACATGTAACCTGGGATCCTTAGACAAACATTCCAGTTAATTACAGCCCACAGCCTCATGAAGTCTATGTTTAAAGCACATCTTCCCTAGTCACTTCCTTTCTGACCTTCTTCACTGGTTAATTATTGTGTGTGCATGAGGTTCATACAAAAAAAAAAAAAAAAACAACAAAGGAGAGGAAAAAAAAAATCCCCTTGGAACTGGCTTCTAAAGCAAAACAAGACTGGTCATTCTCAAAGTATTCTGAGCTGCAAATAACAAAATGAAACCATTTGTTTGCACTTCCATGTTTCTTTACACAAAAATCATTTCTGTTTCTATGCAGCCTACCCTGTCAAAACCAAAAATCATTTTGGTTTTTTTTAAGCTCAAGCAGCATACTGAAAATACCAGTTCTTCTTTTCGCCTTCCCAAGAAAAGGCTCACCAAGACCTGTGCAGTTATGCTGAGCGAGGTTAAGAACTCTTCCCTTTCACAGAGAAGGTGGGTGAGGATACAGTCATCTAGATCACCTGCTGCAGTGATTTGAGGAGGTCTCTTTTTTCCACAGCCCTCCCCAATTTGAAAGAGCAATGCAAATTGCTTGTTTCTCCCCATCCCGCTAATTACAAAACAGTTACTCCTGCCTGTTTTTCATCTTGTGTGTCATGTGCAGTGACTCTACATTGAGCGGGCCTTTGCCTCTTGAGAAAGACAGCCTGGTACAGTGAGGCATCTGCGCCAATGCATAGCAAAGCTGCTTGTTCTCTCTGGAGCAGAGAAAATTGTATTTACATAGTTTACTTTTTAAAGTGAAAGCATCCTTCTTTGTTCAGATGGCTCGCTTGCGTATAACTCTGCACGTGGCTAGAGGCGTCTCTCCTACTATACTCACTACGCTTGGGTTTGAATTTCCAAAGCCCAATGGCACTGGCCGGTTGCGTCCGTCTTGCTGCTGCAGTTGAGGTGACCTCTCCCTCTGTCCCTGCGTGCTCCGCCTGGGCTCTCCTGCCTGCGGAACAGACGGCTCCATCCAGGCTCGAACCATGGTGTGAGTCACCAGGTATGCGCGGCGGTGGATGAGGGAACCTGCTCGAGGGAGACCTCTGGTCTTGAGCTACCCGTGCCCTGGATGCAGCCATCCTCCTGTTTCCTTCACAGTGAACTCCTTCCCCTTTGAGTGAAATGGGTTTGATTTACAACCCGAAGCTGAGGAAATACCCAGCCTGATCCTGACTGCTGCAGGGTAAGTCTGGGTTCTTAAATTAACAAAGATGATGAGCAACAACACGTTCTCTTTTTCCTTACCATTGATTAAAACAGAAAACACCATACAACGCTGCCTGTGGTGCTCTTCTGATATTTGATTATTAAGGCTGTAAGCGTCACCCCCAGGCTGCAGCGAAGGGAATGAGCTCCACAGGATACCTTACTGTGAAAATCACCACAGGTCTGGATTCTTCAGGAGAGATCAAAGTCACATCTCATGTTAAAAAACCCCAACCACACGAGGAAGCCTTGTACAAAGAAGCAGCTTTGTAGGGGAGCCCTAGAGATGAACTGTTCTCCCTGCCTTCTCGCTTGCTTTAAGCAGCCAAGAGATTTTCTTAGGCTTCCCAGAGCGCTGCCGACTCCTCCACGAGACATCCACCGCGGCTGAGCAGGGGCAGACAATGTGACTTTTGGAGAACAGGAAAAAGCTGCTCTGAAGTTTCTGTTAAAAATACTTTCAATTATCTGTGATAAGTGTTTTGACAATGCAAATGGCATCTGGATGTGGGAAGGGAATAAACTGCGATGAATATCCTGCTGCGACCACTACATTTCTGGCCTGATTCGGTGCTCGTGGAAGCCTGTGACAGCTTTGCTATCGGTTTCAGTGGGTGCAGGTTTCACACCATCCCTGTTTACGCTGAGGCAGGGCAAAGGTGGCTGTCAGTCTCCCTGACACATCGTTCAGGCAGTGTAAAAGGGCTCTAAATGAACACAAATGTAAATTTAGTCTTCCCAAGTCACCTTTTACAGTACCCCATCAGTGTGAAGGGAGCTTCAGCAGAAATAAGATACTAGCTCTGAATGTAGTGAACAGAAGTGTTTTCCCCTCGATTCAAAACCATAAAGACAACAAGCTGCGATTACTCTGGAAATCTGTCCATATACTACATAAAAGCCCTGGATGATGGGGAATTCCCAAAGCACTGAATATCTGAGAGCAGGGTCACCCTCCTTCAGCCAGGGCTCTGCTGAAGATCCCCCCAGCCCCAGACAGCCGCATCTCATGGCACTGTGAGGTTCCCACTCACGCAAAAGCACCTCGGAAGGGGCTGGACCTACCAGGGTGAAAACAATTTTCTCCAGGCTCCATCAAGAGCTGGGGACAGGAAAATTGAGAATTCTCAGCAAGAGAATAAAGACCAATGGTAAAACTCACACTCTGGGCGTTGCACGAGGCTGAAATGCCTAGAGCGGAGGGTAAGGCAGGTATGTTATTCCAAGTCAGAAGAATCCTCTTTAACTGTGGGAGCAGTAAAGGAAGAGCAAAACTCTTTCCAAGGAAAGACACTTTCAAAATGGTGATGATCTGTCCAAAGAAGCAGTTCTGGATTCCCTAGATAACCCAATCTCAGGGTGGTCCCAGAGCAATGACAAGGCACTGAGACAGGGGCTCACATGAAAGGCTATATGAGTTTGCCTGAACTGCGTACGTTGAGTGATGTTTAACGGGTGATTTTTTTCTTTTTCTGTATTTGAACTCTAGAAAACCTGCACGCTTTTTCCTCTGCCTGCCCCTGGAAAGACTGGAGTGCTGGGATACAACACGCTTTGATTATTAGGACATTCCGGAACTCAGAACTGACCTTTTTGCTGGTGGGGCTTCCCCATCCCATTTCTCTGCCAAGCAGCCCCATACCCAGAAAATGTACTGGGATAACGCAACTGGGAATCTGAAGCAGATGCAGGTGAAGGGGTGAGTGCTCAGTGGGGACAGCAGTGGGGACAACCCCAGAGCGGCCAGATACGGCGCAAGGCTTGGTCGGTACCGAACACCCAACCCTGCTGAGAGTGAACAGGCAGCTTAGCTGGTTCCTCAGGAACAACCTATTGACTGTTTGTTTTTTATTGAGACATCTTAATGAGAGAACTTCATCTCTGCCGGCGTGGATCCTGCCTTCCGCTAACTCTCTTCTAGTCGCCCTGCATGGGCTGAACAGCGGTACTAAATAGAAGTACATCTGTTCTTACACTGAGATGGAAACAGTAGCATACAGGCAGCTACAGAAGTACTTTGATGCTGCAGAAGGACATGCTGCAATACAGTTTAATGAAAAATGTATTACCAATATATTTCCAATTAAAAATTAACAATTTCAGGCAAGATTTCAGGTATTATTAACCCACTACAGTAAGTTTAACTCAGGAGTTTCTTCTGATGGGAGTCAAGAAGAATTAGTAAGTACATGTGATGGCCAAAGTTCAGGCTAAAAATCTGTTCTAGTTGGAAGCCTTCCAACAAAAATGCAGCGTGACCTAATCAGAAAGATACCTTGTAACAGAGAGTCTTAAAATGATATTTTGAAACTGCTGTAGCAGTCACTGATAGCTGCTGTCTCCAATACTTAAAGATTCCAGTAGCGATAAACAGACACCGCATGGCACTGGAGTTCTGTATAGACACTTGAGGTGCACCGCACTGGGTGCAGAAAGCACAGGCAGTAAATCAGGGCCGTGAAGACCACATCTGTGGTCTTTCTAAGAAACAGAACAGCCGATCTCACGTTTCTTTTTCTACCACTACTGTAATAACCACCTTAGAAGCTTGCATCTGTTTGGTAGGTAAGTCTTAAAGTAATTTACCTTTGTGGATCTGAACTACGTCCCATTTGAATTACACGCTATCAGGCAAACCAAGAGCAGCATGGCTATTTCCTGTGAATAAGACAAATGCTACGTCTACCTCGATGAGTAAGCCAAACCAGAGGGCAGAGTGTGAAAATGGGATGGATCTATTCTTCTTTAAACAATGGAACTGGGGAGGGCTTCCAGCAGCCACCAACACAGCTCTTGGGACTTCCGCATGCTGCTTGCTTGAATCTCATCCTCTGAACGAATAACATCCACAGCAGCATATTCTGTGTCAGCATGAGAAGAGCTACAGCTCAGTCTGGGCACCTCTGGGTACAACACCTCTTCTGCCCACAAGTTTTTGCCTTCACATGCACTGGATGCGCAGCCCATGAACCAGGAACTGGAGATTTCTCAGAAGGCAACACTACAATATGGGAAATGCCAGAGAGAAACACAGCAGTCTTATAAATAAGTGTAAAAGAAAGAGCTGGAGATGCAACAGCCCTGCTCCAGGAGGAGCTGACCTCATTGCAGACCACCTGGGTCCTGCCGCAGGCACAGCCTGCATGAACGGTAAAATCCACGCATGAATCTGAGCTGCCAAAATGACCACCTCTGCCTGCACACACGCACTGCTGCGTTTGGTTGGTTTGAAAACACATCGAGTGGATTAAATCAAGAGGTACGCAAAGGTGGCACATCTGTGCTACTGTCTGATGAACTCACTGCATGGAGCTAGTGCCCGACACAGGCAGAAACACTGTGAGCACCCACAGTGGTCACCCCAGGGCCATTTTATTCAACTTCCTGCAGAACTCTTATGCGCTCACTTCTAGTACTTGTCTCTCATGTGACTATTTCTATGACTACAATCAAGAACCAGGAAAAATGGTCTGGCAGCAAATCCACTTCCCTCTATTCCTGAGACCTTGGTCTGTCACATTAACCCCTGGCTGGTGCACATCAAAGTTGGCAGAGAACCACGAGAGCAGAGCAATGTTTTCACCGCTGTCTGCAGATCCTGAGCAGGGTGGGATCGATGCCACTCTTCTACCTCCAATCTAGCCTTTTCCTTTGACCTCCTTTTTCTTTGTCCATGACCCTCCTCCATCACAGCTTCTGTAACTGCAGCTATTTGTACCTACAGTTTTCTCATTCAGTGGCATGAAAATGATACTCCTTTCGCTACTGTCCACAGCCTCCTGCATAGCACCAGCGAAACTCATGGTTCCCACTTTCACTCTGCTGCTAGTTACAGCAAGGAGAGGTACCACGGTCACCGAAAGCTACCTGGTCAGAGCTGCGAACAGAAAAACTGTGGCTCCCACCTGGAACCACATGCCTAACTTGGAATATAGATCTGCAAGAACCTGGTATTAGCAGGGAATTTCCTATAAATATTCTTCTTCTTTAAAAACAAACAAACAAAAAACAAACAACCAAACACACAACTTTGTAAAACAGAAGGATGTTTAACACTGCCAGTCTCAGACAGCTCGGCACGTCCAAGGAGCTGTGCTAACGTTAACCGGCGGGTTATCCCACACAAAAGGAAGGAAGGGAACTATTTTCTCCATTTTGCGAGCGAGCAGGCAGGTTTGCTGCTCCCAGGTACGCCCGGACAGGGCTCTGCCCGCCGCCGGCAGAGGAGGGGAGGCGAACGGCGGGCACAGCACCGGGGGCCGGCAGCACAACACCCGCCGGGAGCGCGGGGCCGCCCATCGCGCGGCGAGCGGGGACCGCACAATGCGCCCGCCCGCCCTTTGTTCGCAGGGAGCTGAACCCAACAGCTCTTTTCCTCCTTTCTTTTTTTTTTTTTTCCTCCCCTTCCACCCCTCCCCTCCCCCCCCCCCCCCCCCCCTTCCCTTCCCTTCTCTTCCCTTCCCCCCTTTCCCCAGGGAAGCGGCACCGCGGGAGGCGGACACGGCGCACACACCCGGCCGCATCCCCCACCCCTTTGTTGCGGGCGGACGGAGGGAGGAGGGGGGGGGGGGAACCGCAGCCCCGCGGCGCCGGCTTGGGCGGACCCTGCCCGGCGGCCCGCCCGGGGGCTGCTCACGGCAAGGCCCAGCGCGGCGGCCCGGCCCCGGCGCGGCCCAGCCCGGCCCGGCCCGGCCCTGTCAGCGGCCCCGAAGGCCGTGGGGGCGCCGAGAGCCCGCGGGCCGCGCCGGGCCCGTTCGCCCCCCCCCGCCTCCCCGCTCCGGCCGGGCCCGGCAGCCCGCCCCTCCTCACGCCCGGGACGGGGCGCGCTCCCCCAGCCCCGGCCCCGGCCGCCGGCCCCGCTACCTGCTGATCTTCTGGGCGAAGGCGCGGCGCTCGGCCATGGCCGCGCTGCGGGGCTCCGCGCGGCCGCTCCTCAGCGCCGGGGAGCCGGGAATGGGAGCCGTAATGCTCCGCCGAGGCGCGCACCCGCGCGGCGCAGCCGGCTCAGCTCCCACCCTCGGCGCTCGCCGCGCCCGCCCGCCTCCTCCCCCTTCCCGGGTAGGGGCCGCTCCTCGCAGACATACGGCGGGGCGGGCGGGCGGGCGCGGCCAGGGGCGAGCGGCCCCGGTGCTGGGACGGCCCCGCAGCCCCGGGCGGTCCCGGGCCCCTCGGCCACCCCTACCCCCACCCTGCGCGGCACCGAGCTGACTGCCCTCGGTCTGTCACACCCTGCGCGGCACCAACTTTTCCTTCAGAAAGGGTAAAAATCACAGAATCACAGAATGGTTTGGGTTGGAAGGGACCTTAAAGCTCATCTCGTTCCAACCCCCTGCCCTGGGCAGGGACAACTCCCCCCAGCCCAGGTTGCTCCAAGCCCCGTCCAACCCGGCCTTGGACACCTCCAGGGATGGGGCAGCCACAGCTTCTCGGGGCAGCCTGCGCCAGGGGCTCACCACCCGCACAGTCAACAATTTCTTCCTCATATCTCACCTAAATCTCCGCTCTTTCAGTGTAAAACCATTCCCCCTCATCCCATCGCTCCATCCCCTGATCCAGAGTCCCTCCCCAGCTCTCCTGGAGCCCCTTTAGGCACTGGAAGGGGCTCTGAGGTCTCCGCGGAGCCTTCTCCTCTCCAGGCTGAACCCCCCCTCTCCCAGCCTGTCCTCCCCGCAGAGGGGCTCAGCCCTCGCAGCATCTCCGGGCCCTCCTCCGGCCCCGCTCCAACAGCTCCGTGTCCTTCTGCTGTTGGGCCCCCCCGAGCTGGAGGCAGCGCTGCAGGGGGGGGCTCCCCAGAGCGCAGCAGAGGGGCACAGTCCCCCCTCGCCCCGCTGGCCACGCTGCTGGGGATGCACCTGGGATGCCGGGGGCTCGCTGGGCTGCCAGCGCACATTGCCGGCTCGTGTTGAGCTTTTCATCCACCAACACCCCCAAGCCGTTCTCCTCAGGGCCGCTCTCCATCCATTCTCTGCCCAGCCTGGATTTGTGCTTGGGATTGCACAAATAGAAATCCTCCCTAACAGTGGTTTAGAAGATGGCAGGAATAGTGTTGACAACCGTCTCTCCATCCAAACGGGTCGTTACCACCAGTCCCTCCATAAATGTGTTGTATGTTCCTGGAACACAGGAAATTCCATCTCAACATGAGGAAAAACTTCTTTCCTTCTTTACTTCTTCCCTTTGAGGGTGGCAGAGCACTGGCACAGGCTGCCCAGAGAGGCTGTGGAGTCTCCTTCTCTGGAGACATTCCAAACCCGCCTGGGTGCGTTCCTGTCCAACCTGCTCTGGGTGACCCTGCTCTGGCAGGGGGTTGGACTGGATGATCTCCAGAGGGCCCTTCCAGCCCCTGCCATTCTGTGATTCTGTGATTCTGTGATTTGAGGTCGTCATCCTGATGGGAAGAGGGTTAAAAAAAATCCTATTTTGGGACTTCAAAAAAAGATTGAGCCTAGGACACATCCTAGCAGATAATTCAAAGTCAATGTTACACAACATATGCCGTGCATTAATCTAAACCAGAGAACTATTAATAGTAATCCAGGAAGTGTCCAAAAGTAGCGAGTGTTAATTCATCCGATTCCATCTGTTTGCATTGTGTGAATGTTTCCAGCGCGTTGCGACTGCAATCTGAGTACATCAGTTTTTCCACTAGCAGAAGCTGCCGATTTCCAGCTGCATATAATTATTCTGCTTTTTTTTTTTGTTTGTTTGTGTGTGTTTACACGGGGAATGTCAGGCCCCGAAATCTGCAAATATATACATATGTGAGCAATCCCGCTGGAGTTAATCAGGCTCTCTGCGTATATAAAGCGAATCCCATGTGGGTAAGATTGTGGCCCGCTACAGAAATGTGCTGTCATGCGTTACACAGATGCAGGCACACACGTGCACGCAGATGGAGATCCTGCAAAGCAAAGACCGATTGTACGCCACCGAGAAAGGGCTGCTCTTCTCCAAGGGGAGGGGAGAAAATATCCCCCACACGGCTGCCAAGACAAAGACTTTTGTTCTTGATTTACTGCCTGCCTGTAGAATTGCCCGCAGGGTAAGTCCCTCGCTCGGAGCGGGCAGGATAAGCCCATGAGCTATTTACCTTCTTACACCCTCATGAGTTGTGGATGCCCCATCACTGGAAGTGGTCAAGGTCAGGTTGGATGGGGCTTTGAGCAACCCCATCTAGTGAAAGATGTCCCTGCTCATGGCGGGGAGTTGGACTAGATCATCTTTAAAAGGTCCCTTCCAACCCAAACCATTCTACGATTCTGTGATCTGAATAAACTCTTGTATATAGCACGTGTGCTTACAAGAACGGAGCTAAGCACGAGAGACCACCAGAAATGTTTCCTCTTTCCCATCCCCCATCCCTTATGGAATTTCCTTTCCAAAATGGCATCAGTCTGAGATACACGAGGGCTAACTTAGTCCTGCCTTAAGGGAAAATGTCACTGCCTAACTCTTTCATACTGAAACTGGGATTCCTGCATTTCTGAAAAGGGAAATTCTTATCGCTGCCAGAAGGTGCAAAGAGCAGTCCAGCCCCTGAAGCCCTGACACACGGAGCGCAGAGTATCCAAGGTCGATCAAGAGACCTCTCGGATTTTAGGTTTCATTTTCGCCTCCTGTCAGTTACAGTAATTGACAAAACAACTTGATTAAATTGTGGGACACAAAGTCAGCTCAGTGTAATCCCCAAAAGCTACATATAGTTTATTTAAAAGACTTCTACAACTGGTTTGTTAGCGTGGGCTGTTTAAAGACCAAGGGTACACTTCAAAATGCAGTAACGACATGGGCGACTGTAGGTCTCTGTCTGATGAGCAGGGCGAGCTTAGCTTGAAACAGCCGCCCACCGCCCATCCATACCGCCTGCCTCACCTGCACAGGCGTCCCAGCCGTACGTCAGCTGCTTCCTACATCTCCAAAGCCTATAGCACAGGGGCTTGAGGCAGCTGGTTGCTGAGTTTGGATGTCACCTTTGCTCATCTGTCAGTGCCCTGCTCTTCACTGACTCCTTCTGCAGCTTAGGGCTTGGCCAGAGGAGCTCCGGCAGACTTGATTCCAGCGGTCTGCCCACCTCTGTGCTGGAGGCGACCGACGGAAGGGCAGTCGGATGAGACGTGCCTGCACCTCAGCCGCACCCGACAGATGTGCTCTGACATCTGAAACTGCGAGGAAGGAAAGTCTGTGCGTGGAGACCAGAGTTTGAAACTGCTAGCTGAGGTGGGGACACACATCCTGCTCTGCCACCCGTGCCAGAAAGGCCACAACCTTGCTGGAAGAGCAGGACAGTAACTGGGAGCAGTCAAGCTTTAAACTGCTGCAGTAGTCTGTCCTTGACAGTGAAGGACCTTTGCACTACTTGTACATTCTCACGGCAGTAGGCGACAGAGCTAAAACGGAGCAGGAGACAGGAGCCCACCTCTTTACCAATTATTTGTTAGTTGTCTTGTTGAAGCACATAAATTTACAAAAGTATCAAGAGAGATGGAAAAAAACCCTAACACCATCCTATCTAATGTGGAACATCTGTGTACAAAAAGAAAAAAAATATATGTATTTCCGATTCAAAGATACAAAATGGATATACAATAGATATCTATAAAATACAGCATATATTATGCGTTCTCAGTGTGAGGGTATGCTTTGCAGAGAAATAGGCTTTCTCCATATAGTCAGTCTAAATATGGACAAACTCATTTAAGAGTCAACATCAACAAGTGAATTTCAGAAAAATAACAGAAAGATTCCTCCCTACTTTTCAGGTAGTAATAGCCCAGCAAAAGTCAACAAAGTCGGTGCCAATGGCTTTGACTAGTAAGAGATCACCGAGGGTGGCAGAAATATACACGTGACCTTGTACAGGGAACCAAGAGCTTCTGTAGACTGACTGAATTTTGCAGCGCGTGCAGCACTACCCAAAAGAAGTCAAGGAAAAAGTGAAGAAATGTGAGTAAGAAAAATGCAGTCTTTTACCATTATAAATCCCATAACACCAAACACTAAAATTCATGGTATCAACAAATCCTGCCTCCGTATCGCCGGCAAGTCAGCGTGATTGATGTTGTGGCGCCGCTGTATTATTTCAAGTAGTAAGGTGAGTGCTGCCACTGACAGGCACTGTGAGTCACATAACCTTTCTGCCTCTTGTTTTCTCATCTTAAAAGTGAAGAGAATTAATGGAAGGAAGCATTTTGTCTGAAGAAACAAACTAATGCTTTGCAAAGAGGAGATTGTGACCAACTGGATAGAGAGACCTGTTATGTGGAATTTCAGTCTGCAAAAAAAATTTCTCCAGGCATCTCTTTAGGAGCCAGCAGCTTCCTGATTCAAAACCAACCGTTGCGTGGCAAATTTTACCTGCAGTAGAAAATGGAACTGTTTTCTTTTAAATCAGGGCTAAATTGTATGCAGTGTTAGGAGTGTTACGCTGCTTATTTTTCATCAAGTTGTTTGTGCACATGTATTGTCCTCAAGGGTGACTGGTATCTCAGAACGAGGGTGGAGACAAGACTAACTTCAGTGGAGGGACTGTGTACACTGCAATTAATAGCTCCATACAGCCCCAGCTTAATTTAAATTAATGTTTGGATAGAGGTTACATATTGCTAGTAACCAATTTAAAACCTGGAACTTTATCAGCATTATGAGGGTACTGAATAATTACTCTGCCTTAACACATTGTAATTCCTCATCGTGTTTTAGAATGCAAAGAAGGGACCTAGCTTGTTCTACACCATGTTCCAACGGTAGAATGCATCAGCCTTCAAAAGACATCACTACCTCCAAAAAGGAGTGAGGCCATGTGTGCAGCCATCACCAATAATCATCTGCTGCTCCAGGGAGGGGGTCTCTGAGAAGCTGGGGGTGATCCTCACTTGTCCTGGGTGCGTTAGTACTCCACCGGGGACAAAGACTGAGCATATGCTACACTGGGAGTTGAGAGACGCTGTGAAAGGTGATGGGTCTCCACCACAGCTGTTGCATTTCCCTTCTAGTTTACCTTGCTGATTTGGGGGCTGGCGGAAAAGCCCAGCAATCTATCAAAACATGGACTGTCATGTTGAAAGTCACCATTTAGTCTTCTCTGATAAACCATGTAACAAAAAGGTGAGGAATGAACAGCTGAATCTACATCTGCGAGCTGTATTTGGGCTAAGCACCTATCTGAAGTTCATGGCCTACACACAGTGCTCTGTTAACACACATGTATCCGTGAAACAACATCTCTCACACTGAAAGGATATGAACGAAGAAGCGTTTCCATCAGTTCCCTAGGGTACCTGTCCATAAACCACAGGCATCCTTTAAAATGCATGACTAAAAGGCTTTTTTATTGAGAACGAATTTTACTCGGTTATAATCAAATTTGGTAAATGCATCCTGTGAACATAGATGTAACTCGTTGAGCCTGATAGTTATAAGATTAGGTCCTGCACAAAAAAAAATCTTTTGGATTGTAGCCATAAAACATTTTGCAAAAAGTGAACCAATCCTGTGTCTTGTTTATTAGCAGTCTATTTACTCGGTCCATTGCTTCCTTGTTCTTACGTAAACTTCCTCAAAGCAAACACATTGAAAATATTTTCCACGGAAAATGTGTCCAACATAATTCAATAAACAATGTAGTAAATAAGGGACTGCAAATTCAGAGAGCCATCTACTGGCAGCTAAGTGAAACGAATTAAATTCATTAAGGGCCAAATCTCTACCTCTCTTTGCAAATAATTTCTTTAAAGATAAGGAACTACACATGGTTAATGTAAACTGTACAAGCATAATTATCTTCTCAAGACATGTTTGGCAAAAGTGAAGGTGCTGGTGTTCTCAGAGCAAGAAGGAGCAGCCTCGTTTACGCAGTGCGCAGATTCTGCCGGGAGAATGAGAAACCAGGAGAGTAAAGAAGGGGCGAGGACTCTCCAAGTGCCTGCAGCCTTCACTACATCCCTCACATCCACGTTATTTCTTTTCTAGATGGCTCAAGCCAGGCATACCAAAAGCTAATGCCAGTAGAGCTGGAAGCAGAGCCAGAGCGCCCCGAGTACAGATTTCTAAAGACCAGTTTCATAGGGAATGGTGTTCTTCACCCCAGACATCCCAAGATCACAGCAAGGAAAGGAGATACTTTGTAGTTCTGGATACCAAATCGAATCATATCAACTACTGCATGAAGCAAAACAGCTGTGTGTGAAACATTCTGCATAGAGCAAAATCTCCCAGCCTGTGAGCCTGACCCACAGGAGGATCATGCTTCCTCTCCCAGGGAGAAGCACGCGCAGTTCCAGGCACCAGTGTTCTTTGAGGATGGAGGAAGCAGCGGTGGTGTCTTGTTCCTCAATTTCTCTTGGATTTTACCTCCACTACTTCAGATGGAGCAGCTGGGTAGACCAGCAGACACAGCGGCAGGAATGGTGGCCAGACTCATACTTCTACAGCAGGAAAAGTTCCTTTTGAGGGAGAAATGGAAATTTGGATGCTCAACTGCACTAGCCTTTCTGCAGCTTCCTCATGTGGCAGTATTTGATGTCTGCTTCATTTTTGCCTTTATTCTTCATCTCCTGGCATTATTACTTTCAGATTTCTTTGTTTTCATAGACGGGTTCATGAACTTAAATCTCCTCAGATAAGGACTTACAGTCTTCCCAACTGAGCTTCCACTAATTTCTGCTCATGTTTATCATTTTCAGGTAGTTTATGTTTCTACCCTGAATACAGCTTTCAATCTCTCCCAGTTTAATACTCTGTAAATGCCACTAATGTGCTCTTCCAGATATTTAACTAAGATCTTAAATTAAGGGTAGCCTTGGCACAGATTCTTAGAGGTATCCTACTGGAACCTCCTCTTCCCTAGCCTAACCTGGGATAGAGTAAGAAAATCCGGTTTTGGATGGAGTGAGCGGTACGAGCAGAAGCAAGCTGGCTAAATTAGCGGAGACAAACACCTCAAAAGCAATCAGCAGTCTAGTGAGGGGGTATGCTCACCCTGCCCCTTCATCCTGCATTACTGCTTGAAAGGACGGTGCACAAATTATTGCCACAGTTATTTCCACAGGCAGATTGCCATACCAGGCACATGTGAGCAGATTCACGCTTGGGTAGACAGGCGACTCTGGTCTGCAGAAGGACCTCGGGGCCACCCTCAGCAGACAGCGTAGTCAGAGTCTGTGCGTGAAGGCGGCATCGTCTCAAGAAGCAACTTGGGAGAATCCTTTGTTCCCTGAAAGGATCCCTCAAGCATACATGCTGCTTTGGTGCTTTACAGTGTGCATGCATTGACTATTAAACCTGAAGATCCCAACTTCTGTGTGAAACCCATGACGTTCTGGAGTAATGGGTTTGCTTCAGAGACAAAATAGTTGTCATAGCTTTTAGTTTTTAATCAATAATGCTTCTCATCTTTATAAAGCTCTGTATAATTTATCTAACCATTCTATTTCCAGTCGTGTTGCTAAGTGCACGCAACCCTTCCACAAGCACATCTGAGGTTTTCTGTTCTTAAATGGGTGGGAGCAACCTTGTTGTAACCTATTTTAACAAGTAGTTCTGTGAGCGGCAGAATTAACACAGCCTGCATTCCAGTGTTCTCCCTTTAGCCTATTCCAGGGTCTCTTTTTACCTGAGCAGCTATTTCCACAAAAACTGGAGGTATTTAGTAGCTCTGAGGCTCTGCAAACTTGATTAAATTGCAGAGCGGTTTCAAAACTTTCCAGAGGGAAACAGATCACAGATGGCTCACTTCCCTGGGAAATGAACCTAAAAATAAATGAGGAAAAATTCCCTTCTCTATAGCTCCTTCACCCAAGGTCTGCTCTGTTCAGACAACAGACAAACGGGTGTTTTGGAAAGCACATACTGTCAGCCAAACGTTTAATGGACTTTTCCAAACATATTGCAGATTATCGATAAATGCTTAGATGACTTCCCAGAGGCGATCTAATAGGCTAGTGGCAGATACGGGAGTAGGAGCTTCATTCCCTTGACTGCCCACTAATTCGATGTTACCTTACCGTCCTGCAGTATTCGGTAGGTAAGTGTTGTATAACCGTGGTGGTGTCTCCAAGATCCATCAAGCGGAGAGTATCTTCTCTAATTTTTAGTCTTGGCATTGCCACTTGGTGTTACCCACTTGGTTTATCTATTAAAAAAGCAAAGACAAATCATATTTTCCATGGACACAGATTTTAAGTACTTCCGTACTAGTACTATATTCATTTAGCACAACTAGATCTCAAAGGTGGCTTACATGGCCTTTATGCCATTAAAATGTTGAAAGCGTAAAACCTGTGTCAGATTCGCTGAGGAGACCAGAGATTCGCTGAGGAGAGCAGCTCCAGTGCGGGTAGATCCGCGCTGGGGAAAGGGATCGGAGGCGGAAAAAAGGGATCGGAGGCGGAAAAAAAGGGATCAGAGGCGGAAAGGGCCGGCAAGGGGCTCTCTGTGGGGGCTTTCGAAGAGGGAAGAAAGCGCCCAGCTCGTCCTCGTCCTCCTGCCGGCACCGGCAGCGTGAGGGCGGGCTGCTGAGGCGGCGGGGGCGGGGCCCGCAGCGCGCGCGGCAGCTCAAAAAGAGGTGTGAACACGCCAACGGTCACTCGCTGAGGAAAGCAGCTCCAGTGCGGGTAGGTCCGCGCTGGGGAAAGGGATCGGAGGCGGAGAAAAAGGGATCGGAGGCGAAAAGGGACGGCGAGGGGCTCTCTTTGGGGACTTTCGAAGCCGGAGAAAGCGCCCAGCTCGTCCTCGTCCTCCTGCCGGCAGCGGCAGCGTGAGGGCGGGCTGCTGAGGCGGCGGGGGCGGGGCCCGCAGCGCGCGCGGCAGCTCAGAAAGAGCTGTGAGGGAGCGCAGCGACTCTCGCTGGGCCCCGAGCGCGTGGGCAGCCGGGGGGCGGCACCCGGGAGCACCACAGGAGGGCGGACCCCCCCGAGTGGGCACAGTAACCGGGCTAACGGGGCGCGACGCGTCCCACGGAAAGGTGCTGCTGCCCTGCCAACGTGGTCAGGGAATCATGGTAACCACCCGGCAGAAGACCGTGGCCCCAAAGAACCGTGCACGCACCAGCTCTGACGCTGCTTCGCAGACAGAGCTGTCGTGTGAGCACGCTGCCACCCAGGCATCGGGCTGCAGGGCGTGCCCTGCTCTCACACCGGTGTCGGAAGGTAGTGGTAAGCATCCCTGTGGCAGGTGTGCCCAGGTTGAGGAGCTCCTATGCTTAGTGATGGAACTCAAGGAGGAGGTAAGTAGGTTGAGGGACATCTGGGAATGCGAGAGGGAGATTGATGCGTGGAGTTGTACCCTGTCAACCGTTACAGAAACCCAACAGGCAGCCAGAGCCACGGCTGTAGAGAAATCCTACTCCTCTCCCCAACCGGCTGAACTTAGAGGAAAGGGGACAATGGCGAGGTGTTCCTGCCCGATGCCACAGGCACATCAGCCTGCGAACTACTATACCTTCTGAGGTCCCATTGTAGAACAGATATAGTGCTCTGCAAGAGGAACCAAACAACAGTGAGGATGATAATCCTCCCAGTATGGAGGCGCCATTGAGGCCTCGTCGGACCACCCCTTGACTTAAAACTGCCTCAGCAAAAACCAAAAGATGGGCCATTGTAATAGGTGACTCGGTTCTGAAGGGCACGGAGGGCCCGATTTGTAGACCAGACCCGCTATATAGGGAGGTTTGCTGCCTCCCTGGGGCCTGGGTTGATGATGTTAAGAGGAAGCTTCCTTCCCTAGTATGACAATCCGGCTATTACCCCCTTCTAGTTTTCCAGGTAGGAAGTGACAACGTAGTGAGAAGAACGCTGAGGGCAATGAAGAAAGATTTCAGGGCCTTGGGACGACTGGTTAAGGGATCAGGAGCACAAGTCGTGTTCTCCTCTATCCCTCCAGTTGCAGGGAATGATGAGGGGGTAAACAGGAAAGGCCAGCAGGTCAATGACTGGCTCCGAACCTGGTGCTACCAGCAAGGCTTTGGGTTCTTTGATCATGGCCTGATTTATAGAACACCGGGGCTGCTGGTAGCAGATGGGAAAAGTCTATCTTGCAGGGAGAAGAGGGTTCTAGGACTAGAGTTAGCAGTGCCTATCAAGAAAGCTTTAAACTAGATTGGAAGGGGGATGGGGACGTAACTGGGCTCACCAGAGAGGCACCTGAGTGTGGTAGCTCAGCACTTGTGGGGCAGGAGGTTGGAACTGTTAAGGATCAGAAGGCCCACCGCCTCTCTAGGGCTACACACTCATTGGCCTCTCTGAAATGCCTATACACCAATGCACGCAGCATGGGGAACAAGCAAGAGGAGTTAGAGATCTGCGTGCGGTCACAGGGCCATGATCTCATTGCCATTACCGAGACATGGTGGGATAGCTCGCATGACTGGAACGCTGTCATGGAGGGCTGTGTTCTCTTTAGGAAAGATAGGCCAGTGAGGTGAGGTGGGGGAGTTGCTCTTTATGTGAAAAAGCAACTGGAATGTATCAAGCTCTCCCTGGGGGCTGATGATGAGCAAGGTGAGAGCTTGTGGGTAAGGATTAAGGGGCAGGGTAACATGAGAGATACTGTCGTGGGTGTTTATTACAGGCCACCTGATCTGGATGGGGAAGTTGATGAGGCCTTCTACAGACAGGTGAGAACCGCCTCACAATCACAGGCCTTGGTTCTCATGGGGGACTTCAACTTCCCTGAGATCTGTTGGGAAGGCTGCACAGCTAGGAATGCACAGTCCAGGAGGTTCCTCCAGTGCATTGATGATAACTTCTTGACTCAGGTGGTGCAAGAGCCCCCAAGAAGAGGTGTACTACTGGACCTAGTATTGACAAACAAAGAGGGACTGGTGGAGGCTGTTAAGGTCGGGGGCAGACTTGGCTGTAGTGATCACGAGAAGATAGAGTTCAGCATTAAGTGCAGTATGAACAAAATGACAAGTAGGGTTGAAATGTTGGACTTCAGGAGGACTAACTTTGATCTCTTCAAGAAATTGATGGGAGAAATCAAATGGGAGAAGGCTCTAGAGGGTAAGGGGGCTCAAGAGTGCTGGCTGATATTCAAGCACCAGCTCCTCCAAGCTCAGGTTAGGTGCATCACAAAGAGCAAGAAATCGGGCAAGGGAAGGAGACCTGCATGGCTGAGCAGGGGTCTTCAGAAAAAACTCAGGTGGAAGAAGGGAGTTTACAAGATGTGGAAAAGGGGGCTGATGACTTGGGATGAGTATAAGAACGCTGTCAGGGTATGCAGGGAAGAAACGAGAAAAGCCAAGGCAGCTTTGGAATTGAACCTGGCGAGGGATGTCAAGACCAATAGGAAGGGTTTCTTTAAGTATATAGGAGACAAAAGAAGAACCAGGGAAAATGTGGGCCCGCTCTTGAACGAGATGGGTGCTGTGGTGACAGATGATGCAGAGAAGGCAGAGTTGCTGAATGCCTTCTTTGCTTCTGTCTTCACTGCTCAGGCCAGCTCTCGGGAGTCCCAGACTTTGCAGGTAACAGAGAAAGTCTGGAGGAAGGAAAACTTTCCCTTGGTTGAAGAGGAACAAGTTAAAGAACAATTAAGTAAACTGGATACCCAGAAGTCCATGGGGCCTAATGGGATGCACCCGCGAGTGCTGAGGGAGATGGTGGAAGTCATTGCTGGGCCGCTCTCCATCATCTTTGAAAGGTCCTGGAGAACAGGGGAGGTGCCTGAGGACTGGAGGAAAGCCAATGTCACTCCAGTCTTCAAAAAGGGCAAGAAGGATGACCCGGGAAACTACAGGCCAGTCAGCCTCACCTCCATCCCTGGAAAGATGATGGAACAGCTTGTTCTGGGCGTCATCTCCAAGCATCTGGAGGAAAAGAAGGTTATCAGAAGTAGTCAACATGGATTCACCAAGGGGAAGTCATGTCTGACTAATCTGATAGCCTTCTACGAAGGCGTGACTGGATGGGTGGATGAAGGGAGGGCAGTGGATGTTGTCTACCTGGACTTCAGCAAGGCCTTCGACACTGTCTCCCACATCATCCTCACAGGCAAGCTTAGGAAGTGTGGGTCGGATGAATGGACAGTGGGGTGGATTGAACAGTGGCTGACAGATAAAGCTCAGAGGGTTGTGGTCAGTGGTGCAGAGTCCAGTTGGAGGCCAGTAACAAGTGGTGTCCCTCAGGGGTCAGTACTGGGTCCAGTCCTGTTCAATGTATTCATCAGTGACCTGGATGAAGGGATGGAGTGTACCATCAGCGAGTTTGCTGATGACACAAAACTGGGAGGGGTGGCTGACACACCGGAAAGCTGTGCCGCCATACAGCGTGACCTGGACAGGCTGGAGAGCTGGGCAGAAAAAAACCTGATGAAGTTCAATAGAGGCAAGTGTAGGGTACTGCATCTGGGGAGGAATAACCCCATGCATCAGTACAGGTTGGGGGCTGACCTCCTGGAAAGCAGCTGTGCGGAAAGGAACCTGGGAGTCCTGGTGGACAACAGGATGACCATGAGCCAGCAGTGTGCCCTGATGGCCAAGAAGACCAATGCCATCCTGGGGTGTATCAAGAAGAGTGTGGCCAGCAGGTCGAGGGAGGTCATCCTCCCCCTCTGCTCTGCCCTGGTGAGGCCGCATCTGGAGTATTGTGTCCAGTTCTGGGCTCCCCGGGTCAAGAAGGACAGGGAACTGCTGGAGAGGGTCCAGCAAAGAGCTATTAAGATGATGAGGGGACTGGAGCATCTTTCCTACGAGGAAAGGCTCAGGGACTTGGGGCTTTTTAGTCTAGAAAAAAGACAACTGAGGGGGGATCTTATCAATACTTATAAATACCTAAGGGGATGGGAACCAGGTAGATGGGAACAGTCTTTTTCCAGTGGTGCCCAGTGACAGGACAAGAGGGAACGGGCACAAACTGGAGCACATGAAGTTCCATCTTAACATGAGGAGGAACTTCTTTACTCTGAGGGTGGCAGAGCAGTGGCACAGCTGCCCGGAGAGGTTGTGGAGTCTCCCACTCTGGAGCCATCCCAAACCCACCTGGACGCCGTCCTGTGCCACTGCTGGAGGTGACCCTGCTCTGGCAGGGGGTTGGACTTAGATGATCTCCAGAGGTCCCTTCCAACCCTGACGATACTGTGACATTTGTTAGAAGCTTGTTGAATGCAGTATGTTCTCTCCCACTCCCTCTGCAAGTCTTTTCTACAGAAATAGGAATTAGTGAATGTGAAGAAAACTCTCTTTACAGATATTTATGGTTGCCTGAGTAATTATTTTGCAAGCAAAGCTTTGTTTTGCATGATCTGCCTGATGCAAAACCCAGAAAATACATATCTTCATTCTCATAATCTGATTGCCTGAGGGATTTACAATGTATATCCCGATGGCATATTGTGTGGCCGATCAAATCAGGGCGCGGTTATTAAATTTCAGAGCAGGAAGGTGCAGGCAACTGATTTCAGGGAAGGGAACAGTCATTTCATTTGATCAACTGAATAATTCTTTGTTCAACATTTAGCCAAATCCAAGCCACGTTAGCTACTCGGCTCTCAATATTCCAGACCATACACAAACAGACAAGCACATTCATCTTTGCCTTCGAGAGTAAAAGCAAAGATGAAACTTTAAAGAACTATTCTTCCTAAAACAGGTCATAAAATTCGGAAGGCAGGAGGCCTGTTTCCGTCTTGCACTGACAGATTACCCGCTACTGTGGGGCCACAGTCTTTCACGAGTTTACTACAAACAGCAAATGTTTTTTATTTTTAAATCTTTATCTTTGCTTGGAATATAAAGACATATATGGCATGCGTGCCGCTTTCTGTGTATTACCTCTCCTTTCCAGTTTTGAAAAGGCACAGTAACTACATGTGACCATTCTTCAGGATTTTTTAAATCTTATCATGGTAGCGTTACTACTATAGCTGTGCTATACAGAGATGCTTGCTGCTACAGTTTGAAGGATTCTTAAAAGAGATGAGGACTGTGATCGCTAATTTATAGGAACACAGAAATGAAGTGCTGTTAGCAAGGGCAAACAGCTGAAAGGCAAGGGAAGGATTAGAAAGGAGATCTCCTGCATCCCCACTTCAAGCCAGGACCTTAGAAACAAGATGTCCTCTGCTTTGCGCATTAATACCTACGATCCTCTTTACTGATTGACCCTACTATGTGATATACAACACGCCCAGAACAAAAACCAGCACGAAATACACGGAGCGTCTATTGTTGGCATTTGTACTGAAGCTTAATTTTAGATCATGTGCTACAATCATGCATCAATTATAGAAAATTAAACTCAGTGTGATCATCTTTGACCAGCAGAAGGCAGTAAAATCACAAAATGGAAAAAAACCACCTAACTTTCTTCATGAACCCAAACTTGTGCTGTTGAGTCCCGAGTACAGGGAGAACGCAGGGACACCGTCCTTCTGCAGGATGTTAGGCAGTAACACCAGTTCCAGACATTCAACAAATTCAAGCCACATCATTCCCAAGTCCTGCACTTTTTTTTTTTTTTAAAAACCTGTTGGCTCCTGATACCGCCAATGATTATTTTTAAGCAGCTTAAGACAAACAGATTAACAAGGAACCTACTTCACAAAAGACTAAAAAAAAAACCCCAAACCCCTCAGCGTGTCCAGCCCAGGAGAGTGAGAGGGGATGTGGTTACTCTGGTGTCTTTTCAAAAAAAGAACCGAAGCAGCAGGTTGAAGGGGAAAGCGCTGCTGGCCTGTGAACACACACCTCCGTGTTTAGGCTGGAGATTTAACTATTATCGGCCTCCGGAGAATTTGGAGAGTTTGGAACCATTTTGTTGTAGTGGAGTCAAAAGACGGGAATTAAAAAAAAAAAAAAAAAAAAAAAACCAAACAAAAAAACCCCCCACAACACAAAACCCCAAATCACCTTGGAAGGGCGGCGGGCGGCTCCGTGAGGGGCAGGGCGGGGCGCTCATGGCGGGGCCGGGCCCTGACGGCGGGGCCCGCGGCCTCCCGCCCTCCGCCCGCCTTCCCGGGGGCTCGTCCCCGGCCGCAGCCCGTCCCGCCTCGGCCCGGCCTCCTCCTCCGCGCTCCTTCCTCCCTCCACAGGGAACGGGCGGCGCTGCCGGCGGACTACAGCTCCCAGCATGCCCCGCGCGGCGCCGCCGCCGGGCCCGGCCCGCTCCCGCAGCGGCGCCCGCCGGGAGCTGTAGTCCGGCGCCGTTCCCTCACGGCTGAAGCCCCGGGAGGCCGCTCCCCGGCCGGCTACGCCACGGAACTGACCGGGCGGGTAAGCGGCGGTCCCACCGCCTTTACGGCTGCGAGCGGCGGGCTCGCAGCGGGTCGCTGTGCGAGCGGCTCCTCCGCCCCCTTTACGGCGGCCGCGGAGGGCCGCGGCGATGGCGGGAGCGGGGAAGCGTTAACCGCCCGCCGGCTCCCTGAGGGGCGAGCGGCGGCCGGCGGAGGGACGCGGGGCGGCGCGGCCCGGCCCGCGGCGCCGGGCGGGCTGAAACGCCTCAGGGGTGGCGGCGAAGAGGCGGCCGCTGCCGGGCGAACCCGCGGGCGGCGTCCCGGGCCCGGGGCCCCGTTCCCGGCCGGGTTGTGGTAACTGCGGTGTAGGCGGGTGAGGGAACAACAGGGAGCGGCGGGGCCGCGTTCGCCTCCCGCCGGGAGGGACAAAGCCCGCAGGAGTCGGTGTAAGGAGGGCCCGGAGAGCGGCCTCTCCCCGGCGGCGGGGGCCGGGGCGGGAGCGGGCGAGGAGAGGCGCGGCTGCTCCGCCACCAGCCCCGGCTCGGCGTGGCGTGGGTAAAGCGTTCGGTCTTTGCTGCAGGATTAACAAACAAACAAGCAAAAAAAAAAACCAACCAAAAACAAAAGAGCTGGTTTTCTTCACCTGCCCTTTGCAAAGTGTTATTTCTGACTGTCTTAACGTGTGTTTACAGCTAGAAAGGACTCGCGCCTTAAAAATGACTTCTTGGCGTTGTTGTCTGTCCGGGACTTCTGTGTGGATTTTGCTGTCGCTGCTGCTAGTTCAGGTCCTCTCCAGGTAGGAAGGAAGCGAAAGGGGTCTTCATTCTTTAATTAGTAAAGATAGTCACATTTAGACTTCATTAGTCCCTTTTGCTGCAGTTGCATTGGCAGGTTAGGTTGCTTTTTCTGTTAATGAAAACTAACAAATTTTGTTGTTAGGGAGGGTTTTTTCCGTCACTGTTAACAAACAGCCACCGCGCTGTAATCGTCCCTCCTCAGAGACTGGGAATGGGGGCTCCGAGAGGACAGGGCGTCACTTTCCATTCAGAGGTGTGTTCTGCTGCTCTGTGAAGTAACGCCATCCCAGTAATGTACGTTCGAGATAACTTCTTAAATGAGACAACTTCAGTAGAAAACCATTAGCTTTAGATTTAATAACAGGGGTTGCTTTGTGCCCGTTGGGCTTGAATCCGCATTCCCTGTGACCTTCTCCTGATGCTGTTCCATTAATTTCAGTGGAACTATTACTGATGCCTTCCTGCGTTGACGGGAAGAGCCTGCGTTTTTTCCAGTGGAATAAATGTGCCTGTTTTGTGTTAGCATTCTTTTTAGAAGTCCTTTTCACATCTTTAGCATAATGCTGGGGAAGAAGTGTAACGGGATGGAAGAAAAATGTGCCGCAATGACCATTGTCTTTTAAAGGAAAATGAGCTTCTTTCTCATTTCAATAATTTTTCCTTCAGGCCCTTTCGGAACAGTAGAGTTTGTTTCATTCCTAATTTTAGCCAGAGGGAGCTTTTACAGGTATTAGCTTTTAAGGCAATGAGTGGCTCCTGCATAAATGACTGTTGCTGATTGATCATGTGAGGACAGGCTGGACCAAACACACCTCCTGAAGAAGTTAATCTTAGGAGCTTTGCCAGCTGGAGTCAGTGACACACATCTGCAAAGTCTTTCCTTTTTTTCTCCTAAAGAAAAAGAGGGCAAAAAAGGCAAGAAATTAAAACCCAGTCTTAAATTGCCTTTCTCTTCCTTTCACTACAAAAACCCAGCTTAACACAAGGCTCATCAGAATAAGGTTGTAGCCGTTTGTTATTTTCAGTAGCAAAAAAAAAAAATGTCAGTCTTCCCCCATGTTTGTGAGCTTGCATTGCCTCTTGTGCCATCAAAAAGTTGTTGACAGAGTTTTATGAAATGATACAATGGAATGGCAGAAAAACATGGTAGGAATGGCTTGGGCAGTGGATTGCTGTTCTCCTTGCCCTACCTACAGACCCCAGGAGCCGTGCATCTGTGCGAGTACCTTCAGGCTCTGAAGACATTGGCGCCCTGACATCTTCACACCCTCTTCAATTACACCGTCAGCGGTTAGGTTTTACTTACCTCTCTCCACTGGGAGCATATTCTAAGTAACGCGGTTTAGTCTTTGTCCTGCTTTTGATCCCGATTCAGTGGAGAGTAACACATGGAAAAGTAAATACAGTTCTAGGTTCTTCTCTTAAAGTAAGGAGGGTATGTATAGCATCAGTGATGGTGTGTGCTCCTGGTCCAGGTTTATTAACTAAATTAGATATTTCACTTTCATTCACATCATCATCTGATGTTATCAGAACTTAGCTAAAAATATGGTGAAAGTTGCAGTGATGTATCACTGGATCAACTTTTGATGTCCCACAAGAGCTCCTGTTGAAGCAGGAGCTCTTAATTTTTCAGCTGTCTATGCAAGGGTCTGGGCTACCAAATATCATCAAGAAAACCTGTATCAACTGTTTTAAAGTGAACCATTCACAGAATACGTGCAGTGAGGGAAGCTTTGTTAATTAATAGCAAGCTGCACGTTATTAAGTGGTGCAGGTGGACTACAAAGGGCGTTCTGTCCTGTTTTCTCATATTTTTTAGAAGCGGGGATAAAGGTAGTATATATTCTTTCCGTATTATTGCCAGTTTAGGTTGCTTTTAAGGTGAAGTCTGTCTTGGCTTGCAGTTCAGAAAGAGTCAGTGCATTTCCTGCCCCCTCAAAAATTTATAAGGAGTTTTTACAATACTAATCTGCACTGTAGTGGTTTTCACCACCGTTTTACCATTCTCATTCTTGTAATACAGATGGACAACTGTAGACAACACGATCAAATCAGAAGAGAGCCTTTTTTGCACTGCAAGTGATAATTAGAAGGGATGTAAAGTAAACACTGATTTTATGACAGAATTCTACTAATCTTTTGATGTTGCCCATCTAGCAAGTTAATTCTGTACAAAATTATGTCACTTACTACAGACATTTTCAGTACTACGCACTTGCTGCCTTGTACACGTACAGCAAAACATCTTGCGCTTTGTATTTCAGTTCCTCCAATGCATGTAAATTTTGGCTTAGAAAATTCATTATTAGAAATCTGAAACTCATGCTGTTTTAAAAAAATCAAGATTTGTTTATTGGTGCTCAGGACCCCTGATGTGGGGGGGAAAAAAGTGCTTATTCTATTCTATTCAGCAGAAAAGAATAGCATCTACTCTCTTTAGTGAATGCATTGTAGCTCTTCATTTCACTGCCAGTGAGAACGAGAGTACTCGTATGCCAGCACAGGTTATACGCTCTAGATCAGTTTGTTGGGCAGTAGAGAGCTGTTGGAGAACATTATATTTTATTTAGCTTTGTGTAGTAATTTTATTGGTGTATATTTGGAATGAAATGTTTTTATTACTTATTCATGGAACATGTGATTGCTTCTCAGTCCCTGGAAGTGGAGGATTCTGCAAGTTTATTATTGTTTCTGGTCATGTGAGGCCTAAGTACTGAGGCGGGCTGGTGGCGATGCGATACCCTGTGTTCTCACAGCCCGTAGATATGTTTATATTTTTGTTTTTACAGAAGCAGAATTGAACATCTTGCAAGACAGCGATGGCTTTTTCTCTAGAATTTGAATATGGAGGCCACAGGGACAGATGAAGTAGAAAAGATAAAATCAAAGTTTATGTCTGCATGGCACAACATGAAATACAGTGAGTGAAACAGCGTATGGTAAAATCCTGTCTCCGTTGAAATGAATGGAATGTTTCTTGTTCACATGAATGGGATCCTGATTCAGAAACTTCACTAATATTAATAATAAAAATGCAATATGGCCCTTGAAACCATTTTTACTTTGATATAATAAACAGCCTGAGTAAACAAGCTTGTTCAGCTTTTCATTTTTCAGAGAAATTTGCATAATTACTTTTTTAAATGACTTATTTTGAAAACAGTAAATACATTGTGTACGTGACCCCAGATTTGCATAGACTTTTAAACAGGGATAATATGGACTCATCTGTGCAAAGATATTTTATTTTTTATATGTGCTTTTCTGGAAAAAAATAGGATGGTGTGTGAAATACAAACTCCACTTGAAGAATCTACTGCACACACTTAAGTAACATACTTTTCCACAGCTGAACATCAGTAATTTGTTTATAAGCAACCAGGTTTTCAGGTGTGCCCTTTACTAATCTGTCCTTCACCTTAATTTTTCGACTTTCCCTCTAGGATTGAGGTTGCTCAGATTTACCACTAGGCTTCTGATAAATTTTGTTAATTCTCATAACTGAGCCTTGGAGATGTCTGGCAAGATGAAAAGATACTTTTCTTCTACTTTCTCTAAGGCTATCACGTGGCTGAAGGGAAATAGTAGTCATTACACCCTATATGTCATAGGAAAAGTTCAAGAAACTCTATGGACTCAGGATATAAAACACCATAGGATTTAGACTTAAATGAAAAAAGCTACTGTCTGGGGACATTGTCAAAACCTAAAAAGCGAATTCTGTCCCTTTGAATTTGTACAGCTTATTATACCACTCTTTTTGTGTCTGAAATCTGCAATTTAATTTTGTGATGAAATACGTTTGTTTAATCCTACAGGAAAAGCAGTACTCTGTGCATTTTCAGTGGTCGTATGTGAAGCTTATTGTATGTTATTATAGGAGTTGGAGACCTCACAGAATCAAACTGTGCAGTAATGAATTCACAATAGAGACAGAGCAACTCAAGCTCAGCTTCAGCATTTCTGTGTCCTAACAATTTCTGCACAGTAGTACCATTCTATTAATATTCAAACATTCATATATGGGTAATGCCGTTAGTTTTAAACCAGAACTTTAACCTGTGTTTTGTAGAACTATTAAACCTTTTGTTATTTATGAAAGCAAAACTCAATTTCAGTATATTTTATCTATGTTCCCCTTTCATGGGTTACCTTTGGCTTAATCAGATGCTATTAGAAATTCCTTTTTGGAATACGTAGTCACAAATTTGTAATTTTTTGCATCCATTTTAGGTTGGGTGTTGAAAACAAAAACTTACTTCAGTAGAAACTCTCCAGTCTTTCTGCTGGGAAAATGTTACCACTTCAAAACTGATGGTATGTACATAGCACTTAATGCATTCCAATCTTAGTCAGCTGGAGCCCTGGGGATATATTTTTAATCTTCTAGAAAGACCGTCGTTAACGATTACCCAATTCAAAATGTAAATATGAAAAGCTTAGAAAGTACTCACTTAAATGTCCACCGCCACTGCTAATGCAACCCATCCTAACCTGCTTTATTCAGGTTTTACACTGAAGTCTTGTTCTTTTTGTGAATATTAGTGCTGTAATTTGCACTTTACTTCATTTACCTATCAAACTGAGATTTTTCTTTCTAAAAACTCCTGAATGAAATAGTGACAATACCTGTACAAAGAGTCACTACACCAACACCTTCATTTTCCAGCATGCAGTTTTCTAAGAATCTCTCTCTGTTTGACCATTTACGTTTAGGTGAATGAAGCTGTTGCTTACTTGCAAGGCAACAATTCCACTGGCACAGTGATGTTGGCTGCATTGCTCTTTTTTTTTTTTTTCCCCCCCAGCTGGCACACTTCTAGTATGTTTGCCTTCCAATTTTCATTTCTTGTATTTGAAGCGATTGTTACTTTTGCAAGTTTGCCCCATTTTTCTAATAGAATGCGTTTATGTTTTTTACTTACCTTCTAATAACAGAAGTTATAACTTAAACTGTGCTTTGCCCTACAGAATCCGGTGAACTCTCTACAGATGGGTCCAATTTTGATAAAATCAACATGGAGATTTCAGGAAATGTTGAGGAGTTTCGTAAAGATTTTATTTCTAGAATATGGCTGACATACAGAGAGGAATTTCCTCAGATAAAGGGGTCTGCGTTAACAACAGACTGTGGTTGGGGTTGCACGCTGAGAACTGGTCAAATGCTGCTGGCTCAAGGTCTTATGCTTCATTTTCTTGGCAGAGGTAAGTTACAAGAGAAGATCTCTATATTCGGTATGATAAGCATAGATGTTCTGCAGGGACTGTGATGGGCGTTATGTAGCCAGAATGGAAAGAGTGTGCTGGTTTTCGTTCTGGACTCTTCTCATTGACATTGGAATTGTCGCGTGGCATGAGGGCAGTGATCTCGCTGACCTACTTTCCAGTTCTGAGAAAGGGGATACCAAGGTGCGTCAAAGGAAGATACTGGAAACCCCACAGAAACTAACTGTGAAGTAAAATACCTCAAAAATTTGTGATCCCTTACCTGGGATTCTCTTGAATAGGGCTCATTTCTTGAACTCAAGGTGTGGAAATAAGTTCCACAGCCCATAGCTGTGGGCTATGGCAAAAGTGGTGTTCTTTTATCAGTTCTAAAGTTTTACATAATTCAATTCTTCTAGTATTCATATATTGAGTTAATAGAGGGATTCTAATCTAACTTCAATACATCATTCTTAGTGTTGAAATTTTCACTATTTCATTTCCTCCCTTCCCCCCCCGAGCACTCACAGAGGAACTTCCCTTTTTTTCCTATCATCGTCTGTCTCAAAAGCCTCCCTCAGTCACAGCTGTTTCAAAGAAGTAGCTTCAGGAGACTCGGAACACTTTCAAAGGCTGAGCGTGCACATCCTCCCCATTCTTCCAAGCCGAGCCAGGTCCTGCATAGAGGTGTCTTCGGTTCTCATCATTAACCACCTTTTCTTGCCATCCTCTTCTCCATCCTTTTCATAATGGACCACGTTGCCCCTTTCAAACAATCGGTCCTGCCCTGTCGCCGCTGCTTGTTGTCAAAATGATCCAAGACACGGGCCTGACACCACCCAGGCATGTTAGTTAGAGAGAATACAGTGTATTGTTTACTCAGCCATTTGTTGGATCCCAGGAATACGTTAGCAGAAGACAGTTGTGAAAGCCTGTTTTGATAATACTTTGTACTTGCTGTGCAAATATGATGTAAGCTGTGAACAGAGTCCCAAACCAGCTGCATCACAAAGTCGTCTGTCTTGGCAGTGTCATGACTGAACTGTCAGATCGGCTTACTGAATGTTCCTTTTGCTGTAGATGTTTAAGTCATAAAACATACATTATCCCTTTCAACTGGCTGCAAACATCAGAACGTGTGAAAATACTTCGGCTGAAAACACAAATCCCTTAAATACAACTTTTGTTATACATACATTTAAAGAAATAAAAAAAATTTATCAGAAGACTACCTGTGAGTAGGAACACGGAATGGCTCATTCTCGAGTAACCCCAAACAAAAAAGCCCCAGGTCTATATCTTTAAAATCCACGGTTACAAAGAATGCCTTCCACCATCCCCCATGCATCCTAATTTGGAAAGTGATTTGGTGATTCCAGAGTGCTAGTGTTTCCGTGGCAATCCAAATGTGTAGAAAAATGGAATATGTATGGTCTTTCTGGACTACTTTTCTCATCACCTAGTCTTCTGACAGCTGGTGAATTATCTTTTGAAAAGCTTTTTATGAGGTCTGGGTAGCTTTTGAAACATATTTAAGTGTTTCCATGAAGTTTTTCATCGCTGTTTACTCTTTTCCCAGAGATGTTTTCATTATAGTTTAATGGTGTTGTTTCTGTTACAAAGCAAAACTTGACTGCAGTTACTAGCTGGAATACTTACACTTCCACTGCTACGTGGAATGTTCCAGATATTGCTGAATGCTGTTGTAAATGAGTTTTTATTTTAGATATTAAGGTACTGGTAGGTTTTACTTTGCAATGCCTGTGCTTAAGACGCTGACTTAAATTTGAAGCTCACAGAACAGGAGTAGCAAGGCCTGTGATGGTATGTTGAGCTTACGCATGCATCTGCCTGGGTCCGCAGTGAAAAATTAACAGGAGGTTTCACAGAGGGGTGTCGCTTGTGGTGAGGGGCATTGATGCGTGGTGGTTGTCACACCCTAATGAATGGGTGACGTGGACGACGGCCATTACCAGGAATACATGCGACACTACCGGAACCCTAAGTTAGATTTTACAATTAAAATCTAGTTGCCTCTGTGCTTCCTCTTTGTTTCTCAAAGACTTTTACATGGATACTTTGGTAAGAGTTACGCTGTGGTTCTTGCTCTGTCAGAAAAGGTCCCTCTCGCTGCTGTAACGGCAGCTTTCTGACCCTCCAGCAGCTTACCCAAATGTGGCTGGCTGAGCAAAAGCACCTCGTCTGTAGGGTTTGCTCCTTGCTTGCGCGTGGCAGCCTTCCCCTTGCCTGCTGGGATGTCTACTGCAGGATGCGTTCTGGTGTAACAGTATGGTCGCTGTGCTGCAGAGGTTTCCTCGCGTGCTCTGTGTTGCAAGTAGTTGTTTGAACTTGTGGGAGAGATTTTCTGTCCTCTGACAAGGGAAGCATTGCTGTTCTCTAGTTTTGCTGAACCACCATTATGCTGGAAGAGGAATGCTGCGTGTAGGATGCATTGTTAGAGAAATCTTTTGCTAGAAATGCAGACTGCAGATACTGTGCTGAATAATATTTAAACAAGTTTGTCTTGTAATCTAGGTAAAGAATTCACAAACTTAGTGAATAAAGCAATCTTGTCTGTTTTTCTGCTGATCTCCTTTGGCATTTTGGCAGAAAGAAGTGTTTGCTTTTCCATGAATAATTCCTCGGGTTTGTCTATTTTTTTTTTTAATAATGTGACAAACCACAAGAAATAAAAACAGCTTTTGAAACTGCTTGTTTGACTTGGATAAAACTTTTTAGATGGTACTTAATAGCTATTTTTTTGTATTTTTAATATGCAAGGTAGTTCTAACCTGTGCCTTGTATATCTTGTGTCTCTTAACTGACTGGGGTCACGGAGTCTGACCTACTATCTCAGATAGCATAAACTGCTAACAAATGTAATGTTAGTAGTGTTTTGTTTCACCTATCATTCAGCAGAATATAAAAGCAAATCATATTTCACTTGAATTCTTTGCATACGTTTTAACACTGGCATTTGTGTCTCGGTATGTAAAGTACGTACTACTGGTTTGGGGAACATGGGGGAGAAGGGGATGTGCCTTGCTAATTATACCAAAAAGATAAAAAGTTAATACTGAGTCTAATATGCACCTTAAAATTTGTGCTGCAGCCTGGGTCTGGCCAGATGCGTTGGACATTGACAATTCAGATTCTGAATCGTGGACAGCCCATACGGTGAAAAAGCTGACAGCGTCATTCGAAGCATCGCTTACAGCAGAAAGAGAACCCAAGATCCTGTCAAATCATCATCAGGGAACGTTAAAGAGAAACTGGGATGACAATGAAAAGAGAAATGAAGTTTATCATAGAAAAATAATTTCTTGGTTTGGCGACTCTCCGCTGGCAGCTTTTGGCTTACATCAGCTAATAGAATATGGAAAGAAGTCTGGAAAAATTGCTGGAGATTGGTACGGGCCTGCAGTTGTTGCACACATTTTAAGGTAAAAATACCTTTATTCTTTGTTGTTACCGTGCCTTACATGTTACAGAAGCACTTCAAAGTGTCATGAGATTACTTCAGCTTAATTGAGCATCTAACTGTTCATTATTGGCTTTGTAAAATGTCCATATTAGTAGCAATTCTAGAGATTTTTCACAGGCAGGAAGGGAAATAGCAGTAGGTGCAGAAACGGAACTCTCAGCCTTTGTTCAATCTTGTTTCAGGAAAAAAACGACATCCTTGTTTTCCTGTACCTTGAGCAGTAGAAGTCCCAAGTATCTCTCCCAAACTGGGGGGTTTTAAGTAGTGCTGCATTTAATGAAATGTTCTAAAAACTAACCACTCTTTCAACCTTGGAACATGCATAACATTATAGATTTTTTTTTTTATACTGTAACCTGGGGGCTGTAATGTACTGATAGTGTAATGAAATGTCAGAGCTAAAATTGATGTTTTCAGCATTTCTTTGCACACATCAAATTCTTGTGAAACTGTAAATGTATGGGACTATTAATATTATAATTATATCACAGTAAAAGTAAAGGGTCTGTGACATTCAGTGTGGTTAAAAAAAAAAGTCGAAAGTCAAATTTCTCCATACTATGTGCCTTTACATGCCATTTCTTTGAATACTACTGGTTGGTTTAGTTTGGTTTGTTTTTTTTATAGCCTTATATGCTTATGTTCTTAGTGGATTCCAGTTTATGTATAAACTGAATCACTAATAAGTCATTTAAGCAGCAGAAGCCAAAGTTCATACGTTTATCTCTATATATGTGTGAATAGAAGAATTCAGTATTTAGTATAAAAGTACATTAATCTTAAGTGAACCTGGACTGAAAGAATCGTGTGTGTGTGTGCGTACATGCAAATGCATGTGAGGGATGTGAGAGGTTAGCGTTATTCATGTGTTTTCTTCTGTTTTGTTTCTGATGATAGGAACTGTCAGAATTCTTTTTGCTTGCTTTAAATTGCAGTAGCCTGTTTACCTAATGGGAGCAGGGGGGCGGGGGGGATTTGGTCCAGAATTCCATTCGACACAAACCCACTGGTGATTTCCAGCTGCAAAGGTTTCCTTTGCTACATCTCCTTTCCCTCTCACAGCAGCACTAACAACGTATAGCTCTCTCATAACTTGAGAACGACTGTATTAAACGATTCCTCAAAATATATGGTGAAATAAAGGGATAGTGACCATTTAATGCAAGCGTGTATTGAAGTCAAAGGCTAATCTTCTATTTTGAACAGTTTAATTTCTTTACATATGTTGTCCTTGATTGATGATTGTGCTTCAGACTATCGACATATATTTTCTTTTTAGTTTTTAGGTCCATTACTCTTACTCTTTTGAGGATAGCCTAGTATTGCAATTATCTTTTTGAAAGTTTTGGTGAAACCTTACAGCTTTTTATGTGCAAGCCTTTATTTCCATGGACATGAGGTGCTAATTTGTGGCTAGTTAGATGAACTGAGGTCAACTAGAGAGATCTATTGAGTTGAAAATAAAATTTTTGTAAGCAAATTTAGCCTTTACTATCCCAATGTACATGACAGAAAATTGTTAGAAACAGAAAGAAATTAGGTAGTGAATACAAATTTCATTGTAATTTAATGTGTTTCTTTGGGCTTTTTTTTTTGTGTGTGGTTTTCATTGTTTCTTCTAAATAGCCAGACATTGTCATCTTTGCTTGGCAATACCATGTTGCCATATACACCCTATCTTTGTATGCAGTGTTTAAAAACAAGCAAACAACACCCACCCCCCCACCCCCGAATCTGTATCAGAAACTGAAGGTGTCTTGAATTAAAAAAACAAAGGAACAAAACCCAAAAAAACAAACCCCAGAAAAAGCCAACAGCAAACAATTAAAACCAACCTGTTTCTAAAAATCAAATTATTTATATTTATTTACTGTTAATTTCTTTAAAATCAGAGATGAGTTAAATAGTTTTGTGTTTGTACTTAGAAAAGCTGTTGAAGAAGCAAGAGACCCTGAGCTACAAGGAGTAACAGTCTATGTTGCTCAGGATTGTACAGGTAAATGTTGTGATTATGTAGATTTTTGCAAATATTTTAGATGCTTTTTATGTCTTCCATTAAGCACTTAACAACAGAGCTTTAAAGGAAAAAATAAACTCAAAAATGGATCCACAAAATTGGGATTATGTAGACAAAGGGGTTCTTGATATATGCAGATGTTTGTTCTCTTTGAGAATCAGACATTGCAACTTGAAAGCTTTGTCCATTGCTTGTTTGGTATCTTAGGGTGGAAGATAGTGGCATTCCAAATCCAGCAAGATAACTTTTTCTTACTATCTGCCTGTTGTAACTTTTTGTGTTGGATTTAAATCACTCAATCTGTTTTGTACTTGCTTCAATATTGTTTTAACAATTAGCTAGTATGAACTTCTGTATCTTATTAAAAATAACCCCCCCAAAACAACCGAACAACTGAAAAATACTTCAGTTCAGTTAGAGTAGATTTGTTAGTTACATTTTTTTTTTTCTTTTGCATCACAGGATTCTCTTTTATCCATTTTTCTAGAGGGGAAACACTCACTGCACCAGTCCCTTAGTATAGTAAGAGGTCATTCTCACTTGGAGTTCAAAGATGCGAGCAGGATAGTGAACCCGAGTCAGTGGTAATCTTTCTTCTGCTCCAGTGTGGCATTTTAAATAATCAATAACAGGCAGAGGAGCTTAGAGCTCTGGATGTTCAGGAGCAAAAAATGACGGCAAGATAAACTAAATGTGTGGTAAAACTTTACGCTAATGACTATAGTCTTTCAAAGCTAAGCACAATGTATTACTTCAGTAGCCACGTTCAGCTGCCAGAAATTCTAGTTATGTCATAACCGATCTTGGGATAGGACAGACGAGACCGACATCCCTGGGTAATCAATCAAACTGGTTTTAAAGAGATACTGTTTAATCATACGCTACAAACCAGTTTCACCTGAGTTACTATGACAGTGGCAACTTTTAAAATTCAATTAATTTTTCGCTTCTTTGTTCTGGTGATGATTTTTCGCATCTCTCAGTATGGAGGGAATAAGCAGTAATACTACATTAAGTTTTTTCACTCGTTTTCAGTGACTGTGTTGTGTTAACTTTAGACAGTGAACTTTTGAGTATTTATTAATATCAATTACTGTCTCTTTTTCCTTTAACATGTAGATGTTTGTTAGTTGTAGGCTTTCAAGTTTTAAATTATTCCTTTTAGAAGAAGTTTATATCAAGTGAATAAATACTTATTGGTTTTCTCCTAACCTACCCCTTCTGCATTTTCCTGACAACGTATCTCAGCAGCAGCACATTGCCATTCTACAGAATATTGCTGAGAATAAGGAGGCATAACACTGTTTTTCATCAGTCACTCAAGAGTTATATTTCAGGGGGACAGTAATATTTTGAAAGACTGTAGTTTTAGTTTGTCAAACTAAGTGTTGACAGGCTGTAGGTGTGTCTTTGTAAAAGCTAGGCATTGTATTTTAAATATGAACATTTGCATGTGTCTCCTTTCAGTCTACAGTTCAGATGTTATTGACAGACAATGTTCTCTTATGGATTCTGGAAAAGCAGCCACAAAAGCTGTAATTATATTAGTTCCTGTGAGACTCGGTGGAGAGAGAACAAACATGGACTACTTAGAGTTTGTAAAGGTATGAAATGAGAGTTCAATCATTTTTTAAATAGTAGGACTAGGTGATATGAAAAGCGACTTCATGATGGTAATCTTCTACCTATTAAATGTGTGGTGGTGATTTTACAGTTGAAGGTTGTAAAGTTTGACTTTACAGATTTTAAATTTCCCTATTACAAGATCAGACATAATTGCAGAGCACATGATGTCCCTTGGTAAAGCAGTGATAACTGTCCTACTCCTAAAGTAGCTACCCGAAAAGACATTAATGCAGTGGCTCAAATTACAAATGGTAATTTAGTTACATATGCTGTTAGAGTTGTGCTATATTAAGTATCAGACAGCATTTTAAAACATAAATATACCAAATTCCTTATTCTGTTTCTTATTTTCCTAAATGTCAGGTGGTTTAAGGTTGTTGCTTGTCTGTTCTTCCCATTTTCTTTTGTCTTTTTCTTCCCCTTAAGAGAAGGTTATAATTTTTGGATATCTTTAGTCACTACTTCAAGGGGGTTTTTTTCACTCTCTGGATGTTAGGATGAATGTTTCTAAGGACAGTGATGCAGAAGTAGCAAGCAGTTACCACAAGTAAAAATGCACTGGAAGAAAGTAAAACTGGAGGAGAAGGCAGAGGGGAGGAAAGTCTATGCTGTCCCCCTTTTTTTTTTTTTTCTTTCAGCAGAGGTTCTGCTTATAGTGCGAACACCTGAGGCCGTGCTGTAATCCTCTTGAGCACAAGAATACTTCTCTTAGGGAAGAGATTGTTCTCTTACCCCTGCTGCTTTATCATTTTTCCATGCTGTTTACCTGTCTTTAAATTCTTCATTTAGTTTTTAAAATACCACAGTGTAGTAGTAGCAGAAAAAAATCTGAGAGTCTGTAACTTTTTTTTTTTTTGGTGACTGTCTCTTCTCTTTAAAATTTTAGGAAAACATTTGTTTTTTAATGGCATGGGAAGACAGAGTGATGAAGCCTTTTATTTGAGCGATGAAATACTGAATTGTTTTTATTTCCTGATTCTTTTCCTTGTATTTTCAGACAATTGGTTTTGGAAAAGTTTAGTTCTTACAGTTAAGATAAGCCTGTGGTCTCAGACATGATCTACGGCAACCTTACTTTACTTTCAATGTTAACTGTAAAAAAGCCTTTGACTCAGTCAGGTGCAGGAAAACACAGCGTGCCTTCGTTTGTAAGCTAACAAACAATTCCTTCTGCAACTTTCATAAGGCTTTCTCAGCAAAAGAAAAGTGACTCCAGTTCTTTAATACTGGCTTTTGTTATTGACGGATATCTGGCTAGTTTTACCCTGCAGAGGCTTTCTCAATTTAGCTCTCAAAAACACGTGTTTGCCAGAGTAAAATATGTTTGCGTGGCACTGGGTTTCACAGCAGAGTCGCGTTATTTAAGCTTGCCGTGTACAGCTGGCCTTACCGGGTACATTTCTGCTGCTCATTTACCAAGCCTGGTAGTGCCTTTTGCAGTCTGTTATAATGGAGACTGTGATAAGAGGGCTTTCAATTGCATATATTAGTCACTCCAATCTCTAGCTTGACTGTTCACAAGAAGTGACTAAATTTCTTGGGGTCTGGATTTAAGTTAAAAATGCAGATTTTAGAATGTAGTACGAGAGGTAATTTTTACAAAGGATTTTATATTTATGGATGAAAACTGATAAATTTTTTATAATTCACTTCTACAAGAAAATTCCCATAGATTAAACAGTTATTCATTACTCTAAGTAGCTTTGCTCCCTTTCTGTGTCACTGGCAGAGGACGTGTCCTCCTCAGCCGTTTCAGCCTTTGCCTCTGATCAGCCTCAATGTTCTGAACGCTCAGCCATCGAGGAGCATTTTCTAAAAAAGCCACCTTATTCATATTTTATATAAGCAGCACTTTCTCTTAACCCGTATAAACCTTGCTGAAGTTGACTTTGTTAGCATCTCGGGTGAGGAGTACAACAGTTTTTGTTACGTTACGTTACTGTATCATTGTCTAAGCAGAGAAGATTTTATCTCAAGCAGCTTTGTTCTTATTAGTACATGAAATATCAATCGTTTTGTTGAGAGAAGTTTTCCCTACTTATATAATGATAACATAATGGTTATGCTTTTAATGGCTGATCTCTTAGAGGCAAGGATATAGATAACGGCTGCCAGCTGATGGAGATTTCACTTTAGCTCCACTGATAGTCTTCTGGATTGCTGTCCCAGTTTGGGCCAGCATCCAAGTTTTTGGACCCAACACTTGTCTAGTGCCCCAAGAAAAGCACTGTTATTTATGGACATTGAAAGGCTGTTCAGAGTATTTAATGGTCTTGGGCTTCAATTGCATTAGAACAGTTGGGCTCAGCTTTCCGAAGTACTCAGTGTTGGCAAAAGTCAGCTCCCACTGGAGTTGGTGGGATAACTAGTGGAGAACTGTTTAAGCCAAGACTGAATACTCACAAAAATCCTAATGAGTGCTGTTAAGAAACAGAACCTCGTGAAAGCGAGAAGAGTGGAAATGTGTTAAAGGGAGAGGGAGGAAGGCCCTCTGTGCCTTCTTCCATTCCTTTGCTAGGTACTTCTTCCAACAGAGAAACAATCAAGGGTGATTTCTTTGGTGTCCGTAGTCTGTGACTGCATCCAGAACTCGTGGGTGATAGAGGAATCTCAGTCAGTTAAACCACTGCAATGTTCTTTGGCAAAATTGCGTGTGGACGGGTAAATCCTTCTCCCCAGCACTAGAAGGTATATCCACAAAATCAACGTTTTCTTATGTAATGATAAGTCTGCTAGGTTTGTGTGCTAGTGCAGACGCACGGTAACAGAACCCCACTCTCTTCAACCTGGATGAACAGAAATACACTGGCAGCACTGGGGTGGCTGTAGCCCACGGCCGATATCCCAACTCTCTGTCCTTGGCGGCTCCTAGCTTTGCAGTGGCTGCAGGAGTGTGTTTCTTCCTCTATACCTCCAGACTGAAAAGATTCCTGTATTTCACCCCACGTCCCTGTTTAAATCCCGTTAGGTGTATTAGCAACGTCTCTTTCTCAAAGTTGCTACATACCAATGGCTCTGATTCCTCTACCCTCACAGTCAACGTCCAGTAAGGTTTATGGGGCTTGTCTAGGGGGGGGGTGTGTGTGTCTCTTCTCCTGTATTTTGGGCTGCTCATTTTAGAGCTGTATCTTGTAACCACTCTTGCTTCAACCAGCATTTCTCCCTGTGATGTAAAAGTTCATATTCTAGACAGACTTCTACAAGTCTGCAAAAAGAAGAGAATCCCCAGAGCCACAGAATGTAAATGTATATGAACTCTGTAAATCTGATTACTTTGGTATCTTTTGACTAAGCAGCCTGTGCTCAACTTGTATGACATCATATTTTGTGTCCCCCGAAAATGATACTGCCAATTCTCTCAATGTATGGGCATCTCATGAAAAGGGAGGACTTTGTCTGGAATATCTGGTGGTATGTTTTCACTTTGGTCAGTTGTAAGCTTCTAAAAATTGAGTTAAGACCCAGAAAATCATGAAGTCAGTCTTCAAAAAAAAAAAAAAAAAAGAAACAGTTATTTGCCTAAAAACAGTTGAGAAAGAGCAAAGATTTTAATTCAGTTTAATACTTATTCTGGTTAACACTGTCCTAATTATTTAATGTTCTGCTTATAGGGAATCTTAAGCCTTGAGTATTGTGTTGGTATTATCGGTGGCAAACCCAAGCAGTCGTATTACTTTGCTGGATTTCAAGGTTAGTGTTTTAATATGTTATGTCTCTTCAATATTTTTCTTTAAGAGTTAGGAAGTTAATATCAACCCAGTGGGAAATAGCATGATTAAAATAGCAAAATGAGTACCTTATTAATTCATCATATCTACCAAAGTCCAGTCATTTGTCATTTACCCCATATAGTAATTGGATTCTGTAAAATGTACATTTAATTTCCGTTGTTGCATAAACAAGGCATAATTTATCTGTTTCACCAAACTTCAGGAGCGTTTGCTGTTACTATCTGGCAGTTCTTATTTACGTATTTACTTTTTACTAGTTTAAGTGGTGTTAGTTGATGCTTAAATGACAAGCAATATATTCTTCCTGTCAGGATGAAGTAGCACAATACATTTTTCATATGCAAACTCCAGAATATAATTGTGTGTTTGTAAAAGTAATTTTATCACCAAAAATTAAATGACAGTCTCATCACTTTATAAAAATTCTGCTTATACAAGCATATTTGATTATGCAAAAGTTAATCTGTCCTGCAAAAACCTATGCTTCAGTCAATGAATATCAGCCTGGCAAGCAGTTCCGCGCTGGCTTTTTTTTTCGGCTGTTCTGCATAGAAATTGGATTGTAAGCAGTGTAATAATAAGGTGTTTTTTGAATTACTTGTCTTCTGTTTTGTCCTTGTAGATGACAGTTTGATTTACATGGATCCTCATTACTGCCAATCTTTTGTAGATGTCAGCATAAAGGATTTCCCTCTTGAGGTAGTATGGATATAGACCTGGCACTGTTTTCTTCCTATATGAATCAAACACTAATTATTTAGAGATGTTCTAGCTAGCTGCAGCTTTATGGGTTTACAGTTACATGTTATTTATCAAAGTTCTGCCCTTCTTTATAGGCCTATAATCAACAAAAATGACCAGAGGTTAAAAACGCGATATGGGGTTTTAATTTTTACTTCATTAATCTTCGTCTGTTTCTTTTTTAATGACAGAAAACCTCAAAAATAGATGATCACTTCATTTAAGTATTTTTCCATCGAAGAAAATAGACACTATTTGGAGTACTTAAACCTGAGTTATTTGGATTTGGTTTTGTTAGTTTGTCTTTTTGGTCATTTTTCTTTTATTTTAAATTCAAGTTGCAATCAACATCGTGGAGAGAATTACTGTAGTAATAGTAGGAGCCTGTTGTCAGGTTGGAATCAGAGTTCCTATAGGTTTGCCTGCTGCTTCTTGATCCAGGAATTCGTAATGTTTCTATACTGGAATAGGTGGTTATCATTTTAAATGTAACTTGTGCTCCTGACAACTTTGTAGGTCATTTTTTTTGTCTTCATACAGGTCAAAATTTTTGAGGCTGATTATCAGTGAAGTTTGTGGTTGACTAGATGAATTTTACTCAAGTCTTCTGAAGTGTTTCTTTTAACAAGTTTTATTATTATTTTTAATCAAGCTACTTTTACGGAGTAGTGTTTTCCAGGAAACTAACAGGTCTGAAAGCGTAGGTGCTGCGTTTGTTCTTTCTTTCTTTCCCCCTGACCCCTTTCTAGGCCACAACTTTCTGAGTGCATCTAGATGTAGTGAATGTATCTTTTCAGGCTACGCCTAGGTCTTAAAAATCATGCTTGTTTTGTTTACAATAGTGTTTTCCCTTTTCTTTAACCTCTTGCCAAATAACTTGCATTGAAAATAGATAGAGCTAAAGGGGGTTATTAAGGAACTCAATTTACAGGTACCAGGGGAAAACATTATCAGTGGCAGAAGTAAGTGTTCAATAGCCGCAGTACTTACAGTAGGAGGACTCGGTGCCATCCATACAAACTCTCCTTCTTGATCTCGTGTCCAACTTCCACATGAACGTGCAGCCTCCTTGGAGCAACTCTTCATTCAGTGTAGAAACACCCTCTGAGTGCATCCACTGCTTAGGACAGCATCAACTGCTCTAGAACAGAGTCGGTTATTAGTAGTGGTTCCTCATGCCATGGTGTTCTGTGAAGTTAGGTACTCCTAAACATGGAAACGCAGCTTCAGAAAACACACACTGAATTTAAATAACACCGCGTTTAAATAAGGAAGAGGAATATGTGTTTATCTCCATCACCCCTGAAATACTAGTTACTTAATGGAGAATTCTTAGTTTTGCAATAAAGTCCTGTAAACAGTGGAAGCAAGTCATACGCAACTCTGACTCTCGCCTGAGGAAACGAGTAGGTGATCTTATGTTGACTGTTTACCCTTAGAATGTAAGTCAAGCGCTGTGTAATGAAGTTATATATCTTCATGGCTTCTGTTTTGTGTAGCAGCCATGAGTTAACTTAAACTGAGACCAGTGACCTGCAATGGTCCTGTCTAATATTATCATGAAAAGAAAGATTTGTTAACATAGGTTGAAGTTGATCACAATACCTTAATCAAAGTACCATCAAATAGTATTTAGAAAGAGTGCTTATATATATCAAAGGGATTATACAGTGCTAACATTAAATTCTAGGGCCAACTTAAAGCAAACACAACACATTTTTTTCAGTATGTATGCTTAACAAAATGCTTTAATTAGTGTGACATATAATGTAGGAGTATAAGATTTTCTATAAAATGAGAGGGTTCTGAATTAAAAAAAAAAGAACACAGCAGCACAATATATATTAAAAAAAAAATACCCTAGACAGAAACTTTCATTATTTTTAGAGGTGCCTTTTGATTTACCCCATTGAGATATTTGGAAGAAGAGTTGGTGAGTCCCAGCTCTATCTATTTGTGTTGTGGCAGCCGCCAGAGATGATAACCAAGATCCTCGTCCCTTTATGCTAATAACTGTAGTAAAATACAGTGCCTTCTCTGAAGATTTTACAGTTTAATTGGGTAAGCCAGACAAAAGATAGGAAGAGCACAAAGAAGCAGAGCTGAAGTGACTTCCTTAAGGCCACGCCGTAGCTCAGTGGGCAAGCTACAAAAAATACACAGCTTTTTGGTTTCTGTTCCCATGACTAATCCTCCAGATTGTGCTGCAGGCTGGCATTAATATGAATTTCCAAATAATAATAAGGTTTTAAAATGTATTTTGAAGGTACGCGAGCTGCCAGCTTGGCTTGATCGCATCCTAATGCTTTTCTGCAGACGGAAAATATATTGCAATTTAATGCTTAGTGCATTTAATAGTATTATATCTTTGTCCAGAAATGTCAAAAGTAAACAGAAATTGCTTTCTTAGTGTGGATAGTTGCTTGTTAGATTTATCTGTAGGGAGTATTTTCAAAATTGACAAATTGTCCAGAATAAGTTGGAAATCAATCCACTCTGTATTGGCTTCCAGAATCCATTTGTTTGGAGGAGTGGGGAAAAAAAAAATGCCTACCCACTTCTCTTTGTTGTACAGTGATTTGTGTAGCATAAAGACTCCTGCCCTGAACAGCACAGCACAACCGTAGTTAGAGTGTTGTTGCCAAAATGTGGTGTGTAAGGCAGGGTTCGATGTATGTATTTGACTCAGGACTGAATATTCAAAATAGAATTTCTACATATAAAATTTGACCAGAATTAGGAGAAAAAATAGTGATTAAAATCAATCTCATAGCACTAGAACTTCTCATCTTTGCTTATATATCTAGCAGAGCTTTAATAGAAATACCTCTCTTAGATTTGTAATCACAAGTAAAGAACAATATACTTCAATATGTAAAACTATTACGCTGACAGATACTCTCAGATGAGGTAACTAGCGCTGTCGTCTTCTGTAGATTGACTTTTCTGACTGGCAAAAAAAAAAAGATTTAAAAAGAAAAAAAAAAAGATAAAAAGGGTTTCTAGTATTCAGACTGCTTGATGTTAGCTGTCAGCGGCTGCTGTTGCTGTAGCCAAATTAGATTGTAGCAGTTGTGAGTTATCCTTTACAGAGGGAACACTCTGGCGTTGGTAAGAAATCAGCTGCGTTGCTCCGTCCTGGTGTTGGGTTGCGTTGGTAAGCTGTCCTGGTCCTGCGCTGGCCGGCGCTGTGCCAGCAGAGCCGTGAGCTGTGCACAGCTCACATGTCAACGTGAAAGGAAATAGCACAGAATATTCGCTGGAGAATATCGATCACTGGGGGAAGTTCATGAAAAACAAAATCTGCGTTTTAGTACAGCGCTATCCCCGGCGCAACGCAGTGCAGACGCGGTGTGTTCGCAGTTGTTACTGAGCAGCTGGAGCAGGGTTGCTGTGATTTAATAGAGGTCGGATGACGGGGTAGTTCTGCGTGTTAGAAGCGGAATAAAGAGGACTACTTTTGAGAGACAGTCAGTGGTGACGAAATAATTTCAGTTATTAGACAATGAGCTTCACCAAAACTCCAGTTCCTGTAATAAATAAGCACATAATCAGTGTAGATAGCATATACTTACCTTTTCTCTCATAACCTGTGAATGAAGAGTGTGGGGGAAGAGATTTTTGTATTTGTTTGTTTTTTCTTATAGCGTGGCTGCTGATGGTATCGGTTCACAGCACTGTCACAGCATCATCTGTCATGAAAAGAGATTTCACGTTAGGAAAAAAACATTTATAAAGCAGGGCATGTTGTTTGTTTTTTTCCTACTTGTGGATTATTGTAATATACCTTTGCTTTTGTGGGTTTTGTGGGGTTTTTAACCCATTTCATTTGCTGAAGGAAAATGCATGAGGTTGGTTTATTCCATTATGTCTCTTTTATGGAGGCTGGGGGAGGGAAAGGGGCAATGGGCGGTGGTAGTAAAGCAGTAATTGTAAGATAGTGCAAAAGCTGTTACAAATTCAATTTGCGGAAGAGCATTCACCTCCTCTGCCTTGGGAATATTCATAAAGTACTGCTCGGAGCGGCAGACCTTTGACAGATTTCAAACTAGCGTGGTGTTGTGCGCAAGTTTGGGGAATACAGCGTAAACAGCGGGAGGTTTTATACACGGGGAGAAGAGTGGAATTACTTGAATGTTTTTGGGAGGGGGCAGAAATAACTTCAGAAGTGTGTGCTGGGTTTTAATTTAAGTGATACAGGGGATTGTACAGTAAAGCTGTGTGGAAAAAAAAAGTAAATGCATTGGTGTGTACCATTCTCAACCTTAACCATGTATTTCATGTTTTTTAATCTTGAAACTTGCAGTCATTCCACTGTCCTTCTCCCAAAAAGATGTCATTCAAAAAAATGGATCCGAGCTGCACAATAGGATTTTATTGTAGAACTGTGCAGGACTTTGAGAAGGCTTCTGAAGAAATAACGAAGGTAGGTGTCGAAGTCACCAAATCGCTTCCTCCGCCAGAACAGCGTGTGTGTGCTGCGTATGGATAAGGGGAGAGAATCGTCTTCGCTCTTCTAAATAGACATCGTTTTCTTCTGGGTGTTTATTGCTGCTTTTATAATCATGAGAAATGGAGATTGGTTTTGGTTTTATCCGATTTTACCTATCGGTAGAAGCTGGGGAGAACCTGGGCGGCTGTCGGCCGAGCTGGCACAGGCGGGCCCACGAGGTGGCACTCGTGAAATGGGAATACTGCTGCAGCCCTCCCAGCGCCGGGACCGTCCCCTGCCCGGCGGCGGCGCGGCAAGGCGGGCGGGCCCTCGGCAGGCAGGGGCTTCCAACGGAGGAATTTGAGCCAGCCAAAATAGCGCATGATTTCTTGTTCGTGCCGCTTCTGATGGCATTTCAGTGTAAAGCAGTGTGTTTATGGTTTGGTTACAATGTTTTGAAGTCTGCAGAGCAGGTATCGCCCAGCAGATCTGTCTCCTCATGTCCTTCCACGTGAAAAAACACTGGTATAGGTTCGTTTAGGTTCAAATGTAATTGACTTATTTTCCTTGCTTATTACAGCACGTGAGTGCGTGAAGTACAGCTTTATTAATATGTTGCATTAGCAGTGGTAGCAAATAACTGTGTTTTGTGATTTAAAAAAAAAAAAAGACTATGAAGGGATGCAGCAGCAGCAGGTGGTGGTCACAATATTAATATTCTAACTACTGTAGTTATCCCAACAGCGCGAAGAATGTTTGCACAGCATTTTGAACGTCCTGCTAAGTGGCATTAGAATTATAGCAAAAAAAAATATTTTAAACTTAATACTGTATATAATCTTTAGTAGATGTTGATTGATGCTGAAGTTGTTTCTTTGATTTTTACACAGAGGTAGAAAATAGATTTAAAGAAGTAGAAGTTCCCAAGCAACAGATATATGGAAAGTTTAAATAGTGACGTTTCTGTTCTTCCATGTTTTCCTGTTCTATTGTGTACAAGAAAGAATGTTAAAAAAAAAACAACAAACAAACTAATTACAAAATCGGGTGCATTGGAAGTTCTCTTCCTCTTTTTTCCTTCTTTCATTTCTTTTAAGTTTAGATTAAGTACATTTCTTTTTCTGAATGTATATTTTGAAAATACTCATGACTGATCTAAGTCTTGGAGCTATTATCCTGATATTTTAGATAGAAGTTCTTTCATATCAACGACATTGTTTTATATAAATATATTTCAGGCACAGTACGTTTGAAAACAGAGGAAAGTTTGGATACAAATACAATGTGAGAAACATTCTATGATCTTTCAGTCCTTCCTTCACATCCTTTGTTTTTTCCTGCTCTTCCCTTATTTTTCCCTTTGTTCGCAATTTGAGTGCGATAACTCTTGCAGTATAAAGCGCAGTATACTCCCAGTGTGCCCTACGTAGCCTAGATGAAAGCATTCAGGTTCTAGCTGCTTTTGTGGGCAGCAAGACATGGGAGAAAAGATTTAGCTTTTATTACTTGAGGATAAACCTTATGAGCCATCTATTGAGTGATAGAGAAATTAGGGCATTGAAATCGCGGGCCCAAATGGAGCGACTGGTGAAACTCTGTCCAAATCACATTCAAGTTACCCTTTGTTTCTGTACTTGCTGGTTAGGCAGCCATCGTTAAGGAGTTTAGTAATACCTGGAATTAAATAGCTGATAGATTAAGGAGAAGGATGGATTTACCGACTGGCTGTATTCTTACTTCTGTCTCTCACTTCCAGCACAAATACTGAGCAGGCACAGCAGTTCCTGTCGGGCTTCTCAGTGCAGTGTGGCAGATCCAAGAGGTCCGCAAGAAGCCCTGGCCTTGCTCAGCACCTGGGATGGCTCTGCCTTTTCCTGGCCGCAGCCTCTGCTGCTACTTTACATTGTTATTTAACTGGTACCGGGCTTGTCTTTCTGCTCATGCAGTGAATTGTTTCCCTATCAAAACTCATCACAGCAAATAAATAATCCACTTGGGCTACAGCTGCATTTGCGTGTTTGGAGCCCAGGTTGTTCGCAGAGATGAAACGTTCTCTGAAGAACTGGACTGACTGAGTGTTGAACTTGGATGCAGTTCAGCACAAAGAATTAATTGTTGCAGCGACAACAGTGGCAGTCTGAGTCTAACACTGAAATACTAAAAAATATTGATGCTTATCAATAAACTTCTCTGTAGAAACCCTCACGGTGATATCCAAAGAACTTGCAGGCTCTTTAGAGTTCCAAATTATCTATGCTCACTGAGTGAGATGTGGCTTGATAATAACCAAGTTCCACTCGACTCTTGTGTAGGCATTTGCCCGTCCGCCCAGTTTACATTCTGCATTCAGTATTTCATCACCTCCCGTAGTACCCAGAGAGAGGCGTTAACCTGCCTGCAGAGAAGGAGGTTTCAGGGAGGGTTGAACACGGACAATGGCAGTGGAACTGCAGGTGTAGTTCCGTCCTGATTTGGACGGACCACCTTTAGAGGTGCGGTGGTTGTTCAGTCGCGGTGCCTTCCCTGGGATGTGGTATTCCAGTGAGTTTTCTGTTGCAAACTTGCAATTAGGAGCTGCCCTAAGTCCGCCCGTCCGCTTCACAGACCAGCGAACAGCCTTCGTGTGGCTATCAATTTCTGTTCCTGCTAAGCCCGCTTGTATTCAGCCCCTAGAGATGAAAGGGTTTGCATCCAATTATCTAGTCTTCTCAAGAAACAAAGCCTTTATACGTCTTACAAACTTTTTTCTTCCTAATGCTCATTGTTACTCTTCTTTTGCTTTTGCTCATTACTGTGTGCGTGTCTCTCCCGTATCTTCTTGCTCTTTTACCCCGGTTTCACATTACAATAGCCAAATGCAATTAAAATAGACTAGAATAAAGTGGAAAATTTCAGACCATGGTAAAAATGAAGGATTTTACTGTGATTGTGATTTTTTTTTTTTAAACACCCCCCTGCCCCTGTTTTTTTTTTTTCTTACTGTTTAAAGATCTATTTAGGATTTTTTACTGTTTTAGATTAATTGTTCTCATGAAATGAGGTGTAGTGATTTTAGTTCCACGTAGTGTGTACCTCTAGGCTAATGCAGTTCTGCATGTCACTGCATCACTGTGCTGATTTTTCAAAGCAAGTAAGACATTGAGAAAAATTATTTTAAAAAAAACCAACAGTGAACAATTAAGTGTCCAAAACAGCCTGAAAGGCTGAAATGTCTTTCAGTATTTGGATGACTTTTATCTGCTGTTAAAGGTATTTTGCTGATCTGTTTTAGTATTTATCATTCCCCACCACCCGTTTCTACATGCTCGGTTTTCTTATTTATAAATGTAGATTTTTGGCACCCTAGTTACCACAGCCTCTTACTGTCATCAATCTGGCTTTAGCCATGTGCTCTTGACTGGCTTATTTACATAGGTGGATGTGTTTAAACTTTTAATAAAAACATCGATTATTGTACCTGCTGATTCTACAATAAAAATACCTCTCCGAGATGCTTAGTTGCTGCAGAATTCGTACCTGTGTTTGAGGAGAACGTTATGGCCATTAACTATGTTGTAGAGTATTTTACCTTCCTACGAGAGCTCCAGCTGCAGTGAAGCGAGCAGCAGGTAGAGGTGATCTGTATGGAACGAGATGCAGGGTTAGGCATAAAATTAGCAGCTACCTGAAGAAGAAATGGACGTAGATGTTTGTTTAACAGGAGAAGGGGATGTTTAGATTGTGCAAAGTGCTTTTTTTTTTTAATATGATGATAATAAAAATAAAAAATGCATTTTTTTTTACTTTGCAGTCATCGTCAGATAAATATCACTACTTGCTGTATTTCTTCATTTCCAATTAACGTTTTACCTGGTATGTGTTTTACATTGTAGATGCTGAAATCTTCGTCTAAGGAGAAATATCCCTTGTTTACTTTTGTGAAGGGTCATTCCAGAGACTATGACTTTGCTTCCAGTCCACTCCATGAAGAAAATGACCTTTTTTCTGAGGATGAAAAGAAAAGATTAAAAAGATTTAGTACGGAGGAGTTTGTCTTGCTTTAAGGACATTTTACACAGGATTATTGGCAGCTGTCCAGGAGAACACTTGCCTTTTAAAAAATAAAAAATGTATGTGTCCTCTTCCCCCCAGAAGGCAAGCTTGTGCTGAAATCGGTCTATTTTCATAGAAATGATAATGTTTTATATGTTAATAGTCTTTAAAATGTCATTTGTAAACGCACTTGCTAATTATTTTTGGTTACTCCTAGTTGGGTGAGTTTGTTGTGCCAGTGAAGACGGAAGGCGTTGTTTAGAGCCAGGTATGCTGCAGTGTGCCTACGTCCTGGTCTTGCGCTCTTAAAAAGCTTGGCCAGTCCCTAAAGCCAAACTTGTCACCCTGATGTCGTGTCAGTCCAGGACAAATCCTGAACAGAGGCTGCCAGATGCGTGTGGGTTTTATGTCGTGGACGCGTATCCGTAGGTTTTGAGACCGTGTTATTTCTGTTTGTAAGCAAACTTTGAGTTCTGTATTCATGTGGGTAAAGGTAGAACTCTCGTCTGTCTTGCTACGTAAGCCCAAATAATAGTTCATGCTGTAATCGTGACACACATCCTGAGCAGCACAGTGTGAGAAAGGCAAGTTTGATATATCAGTAGTAATTGTCAGTTGCAATACTGATATAATTATATAGGCTGAATTGTGAGTTAAGATACTATTTAGCAGTATGATTTTATAATGGTTTCTCATTAAGCTTGCTTTGGAGCCTTAATACGAGGAGTGAAGATAAAGTATTACCTTTCCCCACAATTTTTAAAGGTTATACTATTAATATTAACTGCAACCAATCAAAGCAGCTAAAGACAATTATTAGAGGAGAGCGGTGTTTGTTTCCTGTTTCAACTACTATAATGTTGAGGCTTCTCTCCTCTTAGCGCAGCTTTTAAATCAAAGCAAACGGGGGAGTGGATGTTAAAAATTCTGGGCTGTGATTTTTTTTTTTTTTTTGGATACATGTTATTACTGTACAAATGATTACTTGATGGTGTGTGTTCTCAGATTGCAAACAAATGTACATAAATAGTTTCATGTTTTAACAAAGTAAAATGCAATATTTAAAATACGTATTAACACTGCTTGGAAAATAAAAAAGGTGTGAAAACGTTAAATGCATGTGCCTTTTATATTAATATTAGATTCTCTAAGAGTGAATATAATCCTGCATCTAAAACAATATTGTAAGGTGTGAATACTCTGTTTATTTGCAATAAAGGCAAATTTTATTGTTGTGTTGTAAACCAAATGTTAACCTATCCTAAGTGCTGTTCAGGCACAGGAGGCACAAATGTTGCCGATCCAAATAATAAGCGTCACGTGTATTCATTAAAGCACCTTTTTCCCTTTTATGAGAAAGAAGTGACTAATAGATACATTTCAGGCAGAACTAGATCGAGTATATGTATGTGTCAGGGCTGGCGTGTGCATTTTCATGTGTTAATTGAGTTAATATTCCAAAAAGCCAAAATGAGATTGCGTTCGCTTGTTTTCAGGAAAAAAAACCCAACCCACACATCATTTGTCTAAATTAGTAACTTCTGCACTGTTGAATCCTACTAATAATTGGCATAATATTACTTTTAGATGCTGCATGTATGTGAGAGTGTTTGGCTTGATCTTGCTTAATATTTTTCATTAATAGCCCAGAAGAGGGAGTAAACAACATATTTATGGAATTTAGATGTCAAAATGAGGAGAATTGTGAATGTCAGTGAGAGCGAGAAAATAGAAGATTCCTGTTTAGCGAAGCACAAGTTAATGTAGCTTTAGCAAAAATAATGCAAAACCGTTGAGTGGTTCCTTTGGGTAGCAGCGGGCAGGAAATTAAACATGAAGTTGTACTTTGCTTTCACATTTCAAAAAAAAAAAAAGCAATCCTATACTGCATCGTTAAAAGCTTCTGTTGCAGAGCAGGGGGATATAATTGGTATAATGTGGTTTCACTGATGCTCTCCTTTCTGCTTACCTTTCCACGAGGAGGGCATTAACTAATTAAAGTGCACAGAAGAACAGGGACAATGATCAGGAGTCCGCGGGGATGGATTTAAGGAAGATTAACCTGTAGCTATGTGGCTTTGCCGCTCTGTGGCTGAAGAGCGAGGTTGGGGAGGGAGCGACGCGCTGCAGTTTACAACTGGGTGCGCACTGGGGAAGGGGGAGAGGAGTTCGAGGGAATGGCAGAAGGACAGACGTCTTTGGGAAAGGGGAAGATGCTCACGGAAAAGCTTTCCACAGGGGAATATGGGGCTGGGTGAGACGCTCATCCAGAAGTGTTCAAAGTCTTACCGTGTATGGCGGTTAAAAACCAGACTGGCCCAAAGGCTAACAGATGCACGGTAAAACACAACCTGCATTCAGCGGATTTGTTGAATCAATAACGTCTTTTCCATTTACAGCTTCTGTTGTTGTAGTAATAATAAAACGTAATAAGCTTCAGAGGCTTTAATGCACAGGAGTGTGTGATATTTGTAATGAAGCTGAAAGTGGTGCTGAGTTACGTGAAACCAACAAAAATATATAGCTGTACAGTGGAGCTCTTCCCCAATTATGTGGCATTTTTCTTTTAATGAAAGTTACCGTACAACATTGATATACGTCTCAAGTCATACAGACGAAGACCCACATCTCTTTTGAAAGACTTTATGCAGCCTACCCCACTGCAGACTTCAGCCTGGGAAGAAGCCTGGCAATCGGGAAGACGTCAAAGGAACGACTCTTCCCACGGGGCTCACCAAGTCCGCTTACGGTTTGGAACAGGCGGGGGGCGAACAGACGGATGGTCTGGAAATGCACGTGATAAAACCGGTAATGACGCTACTCGCTGATTGCGTTTTGTCATCAGACTAAAACCAAAACTGCTCAGGCCTGACAATTCTGCCAGTTTTCCACATCTAGGCCTTTGTACCTCTTGGTCTGCTGCGCACTCACGAGTACATCATGGGCTGCTCCGTCCCGCCATGGGACAGCAGTGTCCTGCCGTGAGGACACTTCAACCTGTATCTGAGATGGGAACTAAAGGAGGAATTTTCCTTCTTCCTGAGCTGCCCTGGCTGAGGGTCAGGTACCTTAGAAAATCCCATGTGCACGTACCCACCTAAGCTAGCTGTGTCCTCCGAAATGAGCTGCTCTTCAAAAGACCTTTGGTTTGGTATTCCTGTCATAGAAATGGTCTAAGGGAAATACAAGAGCTACAGTATGTAAGTGTTAAAAATGGGGTTCTGCCATCCCAACAGCAAACTTCTCTGGAAGGGCAAAATAGTTTCATTTGTCTCACTTTTTGCAACTTGTTGATAAAGAAATGTAATGATTGAAACACCTTTACTGAGCTTATTGAAATAGTGCTTTTTTTTTTTTTTCCTTTTTTGACTAAGAGCAAGAAAGATTTCAGTGCGAGAACAGCACCTGGGTTTTGGTCCTTTAATCTGTTAGCAAATCCTCTAGTTCACCGCAGTGGTGCTTTATTTGAAGCCTGCTACAAATAGTTGTTAAAAACTAACGGCTATTTTCAGATATTTTTTTTCATGTTTTTCATAGGAGGCTTAAGCATAGACGAGCCCACACGTTGCCCCGGTGCACTCGTGTACAGTGGTGACACAAGTTAAATTACCAAGTTACTAGAAATTAATGTTTTTCGGTAACTACAGGGGACTTTAATTGGAAACCATGTTAATCGCATAGTAATTCTCTTTACCTCGTCTGCATTATCTCCTGAAAACTGTGCAATTAATTTGTGTCATCACTGTTGCCGCTGCTGCCTTCAAACACAAACCAAAGGAGCATTAGTTACTCACACACCCAGCAGTGGCCTATTTTCTTAAAGGACTTCCACAAATCACTGGCTGATCTCTCGCTTGCCTGACAGAACCAGACTGCACAGACCCCAGAAGGTGGCAAATAGTGGCTTTTTTCAAAGTCTGAGCTTTTAATCGCCTAATAACCTTTTCTTTTTTAATTTTCTGCCATTTCCTTCTTCCTCAGAAGGAACATTTCTTTGCGTGTTTATAATATCTAATATCAGCTTGACACAACCTCGAGACTCTAAATGATGAGCTGGGACTCCGCCTTCCCCTTCTACCAAAGGTACTGGCCTCATTTTTTGAACTAATGTGAGAGCTCAGGGTCCTCTTTGACTTGCCTCTACCTGACCAGTGACCAAACCCCCCGCACACCCAGAACTGCTGGTGGAGGGGTTGGTCCTTCCCCGTGCAGCGCTGGAGCTGGGCCTGGGAGCTCGAGCAGCCCGTGTGGTGTAAGGTGAAGAACCTCTCTCTGTGACCTGGCTGTGGAGCTCCTCCATGGGAAAATCCCACCAGCTGCCACGTCCCTTGCCCATTGGCTCTGTGGCCACTGGAATCTCAAGCCAAATTCACGACCTTTAAAAACGCCTTTGGCCAGCACCCACCTTCCCTGCAGGCAACCACGAAAGGCAGCGGCTGATTTCTGACAACTTTCCAACCCAAAGTCTTAGACCAGGCTGGAGGCTGGTGGAGAAACCCAGTGCGCCGGTTTAACTCCACGGGGAACAAGCCAGCAGACCCTCGGGGATGGCTCTCGGGAAAGATGAGGCTGGTTTTGCCCTGTAATGACTCACAAAACAGACATTTCTAAAGTGGCTGTTCAGGAGAGGGGATTATTTACTAAGGTTGGTAGAGACAGCTGACCTCAGAGGGAAACAGAGCCTGGAGAATTGTAGACCAACTTCCAGAGGCCTAGAAAGGGAAAGATACTCAACACCCGTTACTAAGTTAGTGCCCATCTGCGGCCACCAGCAGAATTGCTTGTTTGTGATGGCTTTCTTTAAAGACTCGTCTTCCCTCTTGCGTGTCCCCCGTGCTTCAGCTGAGCTCTAAAACTGAGGCCTTTTTGTGAGGGTCTGTTTGTGGTGAGTTCACTGGCTCCCAGAGGAGGCTCCGTGACCTTGCATTTTTAAAACAACCTGCCTGATTGACATTTAGCATGGCAACATGCTCCTTAGTTAAAGCAGTAACAGCGAACAAGTGGTTGGTCTGTGTACATTAACCGGCACTTAAACATCAGGTTCATCTATCTGCAATCGGCATGAAAATGCAGTTGGAAAATGGGGAGCGTGGATGTGACAGAGGGAGTCCCCCTCCTCCCCTGAGCGCTGCCTGACTGCGCAGTGGCCGTGGGCAGACTCTGCCACTGCCCAACCGTGCCAGAGACGCAACAGCAGGCCCCAGTCTTGGGGTTTGCCCTTGCCCTTGGCTTACAAATTTTTTACTGTGAGGAAGTCTTGTGTTTTGGGGTTTTTTTTTCTTTAACTTACCCCTCCAAACCCAGAAGCATTGGTAATGAGAAGCAGGCAAACAGTTCCATTAGGCACGAGGCAGCCAGAAGGACACCACAGGGCTCTTGGGGAGGCAGGGAAGGGATCTCCCGTTTGCCATTAATTACAGAAAAGGGACTCACTCTGGAGACCTGATTTATTTCCAGAGTTATTGACAATCTCTTAACTGGAGTGATGGAACGAAAAGCAACCGTCAGTGAGTTATGAAAGGTCAATAATGCCACAAAGGAATATAAACAGCATATTTGAAATCCAGCCCGCCCCGCGTTCTGTTTATGCAACAATTTCATCCTAGGTGGTATGGCTTTTCGGGGAGGCTGCAGCACCAGCTCGTCTTGTGCTACCAGGAGCCTCCACGAGGGCAGAATATGCCAGGTTACTTTACGGTCCTTTACCAGCCTGCAGTCGGTTACTATGGGAGCGTGGATGCATTTCTTCTTCCCAGTGCGTGGCGCACATTTCCCTAGCCCTGTACGGAAGGCTGTGGAGCACCACAGGTATAACACCCAGCAGTATTTCAGCCTCACGCTCCATACGCGATCCCTACGGCTGGAGCCTCCGTTAGCCCATAGCTGCTTTCTGGCAGCACAAAGGTGTCACAGCCTCCCACCGTCTTGGTTAGGCCGTGCAAACATTATGTCAAGGGGTCTTAAAATGCTGGCAACTTATTCGCATTGACAAAAAGATGTAAAGAGGCGTTCGAGGGAGTCAGGATTGAGCTCTGAGTAATCATCGTTTGACCCTATGATTGGTACCTCCACGAGATGGTTTCTGTTGCCTAATTGGATGAACTGAGCTTTATAAACAGTTCCCTTCCCTGTTTGTAAGCAGTTCACGGGCAGCTGTAATTGTTTGAATCCACGGTGTGAATAGTAAAAAGAGCTTTACTTAATGACTGCAGAAGCTTTTCTCGTGTGAGAGCTCTCTGGTATTTATTCACACCAGAATTCACGACGCTTTTGTTTTCTATGAACGCTCCTGCAAATAAAAACTTGCTCACTCTAATGTTTATGAATAAATGTGGTCGTAAATGCCATCAAAGCAAATCAGCAGGGTTTTATTTATGCAAGAAGATGCGCAAATAAATGTTTGCTGTTTTCGCCTAGCTCTGGTGGGTGTTTAGGCATGTGTTAAAATCAAGGCTTTGTGGGCTCTCCGCTCAGCATTCACACGTTATTCTTATTTTCCATCTCCTCCTTTCCTACACTCTGATCCTGCAAGTGAATCCCTGTGCCCCAAAGGAACATTATTAAAGTCAATGTTTCACATATTTATCCACATCCAGCAGCTTGCTGGGTCAGTGGATAAGGTCACGCAGGGTAGCGGGATCACCCGTAGGATGCCCAGGGTGGGGGCCCTGTGCGTAGGTGGACGAGAGGCAAGGGGGATCTGCTGCTTTCTGCATGGCACACAGCAGATGCCCACGACTGCTTTATTGGCACGTGCTGACTCGGGGACCAAGGCGGTGTGGGTTTTGTCTTACACAGAAGAAGTGCGGGAGGTTATTGCCATCCTGTCTCAATAGGTGCCCTAATTAAATATAGGAGAGGATTTTCTTTTTAAAATGTAAATGTCAAGCCTTGTTAAAGAAAATTAAAATGCACTGAAATTAATGTGGTAGGAACTGTGGAGGTGCTGAAGCTAGAGTGTATTTATTAGAAAGGGACCTGAAAAAGGAAGTATTTTCTGATCAGAGTGCAATCCATAAACTCGGCCATTTGCAAGTTACTTACAGAATATAAGGATGTTATGCAAATTTACAAATTTCTCTTCAAAATCTGCAGTTAGGGACTGGCTCCAGGGGTGAATTCTATATCCCAGCCTCTAAAAGCTATAAAGGAACACAATCTGAGACTCACCTCTTTCCAGGATGTATCTGTAAATCCCCCTTCTCTTATCAAGATCATCTGGGATTTTGTGCCAGCCACATTTTCAGGGGGTTGGACTTGCAGACTCCGGTCACTCCCTTCCATCCCCTTGTTCCCTTGAGTTCAGCAGAGCGCAAAAGTATAGGATTTGAAAAATCTACGTTCAGCAATATGATAATCCCCATTTACAATTAACACTACATAAAGGCATCTGATTACTTCAACCCACAGAGTGCCTGAATCAGAATTACACATCAGAACTTGCAACAGTTAAAACCAAAGTCCTAGATATGAATGCATTAGGATGGGGAGTTCAAAGAGAAAACTGGATTTTTTCAAAAGCTTATAGAGAAGAGCTTCAGCTGATCACAGAGAGGTGCTTCAGCTCTGAACTGTGATCTCAACCTGACCAAGGTCAAAACTTCAGTTCAGACGTGTTTGTGCCTCCCCTGGAGCAGGTGAGAAGACGTGCTGTTTTACGGCAGTGCGGAAACACAAAATACAGTATTTGTTAAATACAGCAAGCTCATGTCTTTGCAAATATATGAAGTTCTTTGGCCTTCACAGTTCAACCAGTGGTTTGTTGTTTTCATGCTAATACAAATTCTTGTATTAATAGGAGCATGGCCTTGGGTTTCTCCATCCGTATGGGAAAAAGTTACTTGTCTGATGGTAAACAAAGAACAGAAGAATTGATTCACTGTCTTCACTTTTAAAAAGATGGTATGAAGCAATAGTGAAGCAATTTTAATTGTGACTGTGTAACACTTGCGATCAGTAAGAACATTTGTGTTCTGTTTTTAGGAATTGGGGTACTAAAGAGTACATACAGCATTAGAAATGCAAAACATGACCGCATGTTCTCAGGATTTTGTCAGTGTTACATGAAAGAGCACTTGTGCTGGGATGCTCAACTCTGAGGGTATTCTCTGTTCAGTGTGTATTTACAGAGATGTATGAATATTTGATTAATGAGTCATGGTCTCTGGAGAAATTTAATAACTGTACTGCTGTACAAAGCCAGCTCCTTAACTGTTAACACAGCTGCCAATAGTGTCACTGACACTGAAGCCCTTTCTGCATCTAATATATTCTGTGGAGTAAATTCCTTCATTACAAGAGAATCCATGGGACACTTTATTCAGTTATCTGTTTTGAACTGTTGCAGGCTCAATTTACAGACCCTGATTTGTAAAGATTTTTCCAATGGAAACAAGCAGTGACACATGAGCCATAAAGCAGCAGTTTCACGAGGCTACGTTGTTACAAAAGTTAGTTGGAAGGCCAGTTCTAAAGAAGAGTTGCTTTAAAACTTCTTGAGTGATTGATAATAAAATTGGTGTTACTATTGCCCAAATTGCTATTTTCATCAAATATTTTTATAATATACTGTAACAGCCTATTCAATACGCAGGTGAAATAAACCCCGTCAAACCTATTGGTTGTGCACGTGCCTTACATTTGTATAATCCAGTTTACAAAACATAAAATGAACAATGGATGAAAATGCCGATGTCTAGCAGACTGATCCGTCAGATTCTTACCACCTTAAAAGCTGTATTCAGCAGGACTACTCAAGTGAGGAAAGGTTGTTCGGGGGTATGTGATTTGCAGGATGGGGCAGAAGTTTTCTACCCCCATGACGCCAGACCAGAAGTGTTCTTCATTTTTGCTGAGCAGTTTCCCAAGAACAATTCACTGCTAATTTTATCATTTCTCCATTTTTATTCCTAATACCTGTGAAGAGATCAATTTTCACTTATGAAGTTAGGTGTATATTTTAGTGGTGTTACTCCAGTTCAGCTGCTTTAAATAATAGGGGGAAAAATGTCAAAAAAAGATAAATTTAGTGCAGAGGCTTTCACTAGAAGCTTTAACTGCAGGTTAGAATTATACATGCTATGCAGAATTTCCTGCAACACTTCTCCTTTGGGCCACAATGCATTACAGCAGACGTATAATGAAGCTGCTATAAAATCCGTGGTAATTAAGGGGGATTTGACAGTAATTGCAACAGTGAATCAACTTAATTATTACCTGCTTCAAAGAGAGCTAACCTGATGTTATAATCTAACCTTTCCTACTTCTAAAATGAGAGATTAAACAAGTATATGTAGCATTTAAGAATTAAATCTGTTGAGATAGAATGATATTAATATACTTTCCATATACATTTTATGTATATATGTGTGTATAGGTACAAAGCAGCTAAACGAACAGCACCATAAGTTGACAAACTGCAGATACGCTGACTGTATGCATTCATAAAATAAACAGAACCTAGTCTGCATCCGAGGTGAGCCAGCTTCTCTGTTATTTGCTGAAAGCACAGGGACCTATAGCAAGACCGTTGCTATAAAATGCTACGACACACACAAGCCTAGTTCCTTGAACAGCCTTGTAAAGGGGATGTGATGAATGTATTGTCTTTCTGTGCCTAATTTTAAGCAAACTATTCTGAAATGCATTTAAGGTGGGCTGTAAAGCTGCAAAAGTGAGAAGCTGCTTGAGGACTTCACAGCCCTGCTGCTCACTGCCCTGGTGAGGCTACCGTCGTGACCCCTGAGCAACAAATACGCGGTATTGGAGGTTCCAGTGCTACACAGCATAGAGGAGATTCTCCTTTGTCCAAAACTAGTTTGCTGTTTTTCAGTGGCACATGACTTGCCCTTGAACTAAACAGAAGCTTTTTACAATGTCTTCAAATTGCTTTGAAACTGGGAGCTGGGCTAGAAAGCTCCACGGATGCCCAAACCTCCAGGTGCCTTCTTACCCTGCCTTCAGACAGTCATTGTAAACACCAGGGAGAAAATAGCCTAACGTAACGTTGGTCTAATCAATTCCGGCACGATCAAGCCAGCTCTTTCACCTACTGCATCAGGTGTACTGACGCCACAGCACGCACTCCGGGGCTGTTGGCTGAACCCATAAATACAAGTATCCCTTTTGCCTATGTTTTCAGAGCTTTTGAGATGTGTTACCTGAGAGCAGGGGATTGTCAGAGTGTCGCTGATCCAAATCCTTCTCAAAACTCTTCCCCAGCGCTGTACCTGCCTGGTACATGCAGTGCCACGTCTATAGCAGGTGCATTTCAGCAGTAGTATTCTGGAAGACAAGAGATGCAATAATAAAGCACTAGCTTCGAAAAAAGAGAGAAGTGGGCATTATCATCGTCATCACCATCATGAAAACTTGCCACAGCAACTTTCACATGAAGTTCAGCTGCAAAATTGACAAAATTAGCTTCAACTCTGCTCTGAGGAGGGGTTTGACCACCAAGAGAGGCACTGAGGGACTGACTCATGCGTGCCCTTAAAATAAATTTGCCAATGTTTACTTCTTCTTGTTATATTGTGAAACAATAAATTAGAAAGACTTCTTGTTTGTTTTTTCATGTTCTGGCCCATAACATGCTACTACTAATAACTAATTTTTATTACCATAGGCCTCAGTTTTCAGGGAGTTATCAAGCTGACAATGTTGAATAGACAAATAGGTTACAGATGCCACCTGCCATGGATATGTAATTTAGCTGTTTGGTAAGAACAAAGTTTGAAATTGCATTGAGCCAAAACCATCTCATCTTTAGGACACACATTCTTAGAAGATTACAGCTGTTGAATCTGCCTTAAAGTAAACTTGAAAGTCCGCCAGGCTTTGAATAGTATTTTAGAGTAAAAATGGTAGAAAAAAACAATTCAACTTGGCGGTAATAAAAAAAAACCTTCATTCTACTGCTGGCCTTGTGATTGTAAATTAAGAATAAACATCTAACTTGCAGGGGAAAGCAGGCTGTGATTTCTCTTTAAGTATAGACAACATAATCTCTCCATCAGTAATTACACCGGTAAACTGTGGAAGCCTGAAGGTACCTGGCAACTCATCCCTGGGACACATGCCTTAAGTGCATGACACCTGTATCTGGTACTGAGGATTTACTTAGGCTGCTCCTTCCTGAAGACAGAGAGAGATCCTCTTCTACATTGATTATCCGGTAAAGGATAAGACACTTCAGGCTCAGCTTCCTTCTTGGGGCTACGCAAGCCAACCACTGCTGACCTGCCCTCCATCATATATGCATTTCTCTTATTAGTTAGCTGGCCCTTTATGAAGCCAGGAACAATGTATTTCTGGGAGGAGAATGCCCATGAACCTGCTGCTTATGGTCATTAACCGCCTTCAGCTGCCATAGACAATTGGCATTTAAATATCCAGCTGAGGAATTGGACCTTCCCTTCAGAGCAGTCCCTGAATGAGGGGATCCAGGTGCAAACAGTCTGCTGTGGGGCCCCAGGAAGCTTTCTCCCCGGAACTGACCCCAGTGTTGCTCCAGTCTCTGTTGGGTGGCTGGGCAGATAGCTAGGACCTCTCCTGCAGTGAAGTCCCACATTGAGAAAAGAGAGCTCTCAGCAAACAGCTCTTCTCCAGAGAGGTGCAACCCGAAGCTCTGTAACTCTCGGGACACTCGCTCCCGTTTGGTACGTGCCTGCTGGGGGAGGCTGCAGGCAATGCAGGGCTGTGCGTGCCCCCGCTGCACTGCGCTGTGATGTGCTCGCAGCCCTGCGCCCGAGCGTCCCCCTTCCTGGAAGCTGCCCCAGCGCAACGTGAGCCAAGCACATCTTACAAAGTACCAGGGGCTGTCTTTCTGGTGGCAACAGTGGCTCTCTGCTCATACATAAGTAGAGGAAACGGCAGGCTTTAAATAACAAATTTTCACTGATGCCTTTTGCTATTTTTACAACGCATTTTAAAATAAATGAGAGATTAACACAGAAAAAAGTACTTAAGGTGCATGCTCAGTAACTATTTTTTCATAACGTTTTAATGGATTCAGGGTTGAGCTCCACTAAAATCTGGATTTATTAGAAACGCTCCATGCATTTCAATGGAGTTTTTCTCATGAATCTAGGTATTTTACATTATTTCAATAGAGCTGACCCTCTGATTCATTAGAAATGCTCCAATATAACCAATGGAGCATTTCTAATGATTCTGGTTTTACAGCAAATCCAAGGGTCAGCTGTACTGAAAACAATAGTGCTAACCTCTAGGTTTATTAGAAAAATGCTTTGTGTCTCAATGGAGCATTTCTAATAAATCAGATAAATAGGGATCTCCCACAAAAATGCTCTACTGGTGAAACAGCCAAATGGATTTGTTGTTATTGAGATCTTTTAAAAACAAAGATTATTTAGCAGACTTTTTAGTTGCTCATTCTAGTGTTATCCCCTCCCATCTAGAGTTTAGGTCTTCACGATTAAAAACTTAATAAATATTCCTTATAATGCCATCAGGCGGAGAACCAAACACTGCTGTCTCAAACTCTCAAGCGTTTTTCACTTCACTGAAGACACTATGGCATGGCTGACCTGTGTGATGTAGGAGCCGTAGTTGGCAGGGTTCAGGGGTTTGGTGCTGTGCCGCTGGCTGGGATGGGTCCTGTCACACTCTGCTCACTGCCTCTGCTTCTGCTACAGAAATGGGGAGAAAGGGCAAGCGTTGAAACATCTCGGCAGTGTGTACCACCATTGATCCACTATGGGTGCACATGAAATGTAACTGTAGCAGATGGCACTGAGATTTTTTTTTTTAGATCGTTACGGTGGGAGGTCTTTAAAAATTCTTCTAATTTCACCAGGAAAAAAAAATTGTCATTAAATGCATGGGCCATCATACAAGGCCACAAAAAAGAGAAATAGTAACTCACACGTACCATCTCTGCAGGCCTCTCTCCGCTCACCAGTGTCATGTCACACAGAAGTTACAACTTCTGGCCTGAAGCTGTGGAGACCCATCACCATCTCTCTTTGGATCATCCTCCACAGGAACTGCTCTCCTCCTTATGTGTGTGCCTGCGTACAAGTGAGTGTTTGTACGTACATATGCACAGGCTCTTTACGTGTATGTGCCCAGAAGGGTGCTGGGAATGTAGCCGCGTCAGGAGAGCCTGTTTGTGCGCAGGTAGGCTGGGTGGCATATCGCAGGAGCCGCAGTGAGAGCCTGGCTGTGAGACCTCCTCTGTAGCAGCGCTCCTTCTCGGCAGGAGGAGATGCTGCCTCGTGGTGCCAGCAGGACCAGGAATCGCAGGCATGCACTGATGAGCTCATGTGCTGATCCAGTCCAGGAGGAGTAAATGCCTTTGCTGTGAAATGCAAAACAAGCCTTGGTCAGCTGAGACAAAGCTTTCTGTTTAAGAGGAAAGGCCGATGAGATAATTTCAATGACTCAAGATTTGGTTAGAATGCTCCATATTTACTGAGTATGTTCTGTACTGTCCAGCTATTTCCCTGTGGTTCAAGTACCATACGTAAACCACAGTTACTGCGTTTGGATTCCCTGTTCTCTCTGTGTGAATTGCAAATCCTTGGCTAAAAGCCAGTTATTCTCAGTTTGAACAGTATTCCAGTCCTCTTCCCTGCGCTCCCGAACAACTTCAAGAAATCTGCTGACCAGTTTCTCTGGAAACCTGAAAATAAAACATGCTGCAGTGGTGACAAATCCACAAAACCAGAAACTTCACTTTAAAAATGATTGGTGTGTCTGAGTGAGTGTCTTTTTTTTTGTCTTTTTTTTTTTTTGCTTATTGTTAGAAGATTTTACCTAGCAGTGAAAACTGAGAAATTTGCAATGGAGTCAAACAAAAGGAATTTTACCTATGGGATGCTGGATGTCTGCCCATCTGCCTGGTGCTTGAATATAGGACTGTTTCATTGCCTGAGTGTGGGAAGACGTGAGGTCCACGACTGACAACCACATCGAGTTACTAAGAGTCCTTCATAAGGATTAGGTGTGTGTTACCATCACTGATTTCCCTGTTCCGTGGTTTCTCCCGTACACAAGTTCCTGCTGCCAGCACGGTTCTCTGCTAAATGATAAGCAAGTTTTTTAGCAAAATTTGCAGGTCCGGGTGGGAGCCTGCTTGGTCAGGGGGATTATAGCAAAACCAGCAATGGGATTTCAAGACTTTTCCTACCCCAGAGGCACTGGCTATATCACCACCAGGCAACCTCCTCCCCCTACCCCCTCAAATGAGATACAGCAGTTTATCATGTCACGCCGCGCTGCTGAGTGCTGTGTCTAGGGCCTCTGGCTGTCAGAGGCAGGATTTCATCTTGGGGTCCCTAAGGCCATATAGAAAGCCTAAAATGTTCATTTATGTTTCTTATTGTCTGGCCAAATCTGTGTGTGCTTAAAAAATATTCAGAAGTTTAAAGGCTAATCCCTGATTAGTGTGGTTTAGAAATTTACTTGGTATTTTAAGAAGTTAAATACATTTATTATTATAAACTATAATGCCTTTGTCAACGCTTAGTTATTCTACATAAACTGTTTATATATGAAATGTTTCCTTCTGTGATGTTACTTTCTGAGATCAATCTCTCTCATTATATTTTTGCAAAGCAGCTCCATAAAAGATAAATATCACTTCATGGGTCTAAATCATAAGGATATTTGTAAAGATGTATGCGTAGTGCGCGAGTACTTATGCACGTTTGTACCTCGGTTTATCAGAATTTACATGTTTGTGTGCATATATGCCGTAGACAGTATTCCTATAATAATCAGTGTGGGCATACATGTTTGTAACGTGTGTAGATTTATGTGCTTTATATATATGCAATGTATCTGTGTAGCCATAACTTAATCTGCTGTTCAGAATTTATTTCAGCTTTCCACATGAGCTCTTTTAAACATCATTAATTGTTTCAGAACCAAAATCATTGATGATAACTCTTTTAGGAATTGTCATGTTGTCTATAAATATTTAGCGACTGGATTGTATTTGCCAATGTATTCTTGTATTACAGATGAAAAGGTAGCATCTGCTGAAATTAAAAGTGGCCACATTTTCGCTATAGCTTAATTAAATGCCAAAATTTATCTACATTAACAACAAAGTGGTGAAATTTATTGATCAATTCACATGATGTAAGTTGACAAATGGCCCGAGCAATTTCCATAATTTTCTACACGTGTTAAAATTTGTAGTGAAAAAAGAATACTATATTAACATTAAATGTGAAATGAAAGGGGGATTTTGTAATGGGAGCGGGTGCCCTGGGGCAGTAAGCTGTGTTTCCGTGCCCTGTCCAGGCGGAGGCTGTTTGAGCTGTGTACAGATGGGCCTTTGACAGTCCTACAGCTGTTCTCCTAATTGTCCATTAAGTGTTCTATTGATTCTCTGATTCAAAGTACATGTCTTTCAGCTCAAGCTATCGTGTGAAGTGGCAGACACATTCCTCCTAGAATGACAGAGCTGCTTGAAACCTAAAAATGTGGGCTGCCAGTTTCAATTGAGGATCCCGCTTTCAAAGGAGAAGGCTTGGTTAAAGGAGCTTTGTAATAGCTGGTTAGATTTTAGTTTCTAAACTTTTAGCATCAATCAATTAAAGCAGCAGCAGCATGAAAAGTTTTAATTCCATGTTAAGCATTACGGATTGCGCCTGGCTGATAAAGTGCTGCCTGAGGATACTGGGTTGAGGATACAAGATTAGATCTTGTTTAGCTGCATGTAGATTCTTTTTTCTCAGACCCTCTGACATATGTAATGATATTCTCATTTGACTTGCAAGTTCACTTTTAGCATTTTTTTAAAGGAAGATCATCTGCAATTCCAGATTATGCCAGTCAGAAGCCTGTTTAAAATCATCTTCCTTTAATCTGAAGAGTGAAAGATAAGATGCATATCTGTTGCAAGAACCATAAATCTTCAAAGAAACAAATAGCCATAGATAAAACTGTAAAAGTTATTTAGTTCTCTTCCGAAAGAGGTTTATTAATCTAAAATTTCCAGTCCATTGTGTCATGATTTGGTTATCGCACTGTATCTCATTTCTTGCAATTGTATAAGCCTTGTGTATCAAGCAAAGAGATGAGAGCCTCATAGCTTAAACTTGATCAGTTGTATTCAGATATATCACTAGAGCTAGGAATAAAAAAAAAAAAAATAATAAATTGAAACATAAAAAATAGCCAGCTGAGCAGAGATCTGGACTGTGCAGGCATTTTTATTCAGAATGTTTCCTCTTATTTTACTGAGATGTGTATGAAGTGATTTTATTATTAATTTTAAACTGATTTTTAAATTTTTGTTTGTCTTTTTAAAGCATAATTCCTGGTAGAAAGAACACAAACAAACTGTTTATAGACTTACTACTTGGGAGCCATCCACAGTAGTTGTGCACAAAATGAGCTTTTCCCATATGCCATAGGTTCTATTTGCCTTTATATTTTTCTTTTTAAAAATCCCCATCATTTAAATGAGACATGAAACTGTTTCCGATAAAGCTTAAAATAAGGAGAATTATTTCTCCTCAAGAAGATTTTTATCCTTTATAGTTAATGAAAAACCACTCTCCTGTGAACGTTTAAGATCTGCTTATTCTTTAATCATCCCTCCTTATATCATTGCCCCCGTTAGTTTTTGCACCACAGCTACCTTTGTGTGGTTGTATTTCGGATAACCTTTACCTCCACATCCCTATTGGTGGTGGTTCAGCAGTCAGATCCACCAACATGGAGGCTAACAGATGACTTGGAGCCATCAATCAAATTAGTTACAGCCTTTTAATTTAAACAAGAAGCTTGCTGATTTGAACAGGATTAGATTTCTTTTTTAACCTTAACCTATTTGTCTTTGGGACATCAAATTTACCAGCATCAGCAATGTTTAATCCTGAGAAGTAAATGCACTAACTAGATGGGGATTCCAAGAATACAAACAATATTTCTACTCATGCATCAAAGATAAACAAAGAAAAGATGGGAGGGGAAAAAAAAAGGAAAGGAAAAAAAGAAGAGAGACAGTATATAAAGGCAGGCATTTGACATTTCATAACCGGAGTTTCTTTCCCTATTCCATAAAAAAGAATATGTGTCAAATTAAAGAAGTAGCGTAGCAAGCTGTAGAATATGTTACAAGGCGCCTTTTCTAGTTTTAGAAATGTAAGTTTTGGGTTCAAGGCATGGGGCCAAAGACTAAAAGCCCCTTGCTTCATGGGGACAGTAAAGCAACCATTTGTTTTCACTGTCAAAAGAGGAAACGGAAGAGTCTCTTTGATATAATAAACCATATATTGATACCTGCAAAGCATTTTGTAAATCTACTTTGATTCCAGTGCTTTCAATTACACCGTTAGCCAGTTTTTTAAAAAGATTTTTAGAAGCTTTCAACTGTAGACTTTTGTCTTGTTGAATGAACTTCAGCTACACTAAATTTTAAGTAAATTTGTGATGACTGAGCAATATACATTGGCTGAGCTAGAATCCAATAACCCACAGGACAAATTAATTTTCAACAAAAAGGGCAGAAACCTCAAGTGCCATGAGTATATGGAATCTCAGTCTATCTCTCTGGAGCCATTTTTGCAAATCACTACAGCTATTCATAATCTAAATCAGTCTCCTTTAGCAGCAGAAAGATCTTTTTTCATGACAAAACAGAAGATGACATTCATTAGTGCCTAACTTGCATAAGCTACCTTAAATTTATTGGTGCTCTTATACTTATCTGGGTAAGAATTCCTTTGTCTACAGCTATAGGAAAATTCCGGACGTACTACTTAAAAATATAAATTGTCACTTTTATCAGAACTTTTGGCAGTTTACTTTATTTTAGAAGTAAAACTGGTGGTTAAGGTTTTAAGACTTCCAATGGGCGTTGTTTCAATCATGGTTAATACGCACCCAGGATAGCAATACCAATGTAAGTGAGCAGTTGTACAAAAAACGAGAGAACTGTCGCTGCCTAGAGCACCGGGTGCTAACTTTTCCCTGTATTTAAGTACAACTTATGGCATTGCAGAAGAATCCTATGATCTATGTGTGGATTCAGGGTGGAAAGACAAACCCTTGGCTCGTGCAGTTGGTGGATCGTGAATTGTCTCGACAGCATCTCCCTCTTCTCCTCTGGTGGACCGTTTCTTACATTGAAAGTCTACCAGGCCATACCAATCCACCTGCAAATATCATATATCCTACAGAAACCGCAGAGTCTGATTATTGTAAAAATGCACATCCAAGTCAGTATATAGGAAATAAAATAAAAATGGATTTGCTTTAATGTGATGCAAGTGAATACTGGTCTTCATCCACCTGTTTTATAAACTCCATTTCCAATCTTGGGTACAGACTGTTAATTCTCAAATGCCTTTAGTTTGATGTCTCCTACTTGGGATACAACTGCAGGAAGTATTGTGACCTAAAGATTGACATACATGTCATTTGTACAAGCGCTCTTTATTTCTCCATGCAGAAAAAAGTGGAATAAGCATCTTTGGCAGCATTTGTTAAAGCCTGGATAAAGCTAAATGATCACAGGGTCATTCTAGCCTCAAAACATACAAAGATGCTTTCAATTACGATTTCTTTTATAGGGTGAAAGCAGACAGGGATGTTTGAATGACAAACAAGAGATAAAAAATAACGAGAATGTTAGTGGCTATGCCTGCTCTTTCTTTCGGCGTGGAATGACTTCTTGTGGTAGGTCCCACACTGTCAACATAAGATGGTAAATCTACCTGAATGCAACCAGCAGGTATTTAGGCTTCACAAGATGAAGACGTGATCTGAGTCACAGCTGCTGTTATGGAGCTCTAACGAGTAAATTTCAAATTGTCAAAAGTCTTCTGTATTGCTCCAAATGTTTTCTGGATTCTGTTTCTAGTTCTCAATTTCCATTGCCACGAGCAACCCTGAAAAGTAACTATTGAATCAGTTCCAGCCCAAGACAACAGAAGAAACAGTTCTCACAGTGTTGCAGAGACTGCTCTGATTCTTATTTCTACCAAGGAGTTTAGATCCTAGCAGGTGGTTGGAAACAAATACAGCCATATCTTTGTAACTTGTAGAGGATGGGGATGGGTCAACACTGTTTGGGTCCCAAAAGGACTTGCAAACTAATACATTCAAAAGTCCTTCTTTTCATTTATCCTCAGTTGTAGTCATAATCCTTTGCTATTGACTTCTTTTTCTTTAACTAGGAAATTCCGAGGAATAATGTTGATTCATCATTTTGGATCTATTTCAGGCTGTTGTAGTAGGTAAATGGGACTAATACTTAGCTACAGAAAACATACCAGAATGAATGTTATCTTCATGTATCCATATGTTTAGGAAATCAGGCTAAAATAAAAAAAGAAAATTGCTTATCAAAGACTCCTGCCAGGAGCATTATATCTGCTGCATTCATTCATCAAGCACAGGTCCTGTCTCAGATGGAGCGAGACCATTCAGGTTTAGGGCTGGAAAATGTAACAGAGATTTCGTGGTGTAGATGGGAAAATTCTTACGAGTTTCTTTGCACATTTTTTCCTCCAAATTTGAGTAAAAGTTCAGGTGAGCTCTTATTTTGGGCCATCTTTCTTTGGAGAAAAGGCAGCTGTGTAATTCTTGTTTTATCGCCTACATGCAGTATCTGGCTCTGCCTCAGTGGATGACCTTGGCTAGTCATTTCCTTTCTATAAAGCGGCAATTGGGCTATTTACTCCCTTCCCATAGGTGCTAGGAAGCTTAATTAATATCTGCTTTGAGATCCTCAAAAGGTGCTAAAGTGTTACTATATACTAAAAACAATCTTTGTAGCTCTAAACATAGAAGAGAAAAGGGACTATTAACTAGCTGTCAGTTTGGAAGGTGCTGTATGAAGCGTACGGGGTGAGCGTATAATGTACTGCCTCTGTTCCTGAAAACAGAGACCTCTGTGCAATGACCCTTCTAGTATGACTCTCATCTCTGTAAAACAGTTTTCCCATCCAAGCTCCAAACACTACCAAACGACTCTCCTCCAGCCTATTTTCTTCAGGAAACAGGGGAGCACACATGCGATGGAAGATGAACATCACTTTATGGGAAGGAGCACAACTTGCCTCATGAGTTCTGAACACAGAACAGAAATTCTGTTGCAGGAGCTTCCCCGGTGCTCCTGTACACCTTGAATGTGTAATCTGCAGCTTTTTATCAAACCATATGATTTATGAAATATGGATGGCTACGCACTGATGCCTCAGCGCAGCTTGGTTATGCTCTATGGTTCTCTCACCTGAAGAATGTGGATGACACTCATGGTTAGTCAAGAGAAGCTGCCAAGCACCCTTTGATATATAGTACAGAGATTGCAGCACACAGAACTTGTAAGAAGAACAAAATCAAGTTCTTGGCCTCCAGGCATTACCATGTATCTCAAACCAACCTTCAAAGAAAGTTATTACACCAGAGTGAAAGCAGATCAAATCAGATTGCAATGTTTGCTTATTATTGTCAGTTTTCAAACTGCAACCTACGCTATCTCTGAGCAATTTGTCCTTCGATTTGAAGCTGATTGAGAGCAGAACAAAATGGCTCAATTATAAAGTTACCATAGCTGGATCTCTTTACAAGTGAGCCTAACTTAATTTCAGCTCTGCCTCGTTCTGAGGAAATCTCCGCTGTAATTTGGCAATCTTCTCAGGATGGTCCTGAGGGGGTAGCATAAAATAAGAAGGCAATTCACTTCCATCAGGCTTCTGGGTTTGCAGCTTAAGCTGATGGTATTGAAATGAAGGTGAGATTTGTTTAAACCTCTTCTGGAGTGAAACAGCCATTTCCATCTGCTGCCATATCTCAGCGCGGAGTGGCAGTAGGGAGGGGTGATGGAGTTTAGATGCAGGCGGGATGAGATGATTCATACAAAAATTCAGCATGTTCTCCTGGAGAATGGTGAGGTTCTTGAAAACTGAAATGAGAGTAGTTCAAACTGTCCTCTTCAGAGCATACAAAAATCATATGCTTTAAAAAAAAAAGCTCTAGGAATTGAGTTGAGACTCTGCAAATTCTGTTGAGCCCACAAAGCTTGTGAGACTGCTAAGCACAGGCCCAGCTAGACAGTTCAGGATTGTTGCCCTTTTCCCGAGGGTAATAAGGAGGGAGCTGCCACTGACTACTGGTCCTTTGGGGGTTCAGCAGTGTTGCTTCTAGTAGCCAAGACGCCCAGTGAGATTCCTGATAGGAAAGCTAAGAGACGTACAGCTTACAGAGGTGCAAGTAGGAAGCGTGTAGTTGTTAGAGAGCAACTACTGCAATGAATGCCTGAGAAGCCTGGCTTTTAGCCACCGCATGTGCTTGCCATATAATTGTTACAGCCTTTAGACAACTGAGGTAGCCCACACTGCCCACCCACTCTCTTTTTCCTAAAGATTTGGGGAAGTGACTCAAAACATTAGTTAAAATTTAATAAAAGCATTAATAAAAAAATTAAAAATTAATCAAAGCATTAATAAAGGAAAGTTGTTTCATCTCCAACATTTATGCTAGCCTACAACAGAGCTCAAGTATTTCCCAAACATGAAATACTTCAAATACTGTAGTAGGAAAAGAAGGATTTAGCTTAGGAGGGTGCTTGGTAGACAGACATAGTCTAGGAAAGCACTGAGGTAACTCCATCCTGGGTGTTACCAGCTCAAGACTACTGAGCTCAGAGACTGGGAGGCTCTTTTGACCACCAAAGTAGTCCATTTTGGTTTAAAGATGAGGCTTGTGAGGTGCAAAAGCTGGTGCTGGGCTGCCTAGCTGATCTAATGACATGCTGTGGGCTGTGTGTGCTGCTGTAGGAGGGGGGATACAAATTTTGGGGTCTGTGGTGCCAGTCAACCTTTCTGAGGGAAGCAATTCTTTCCGTTTGAATCATCATGATTTTCGAGGTTACCTTGCTTCCACCATGCTTTGAAGTGGTTACTCTGTTGTCTTCCGGCACAAAGGCAGCATCAGAGTGAAATGGTTGCTCTCACATCGCTCTGTTGTCTGCGGGGTCATCTGTAGGAGTGTTGCTGTGCTGTTAGGCCTTTCCCTACCAGAGGTTTCTCTCTCTCTCTGCTACAGCTGCTCACTTTCTCTCCCACTTTTTCCTAAGACTTTTCAAAGCCTGCAGAAACAGAGTATTACGAATGAATGAACACATCCCCCAAACAAACCACCACCCACACCAAAATCAAGCCATGAAAATTCAGTGCCTAGGTTCCTTCTCACCAGAATTACAAGCAACTGCAGCTCAGTTCTGGCCTTGGCTGAATCTTGCCAGCTTAAAATAAAAATAAAGCCATTGTAATTTCCACTGGGTCATTTTCCTAAGTAACAGAAAGAAAAATACAAACCCTTAAATAAACACCAAAAAAAAAATCAGAGGATACCCACCTGCACATACAGAGAAAGATTTCAGCAAGCATTACTATGTCTGACCCAGTCTGTGTGTTACCTATCCATACATTTACTTTATTTTTTTTTACACTGCCATGTCAGAGCATCTAGAACTTGACATTAGATGTAAAACAAAGCTTTGCAGAGAGGTGAGCTTTTGCAAAAAGATAAATAATCCTTTTAATTTGTGACCATGGTTAACGTGCGTTATTTCCTTACACTTCACAAGTGGTGAATGAGAGGTCTGATTAAACATGATGCAAAAAGAGCTTGCAAGTAGCACTGTTTACTAACATTTCAATTTCTATGCCTCATTTATTAGACTTAGAATAAAAAGGTTAGAGGGGTGTTTGGGATTGTCTTTAACCTTGATGATATTTCCACTGAAGCAGCATAATGGCTCTTAATTGCTTAAGTGAAGAGAACATGTTGACATGTCCTTCTTTGTGCTTAAAGCTCTGTGCCTAAACCATTATGCTAATTCAAGCATTATATACACCAAAGTATTTATGGGACTGACACAAGTGATGTTGCAGGTAAAGGGCTGTGAAATGGTCTGTAAACAGAGAGAATTGATTCCAGGCCCAAAGCAATGCTGTTAAAGTCACAGACATTGAACAGCCAGCCCTACAATTTCTATCCAGATTGTCAAACTGGGTCAGACAGTGTCAGCAGGGCTGCCATTATAGATCAGATGGGTGGCTTTAATAATATGTAAACCAACCACATAAACGCAAATTAACATGGAAGCAATACGGACTTGACTGTGCCTTTTTTTTCCTGTGCGCAGCAGTTTTGGTCACAGAATACTCAGTTGTACCATTTGCTAAAACATTTAGGTGTTTAAAAAAAAGAGAGAGAGAGAAGAGTATCAGCAGTACGACTTGTTACTGCATTTTTCCTGGTCAAGAGAGCAGCGCTGCAATTTGAAGGGATCACAAAGAATATGTACATCATGTGAATCTTTGTAGAAAAAGAAATAGGCCAGCTAGGGGGTTTCATTTGCTTATCCAACATACGAAGCCGGGTAGATTGTTTGTAATTTCCTCCTTGGCTCTAAGGCTAACAGTGCAGTTTTATGTTATGCTGAAATAATTTATTATCTTGCTTGTTTTATTACTAATAACCCATAGTTTTTAACACTGAATAGAATTTTGAAAATACAATTTCCTTTAAATCCTGCATCTAATTTATTGTTTGCATGTCACTAATTTTAGACAGCTAAATGAGACTGATCAGCTCTGCCTTTATTTCTGCTTATTTTTATTTTTGGTTCTGGAGTACTAGGACTGACACTTTTCTGTTTAGTTTTAAAATGATGTAGAGTAATGTCTTAGTCTCTATATCTTTCTTATACACGTAGAGCACTGATTTTGATTTTTTTAAATGTCATGAGACCAGTATAATTCATCCTGGACCTCATGTGTAAAATGTAAACCTCAGAGGGATGTCCTATATTCATAGTAGTCTATAAAGCATTATCATACTTTGGTGATTATTTAAATGACAAAATAATTTACATAAATACCAAAGAATAGATTTTGTAGCAACTCTTTTTATAAAAAGAAAAATATAAGTGTTTACCTTGAATTCACTTGAGCGTCCTTTGAAGCTGATCCTTCAATAAAAAAGAAATTTGAGATTCAACAGACCTGATTATAGATAAAAATCTAGAAACATATGGAATAGTTGTAAGTATTTCTTCATAGCAGAAAAGCTATGTATTTTCCAGGAAAGCATACCTTGGTCATGCATCAGCATTTTCTCTTTTTTCCACCCTGGGATATTTTTGATTTAATGTCACTTTATAGATTGCTGCATCGCTAAAAGAATTACACTGCAAAAACATTACCTGACCATGCTACTCAAAAAGATTTTGGACTTATGCGTTTGAGATGAGTGTGCCCATTGAGATTACCAGGATATTCACTGTATTCTGACATTCCTTGGATCAAATATATAATATCATAGCAAAATATTTGATGAGTGTGAAAAGATGTATTTTTTAGTTTAGATGTTGGAATAGCAGAAGGTGGTGGGGCCATTTAACCCCAGGAATTCCCTTCAGTTGTGAAGCGAGTAATTTTGCAATATTCAGAAAAGTGAAATAAATGGATGAAGGACTTGTAATAACTGAAGGGAAGGGTAGTTACATTAAGAGACTGAATAGGATGCAGGACCCAAAGTGGTATCAAAGATTGCCTTTGTGAATTTGAGCAAGACACTTAATCTAAATCTCACTTTTCAATCTGTAAAATGGGACTGACAGTATTTCCTCTCCTATTGAGATAGCTGGACAGACAGGGATCGTCCTAGCTCCTTGCCCAGTGGGTCCTCCCTCCTCCTCCTCCCATTCAAATACACATGGCTGTTAGCTACTTCTCACAAATATATATGTATCACCCGAAAGAGCCTGTTTGGAAAATGGGTT